>CM053580.1:242211734-242249577 GCA_028627135.1 Pseudochirops cupreus | reverse complement strand
GTATGTATATATACATAAACATATATTACACATATGTAGTCATAACTGTAACACTATCAATAGGCATATATATATATATACATATATATATAAAATACAACTTAACTATAAGCAATAGTGTATACACAAAACAACAAATAGGCATTGCTATCGCATGAACACAACCCAAAATAGCCAAATGAACATAATAGCAAAATAAGAAATAAGTGTATTCAAACATAATGGTAATTCACATATATAGTAGGAAGGATATGCAATTACAAGCAAGGCACTTTTCATATGGGCAATCTTAGCATTGTTGCCTAGATATATGTGTAACTACACCTTCAGGCTTCCCTGTAACATCATAACTTAGCCTAGTGACTACTCAAATAGCCCAGTTCTCCATTTCTCACTGATTTCTCTACTCCTATATCAGATGCTGGTACTTTATATGAACCTGTTTGTGGCTTTGTTAACCTCCTGGGAACTGAGACTGAAGGATTTAAGATGGATTTGGACACTGCGAGCTTTAGCATGGAACAGGAAGTGCACGGAGAGCTGGACAAGGGAGCTGTCTGCCTTTGAACCCAGATGACAATTTGGTGAATCCAGGTAGGACCTGGGATTATGGAAGGGGATCCAGGGAATCTGAGACACCACTCTGAGTCAAGCTGAAAGAAGGCTTAACTTGGATACTGTGTACTGACTGAGAAATTGTGATTTACTAGTGACCTAGGGGTGAAGGGCTTGTGTATTTTCTGACGATTGAATAGTGAATGGTGACTGAATAGCAACTGATTTGTAACTTGGTGTGTCCCGTGGGGAGAGAACTTTGACTATTGTACTTTGTGTCCCTTAAGGTGGTAAACCTCCTTAAGGATGATTGAATTATTGAGATGATTGAATGATTGAGTTACTAAATGATTATTCTTTGTTCAAAACTTTGTGACCACTGTGGTGAAAACTATGTGGCCATTTTAGTGATAAGCTGTTATGAATGCTGTATCTTGATTTTCTGTGAATGTTTTGCTCTGATTTGTTATTGAATAAATAGAGTATTCACTATACTGTGTAATCAGAAACTTGAAAAGCTGTTCACAGCAGCATTCTTCTGGAAAGCTGCTTGTGCCTGGCTTTACACCAACTATGGATTGTTGTACTGATTTTGTGTTTTTTTTTTCTTTTTTCCTTTTTTAATTTCAATAGGAAGAGGACTGATGGGAGGGGGAGAAAAGAGATTGTTGATTAATAAAAAAAATCTAATTTAAATTAAAAAAAGAAACCTACTGTCTCCTCAGCAGGTCTGCACTAGTCTGCACAGTCAAGAAATTAGCCTCTTGCCTCTGCAACAACAGAGATAGGCCCCAGATTATAACACACTTTTCTACAGAGTATCTACCTACATTGTAACACAAATAAAACTTGTAGATTCCAAAAATTTTTGAGCTGTATGACTTCATTCAGGAATCTTACAAAACAACCGTAGAGATCATCTTTAAAGAATTTTCAGTGTTCTGCAGACAATCAGATTAAAGGATGTTTTTGTCTGATCATTTTTTACTACTTCTTTGCCAGTAAATATGTAAACAATTTAAACCACGGGAACACACACGCTAAGCCTAATAGACAACAATCTTTCTAATTGCCTTACAAAGAAAAATAACTCATTTCCTTGTCAAATAAACAAATGATCTATGCTCTTTCTAGCTGCACTTCTCTTTTCTCTTTTGATTTTAATAAATAAAACTGACAATCTGGAAAGGCTTTTAGCTCAGCTGTTCCAACTGTAACATTCCTTCACTTTAATATCACTTACCATAACATTCCAAATTTTGAAGCAAAAATTGTTTCCTTTTCTTGGTTTGACATATATCAAAAGGCAGCCCTGACCAGTAGAGCCAATCAGTACTGGCTCACTTTCTGTTGCCTCTTCCTTTTCTCCCTTTTTCTTTTAAGGAGGGAGAAGTGAAAGGATGACTCACACAGCCAAACTCATTTCTCTAATCTTTACAGGGAGAGCCCATATTTTTAAAGATTAAATAGAAGTGCTTTTTAACTGTGTGCTTATGACACATGCCACGTCTACACAAAATAGGGCTTTCCAAGTTTACGGAGAGTTCGGCCTCAAAATGGAATTTTTGTGGGTCTCTTAGATGGGGTTCACCCCTGCTGCATTGCTGGAACTTTGCCATTTTATCTGTTCATTTTCTGGAATTTTTTGCTTAGATTTTTTTTTTTAATGACTGAGTCTCCCCATCTTACCCAACCTGGCAGTGCAGGACCTACTTTCAGGCCCCATCCCACTCTGATCCACATGGCAGCTTTGCTCCAAGTAGTTTTCAACACAAGACCAGGTTCAGTCCTAAAAACTTGACCCCAAAGGGATCTGTTTATCTCTTTGGCTTATTCACCCACCTTGGAAACAGGGAAAATCTCCTAAAAGAAGCTGATATATGAGCCATGTCTAAGGATTCCCTAAAAATGGGTAACAAGATTCCTAGATCCTGCACAAGAACTCAGTATATGATATAAGAGTATCACATATAGGACAGTCTTTTTAAGACTGAGAGTTATTTCTAAACAGACAAGTGTAAAAAACATATGAACAACCATTTTCAGAAAGGAATTTCAAATTGTCAACCGCCATATAAAATTATGCTCCAAATTACTAATAATAAGAGAAATATAAATTGAAACAATTATAGTTTCTTCTCACACCAATCAAGTTGTTAAAGATGATAAAAGAGGGGAAGTCAAGTCAAACAGCATTTATTAATCACCTATTATATGCCAGGCATTGTACTTAATCATTGAGGATACAAAGAAAGGTATAAAAACATAAAAATCCCAGCCATCAAAAAATTTACTATCTACTAGGCCAGGGAAACAACATTCAAAGAGCTTTGTACAAATGAGATACGTTTAGGATAAATTGGAGATAAGCTTAAAGGGTCCTGGCATTAGAGGTAACTAGGAAAGGTTTCTTGCAAAAAAAGGAAAAGTTAGTTAAGAGGTGGAAGAAGTAAGGGAAACCAGGAGGCAGGCTCAAAGGGCGAGCATCCTAGGACAGCCATTGAAAAGGTAGAGTGTTTTCATCAAGGAACAGCAAGACCAGCATCACTGGGTTGCAGAGAACAAAAGCATGCTATTATTGTGGTGCATTAACTATACAGATATTTGCTAACCTTTCTCTCTCCAAAGCAGGTCAGATAAAATCTTATCGACTTCCCTTCATGATCATTTCATCCCTCAAAAGACAGAGAAATCAGCAAGGGGAAATTCCTGCACCTGATTCTTCACAGTAGAAGAAACTGGTTGCTGGTGGGGTAGAAATAATGGGAAGCTCAGGAGTTTCAATGTGACCCCTGCACTGTAGTTTGTGAAAGGGAAGAAGAAAACTGAAAAGAGATCAAAATGCACTTTTAACTTTCTGTAGGGAAGATTTCAAAGGGCTCAGGGGAAGAACAGGGAAAATCCCACAGACTAAAACTCTCCTGCTCTAGGTGGAGTTTTAAAAGTCACAGGAGAGAGAAAAATCTCCAACAGTGGGCTGGGGTCTTGCACCTGAAAAAGTCACTCCCTCCTGTGTGGTTCTCTGACCCCTCATGCTAGGAACCAAAGGACATAAGTAAATATACAGGGCAGGTATTGGTGAGAATTAAAATTAAATCAGGTAATTTGGAGTCTTTAATGGAATAAAAGAACATACAGTAGAACCTCATTTTATGAGTAACCTGGTTTATGTCTTCTTTGTTGGATGAGGAAAAATTTTTCGCAAAATTTGTCTTGCAGGATGAACAAAAATTTGCAGTACAAACATCACATTTGGACTTGAACGGCTCTCAAAGGGATGATGCTCACCTAGGGCAATGGGGTTTTGTGGGGTTTTTTTGCTTTCATATGTCAAACAAAGGAACCTCAGGTCCACATACAGCCTAACCGGCCTCATTCCACTTTGACCAATGGAAGAACTGATGGATCTGCATGAGAAGCAACAGTGAGAGGTTGCCGAGGATATCTCATCTGAGGAAGAGGTTGAGAGGTTGGAGGAATCCCTCCCATCAAGTGAGATTAGGAAAGTTTGTCAGATGAGGGGAGAAGTGCGATATTTTGTTGACAAACATCACCCAAATAAGGCTGTAGCAATGAAAGCCACAGATATTTCTAACAATAATGGAATGTCACATTTCTGTGACACTCTGAAAAAACGTCAAAAACAAGTGTCATTAGATAGATTCCTAGTCAGAAGTGAAGGTAAAGAAAAAAAACATCAGTGAGTCAAGACATGAAAGTAATTCTAAAAAAAAGAAAAATAAGGGAAGGCAGTGGTATTAGTCTTATTTTTAGTGAAAGTAGCAAAATAGAGAACACTCCCAACATTGAAGTCCCTGATGTTCTCATGGAAGGAGATTCTCCTTCCAAGCAATAACCCTTCCTCCTCCTCCTCTTCCTCCTCCTCCTCTTCCCTCTCATCTCCCTCACCCCAGCCATGACTCTTCTCAAAGGTAAAGTACAGGCTAATTTGCTTTATTTTTGGTTTATATTGTATACAAATCATTCAGGCATATCAAAGACAAAAACTTTACTTAAAATTATAAATAATTATTTTATATGAATATTTTGGGGGATGTGGTACCAATCATCCAACTTACATTATTTCCTATGGGGAAATTCACTTTGCAATCCGAATAAATCACATGACAGACAGACTCTTGGAACAAATTAAATTCATAAACCGAGGTTCTACTGTATCTAGAAATGAATACCAGTTATACCCAGATGAAGAAAGGTAGGGGAAGATGATAAAGATGGTCATTTTATCCACATTCCCCACAATGCATCTGTTTTTCCTCCATGCTACAGCCACCTGACAGCTCCCAGGATATTTTCTTTTTAATGAGTCATACCCTGCTTCTTGTACCTTTAGTCTTCACTTCTCCAGTCTCTCCTGAGGAATGGATTTGAGGAGGGGTATTGCCAATGCCATCACCTCTGATGTTGCCTTGTTGCTGAACCATGTGGCTATCCTCTCCCTTCAGTATGCTGCTTTCCTAAACTTGGTTCTCAAGATTATTTATACTCCTGCTATAGTGAAAGACTTTGCCTTCCTGTTTTGATCCTATGTTAGTGCCCCCTCTTCCCAAACTGGAAAGAAATATATATCTCACAGGTTCTTGAGTGACGTGGTCTATCTATAAGATGGCCAGTCCAAGTCTTGCCAGAAGATCTGTTCCATTCAGATAATGAAAGAAATGGTTAAGTCACTGTCAATACTCTTTGAAAGATTATAGAGAAAGGTTATTAATACTAGAAGATTTTCTCTCTCTTCCTTCAGAACAAAACAAGGCTAAGAGAAAGATAAAGAAGGAAGTTGGAGACAAATAGGATGTTGAAAAATGGGAGTTGATAAATATATGGAAAGAGTGGAATTGAAATACAAAACAATTTACTTCCTCTTCTACTACACATGGAGACATGAAATCTGAGTTCAGGTATTTAGAGGGTTGCCATATACAAAGAGAATTTTACCTGTCCTGTTTGGGAAGAGCAGAAACAGTAGACAGAAATTTCAGAGGCAGATTTAGGCTTGATAAAATTATCCAAAAGTTGAATAACGGACTACTTCTGGAAGTAGTGTTTTCTCCCTCATTAGTGTTCTTTCAGCAAAGACTAGATAACCAACAGTTGCAGACACTGTATGGGTAGGTACAGGTTTAACTAGACAGTTTACTAGACAGGTTCCCTCCAACTTAGATTCTGTGATTTTCTTTCTTCTCTTAAAAAAAAAAAATCTCATCTTTATAATCCCGTCAAGGTGATTAACCTTGGTCAAGACTTTCATTCAAAATCACCATACTCTGAACCACTTCTCAGGGTTGTAAAGCTCTAAACACTTATCTCACATCCACTTGATTGTCTCATATAACTATGGCATAGAAAAGTAGTATACATGTAGTCAGTTATTCCTCAGCTCTTCTGGCCTAGGCTAAGGTAGGACAAATTCCACAAGGCCACACTATTTAGGGATGGGTACTGTACCTGTAATTTCACTGATATTAAAAAAAAAAAAACAGGTGAGGAAGATTCTTCTACTAAAGCCGGGCAGCATTTTCCTCATGCTTGAGTGTCTCAGAGAATTGCCTTGAGCACTGAGAGGGTAAGTGACTTACCCAGAGTCACTCAACCAGGAGGTGTTTAGTGAAAGACTTCTTGGTTTCAAGGTTAGCTGTCTATCCATTATGCCATCTGGCTATTTGCTTGTTGGGCAAACAATCTGAAACCACAGAGACATCATTTAACAATTCTGTCTAGTTAGAGAGAATATCCCCAGGCAGAAAACATAAGCTCTTTGCTGCCACTACAAACCTGATTGATGTACCCCTTAATTCCATCTTAAAACTTTGGTTTCCTATTGTATAAACATCAGCACTTAGCACCATGTTTGAAGGATATGAAGAATGTAACTAAATATAGGCATAAATGGTCAAAACTATGCCACATAAAGGGAAAGAGGAGGATGGTCTCAGATAAAACTACGAACTTATAGTTTACAATGAGCTAGGGAATAGTGGATGGAGAGCCTGACCTGCAGTCAGGAATACCTGGGTTCAAGTCTTACCTGTGATAAATTATAACTATGGGACCAAGGCAATTCATTTCTTAATACCCTAGTCAAATCTCTAAATTATAAGTTACAGAGCAGTTATAGTGGTAGAAGAAATTCACTCAGTGAAAGAGGGAGAAAAGAACTGGTAGAGCCTGCATGCAGATCAAAGATCCTTTTTTATTTAATTTTTCATGGGGATTTTTTGGTTTATGGTTTTTTTTCACAGAATGACTTACATGGAAATGTGTTTCTCAACACTAAACATGGTCAAATTGCTTGCCTTCTTAGTGAGGGGAGAGGAGAGGGAAGGAGAGAATTTGGAACTCAAAATTTGAAAGAAAAAAAAGAATGTTAAGATTGTTTTTATGTGCAATGGGAGAAAATAAAATATTAAATAAGAAGAGGGGGAAAATCATTGTTTTTAAAGGGATAACATTTAGAGTCATAAGCAAATAACCTGAGTTTTCTTCTGTTAGGAAATATTTATCTACTTATCTATTTACTTGTATATGTGTGTATATATATATATATATGTATATGTATATGTATGTATATAAATATATATGTACATACATACTCCCCAGATAAGAATTTTTTCTTTTATGCCATATCAATCAATATCTACTTTTCAAAACCAATCAAAATTCTCTAGGAATGATACTAAGTCACTATCCCAAGAGCACAATTCAAAGGAAATGTTATGGAAAGGTACATGGAGTCATAGATGGTAAGTTTTCTCCCCAAAGATTTGAAGAAAATAGGCTTCTTAATACAAGACCCTGTTACTTAACATTTGGAAGTTAGGTGGAATTAGGAAGGACTTAGGAAGAACAGCGAAGTTATGTATAATAAAATTAAATAGCTTGGTTTAGCTTCAATGGCAGAGAAGCATAATTGGCTGTCAAGATACAGGAGAAAAAAATCCACTTTAACAAAGCAAATGTGGGGAACAAAATGTTTTATTTTGGTCTCTTTGGATGGTTTTTATATTTGGGTGAGGCAGTTGTGATTTGTTCCCTTTTCATTTTGTTCTCCACCAAATGAATGGGTTATACCAGTTCATTCAATTTATAACTCCTGGAAGATACTAAAGAAGATGTGAGTTGGTAATGAAGGACGGTGAGGAGAAAGCTAAAACAGGAAAGTGAGCGAGGACAGGGTCAATTTCATTAGGGTTCGTTTGTGTTCCTCTGCTGGAGGCACTGGGTAAATGTTTCCAAACTGAATGGATAACATCAGCACATGAATATTCTACTAAGTAGCTAAAAGATTTTGACCACTTTGTTATTACTCTTTGTTCCCAAGTGTTTCTGTTTCACACTGTTGGGCCTGTTATAGTCACTACACTTTCTTAACAGTCAAACAGAAAATGGAAAATGTTTTACAAGTAAATATCATGAAGTTCACGGTCAAAGTCCTAGGCTCTGTCAAACAGTTCAATATCAGATACTGATATGATTTCATCAGTGGAAATGACATTAAAGAAGATACATTACCATCTGTTTTGTTGCTGTATCCTAGGGACCGGGAGATTTTTTCATTTGACCTGAAGCTGAAAACTTCATGATGTGTTGCATTCTGCATTAAAAGGTGAACTCCTTGGGACCAGAAATGGTATAACTTTTCTATTTGTATCACCAGAACTTGGGTGGTTATTTTTTTTTCAGTCATGTCCTATGCTTTGACTCCTTTTAGGGTTTTCTTGGCAAAGATACTGGAGGAGTTTACCATTTCCTTTTCCGGTTCATGTTACAGATGAGGAACTAAGGCAAACAGGGTTAAGTGACTTGCCCAGCATCACATAGTTAGTGATGGGGCCAGATTTGAACTCAGGAAGATGAGTCTTTCTGATTCTAAGCCCAGTGCTCTATCCACTGTGACACAAGAATTTAGCCTAGTCTTTTGCAAATAATGAGCACTTTAAAAATATTCCTTTTATTTACTTGTTGTAATCATTCCAGTTCAATACCCAACTGGTCAGAATCAATAAGCATTTAGGTGGGGTGGATAGAGCCCAAGGGTGAAGTCAGGAAGACTCATGTTCTTGAGCTCAAATCTGGCCTCAGACACTTACAAGCTATGTGACCCTGGGTAGGTCACTTCAACTTGTTTGCCTCAGTTTCCTCATCTGTAAAGGGAGTTTCAGAAGGAAATGGCAAACCACTCTAGTATGTTTACCAAAACCCCCAATGCTGTCCTGAAGAGTCAGATACAAGTGAAAAACTGAACAACAACAAGCATTTACTAAGACGAAAATGAAACAGTTCCTGCCCTCAAGGAACTCACCTTCCATTGGGAAAATAGCACATACATAATTACATGTATAAGTAAATGCATGTGTGTGTGTGTGTGTGTGTGTGTGTGTGTGTGTGTACACATACTATATAAGCATATACAAAATCTCTAGAAAATAAATAAATGGTTATTTGAAGAGTGAAGGTACCAGAAACTTGGGGTGATCAAAAAAGACTTTGTTGAAGAACAGCCTGAATTTTTGACTTGGTCAAGACATTGTTCTCTATTACTTGTAATTGTAAGGGGAGACACATTTATGCAACAGGAGGTCCTAATGCCTTGAAGAAGAGCCCCTTGGAGTTAGAGCAAGGCAGAGCTTTTATAACTTTTGAGAAGAATAACAAACAAACAAATGAAGGCAATATAAAATTAGCAGAGAGAAGGAGGTTCAAAGTGAGGAGACCAAGGAGAGTATATGGTGTTAGGAGAGTCAGAGAGGCTTTGTGGACAAGTGAGCATTCGGGACATTCTCAGAAAGGTAAAATATTAGAGGGTAATTGAGTATAGCAAGTTGAGCAGATGTAGTTCCATGGCTCAAGGTTTTCCATGGGAAAGACATTTCTCATACTCATAAGCTTTTGCAAAAATGCCAAGGTCTCTAGAAGCATGACAAAATAAGACAAATCTAGAACTCATATTCTACTCAGGGATAGGGAACCTTTGGCCTCGAAGCTACATGTGACCTTCTAGTCCTCGGGTACAGCCTTTTGACTGAGTTCAAGTTTTACTTTACAAATCCTTTTATTAAGGGCAATTTATTCTGTGAAGTTGGGACTCAGTGAAAGAGCTGCACTTGAAGACCTACAAGTCCACATGTGGCCTCTAGGCTGCAGTTTCCCCACCCCCGGTCTACACTTTATGGAGAAGGTAGTACTTAAGCTGACAGAAATAACGGATGCTAGGAGATAAAGGTGAGAAGGAGTGTGTTCCAGGCATAGGACACAGTCAGCACAAAGGAACAGAGATAGCAGATGGTGTATTATGGAGATGGAACAACTAAAAAGCCACTGTGATTGAACAATAGAAAAGGAGGAAAGATAGAATCTGGGAAAGGAAATCGTGTATAATCAGTCTACAAAGGTTAGGTTGGGGCCAGCTGGTACGGGACTTTAAATATTATAAAAAGCATTTTATATTTGACTCTAGAAGCAATAGGGAGCCACTCAAGTTTTTTGAGCAGGGGAGTGACATAGATCTGCGCTTAAAAAAAAATTCCCTCTGACAGCATTGTAGAGCATCGATTGCAAAAGGCAGTTAGGAAGCTCGGAAGCTGTTGCAGTAGTCTGAGTAAAGGGATGAGGGTGAGTATTTATTAAACACCTCCCATGCGCTAAGTGCTAGGGATATAAAGGCAAAACTGGGTGGTATCTGTGTGAGTAGGGAAATCTGTGCTAAATTTGAGGTAAGAGATGTTGTGAAGGGGGAAACCAGCTGACATCCAGGGGGCAGCTGGAAGGTACTCTGTGCCTGGGAGTAAAGGAAGAGTGGATGCTGGGAGATGGAAGAAAGGAGATGTAGAAAGATGAGAGAATAGCAAATACAAACCTGGTTTACTTAGCAGTTTTGCCCATCTGGTCTGTCTCATCCTTAAAGTTAGACTATCAGTTATCCTGCGAGTAGAAACAAGAACAAAATGTTTGTGAGATAATTTCCGTTTTAATTGCACCTGAACTTTGGGGACCTCAGGTACTGCAGCAACAGTCTGTTTAGAGTAATAAGAAACTTGCTTTGAAATGAGAAATGAAAGTTAACAGGGAAATGAAGAAGCTAAAAAAAAAAAGGCTGCTTTGTACTTGGATATGTCAAAAAAGAATGGGAGAAAATAATCCTATCCTAAGGCTTCTTTAGGACACAGGAGATAGAATTCCATTTAGGAAAATTCTCAAAATAAAAATCCTCCAGCTCTCTGCGAAATTCATGCCTCCTAATAACCCGTATGCCTTTATCAAGTCCTCAACAGCCAGCACACGAGAAGAACGAATCTGCAGCTGTTCAAACTAAAGCTGTTCTGACCCCAGTGGAGCTTCAAGCCACACAGCAAGTCTAACAATTGACAAATTCATCTCTTTTCATTTCCATCCTGTCCTATCAATTTCTGCACTGTCAGACATGTGCCTTCTCACCTAAGTCAACCTGAATTAAATATTCCTCTTCATCCATTTAGGCGTGACTGCATTTTATTATAAAAATTATTAGAGGCAGTTATTTTAATAGTAATGGAAATGGTACTGGACACTTAATGCATGCAATTAAAAAGTGTCTGCTGGAGCCAAGCTTCATAAACAACTAGCGCAATGAATTAAATGTGAAAATGAACCAAGAGCCAATATTTGGTTTGATTGACGAGTATTATTAAGCACCTACTATTGCCTTGCCCTGTGCTAATGCAATGGAGGATTCAAAGTCAAAAGCAAAAGAGTATATTTATATTCCACTGGGGAAAAGAACATGTGTACATATAAATGAACATAGAGTATATACCAGAAAAATACGAGATATTTTCAGGATTGTGAAGCAATATCACCTAGGAAAATCAGGAAAGCCCTCAAGCAGGAGATGACCACCTGAGCCCAGTTTTGAAAGAAGCTAAGGATTCCAAGAGGCATAGGTGAGGAAGGATGCATCCCAGGTTTTGGGGATGGCCTGTGCAAAGACACAAAAGGGAGAAGGGGAAGGTCACATTTCAGCAGCAGCAAAGAAGTCTGTTTTTCTGCACCATAGAGTGTGTGAAGGGGAGTGTTATATAATGGAATGTGGAAAGGTAGACTGGAGGCAGAGTAGGTTTTAAATGCCAGTTAGAAGTGCATTGCTTATCTTCTAGGTTATGGAGAGTTACTGGGGCTTTTTGAGTAGAAGAGTAACATAGGAAGACCAGTGCTTTGTAAATTGTAAGGATTTTTTATTTGGAGCCATTGGGACCCTCAAAGAAAACTGGTCCATGGTTATGAAGAAGCTAAAATGTTTTATTAGACCTTTTTTCTTAAAAAACAGAGTATCACTCCCCTCCTTTGACCAAGGTGGTATGAAAGCTGTGCATAGATCATTTTTCTTCCTTTATCTTACAGATTTAGATTTGCAACTAAGAAGGCCCTTAAAGACCATCAAACCTAACCCCCTTCATTTTACAGAAGGTGACTGTCCAAGGTCACATTAAATAATTGGCAGAGCTATGATTCAAAATTGGTCCTTTGATTCCAAATCTAGCACTTTTCTGACTAAATCATGCTTTCTCAATGTGAGATCCTTTAAATAGGTACAGAGGCTAATGGGGGAATGTTATGGGAATTTGAAGATCTTTCCTGCCCCTAGGCCCTTTGATAGACAAGTTGCTCTGAAAGCCTTCCCCGATTTGAAAGTATACTCTGTCCCCCTACTAGGCTGAATGTGGTCACATGGAGCCTGTGGCTGGAGGCTTGTTCTTCAGGAATGCCCACACCTTATTACTTTGTGACTGGGTAGTGGGTCAAGAGGGCTGTGACATTCTCTGATCCAGGAGAAGGTTATATATACCCTGATATGAGTTTTTTGCTTTGAGGCTCACTTTGGAAAGAGTTGTGTGATTTGGCCAGAGGAGACTCTGGGAAGCCGTTGAGCCCCCCGGCTTTGAAAACCCAGATGTTGGTGCTTCCCTCTCTGGTAACTAACTAGGTATGGATATAATGGTCAGACGACTGGAAGCCCTATCTGCTGATCTGTTTCTTTATCTGCTTGTAACTTCTGCTTGTATTCTGTTTGTATTCTGTTTGCATTCTCTGAAGTTCAGGGTGCTGACTTTTTCCCCTGAAATAGGTAAATGATATGAGTCTGATTGATTAAAGTAAGATTGTTAACCCATTTTGAGTTGCTTTCCTTTAGAAAAGCAGATCTAAGAACCTGTGCTATCAGCCATCCTGGTTATGGTAGGGTGATTGCTGATACAGAGAACTATTAAAGGAAGGTTGGATCTTTATAGTTTGAAGTCCTTTGGGGAGTAAAGTGGAAATAAAGAAAAGAAGGCAAATATTGTGATATTCCTTAGATGTCTGAGTAATGGAGGTATATCAAATTTAGAAACATCACCACTGAGCAAGCCAAGTGGCATACAGATCTCAAGACTCCATCCTTAAATCCCCCATCATGAGAACATGGAAAGATAAGACAAAAAAAAACATTATCTTTCTGAATTTTGCCATAGGGTGTGATATTTGAGGTCACTATATGTGGTATGACAAAGTTTCTTATCAAAAGAGCACAGAGAGTCAGCAAGGAGACTCTTCTCCACTATTCCTGTTGTATATAAGATGAATGACTTAGAAAGTTACCATTACTCATGATTCCCTGAGGGATATGGCCCCCGACTCTCCTTATCACTGACCCCTGGCCTAATGATAATTGGGTTGAGTTTAACTATATCCCACAGGGCATAAAACATGGTAAATTAACAGAAGGCTGGGGGATGGGAAGCACAATCCATTTCATCTCAGCTCATTTAAGAGGTCACTCCCATTTTCCTGGAACTCTGGAGCAGAGAACTAGTTTATCTGGTTTTAGACAGAATTATATCTGAGACCTAATATGAGCTTCATCTGGACCACTTGGCTACTTTTCTCCTCCCAAGGAGGGATAAAATACTTTGATTAGGAGTGGAAAAAAAGAGCCAGAAAGAAAAAAGAACTAAAGAAATACTTGGAGAATAGTATACTTCTAGAAGATTCTGGGAAAAGAAAAAAAGGGAAATGACCATTGTGATTGCATTTCCCCACAACTTGAGTTATTGAGGTATACCCCTCCTCTTTTCCTCCTGTAAAAGGAATTCCTAAAAGGAGACAAAGTGGTCCTGGGACCTGATTGGCCCCACTTCCCAGAACTAGCTTCCTGGCCACCTAAGGGCAGAAAAAGTCCCACCCACTTACAGTCGGGGCGATCTGACCAGTGGCTTTCTGAGGAACACTAGTCACTCTAGCTTTCACCATATCCTGCCCTGATGACCCAATGAATTTCCATATGGAGACAGGGAGGGCATGCAGAGAAACTACATTGCTGTTTCCTGGTTGCATGTCTTTGCTGTTACCTCCTGTTAACTGTTCCATGATTTGTGAGTATCTCATTTCCTCCCAACATCAAACCATAACAAAGGGAATGGACAATAACACTGAACTTCACAATTATTAACCACTCACTGAGTTTGTGTTTACTTGGACATTATTAAGTCAAAAGAAAAAAAAAGATATTTTGCTGGCATACATTTAAATAGCTAATGTTGTGGTCCACATAAAGAAACAGGTCCCTCTAGATGAAGTCAGATTATGCTTCCACATGTGAGACAGGTAAGCACTTTCCAGCTCATGAGGAATGCTAACAGTGACTTCAGATACATTAGATAAATAAAATATCTGCACAAGAAAGTCATTCAGTCAAGTCAACAAGCAATTAGGGAGTTGCGTGATCTGATGATCTTAAGTCAGGAAGAGCGAATTCAAATTATCAGCTTGTTAGCTGTGTGACCCTGGGGAAGTCATTTCAACTCAGTTTCTTCATCTATAAAATGGGGATAATAACAGCACCTACCTCCCATGATTGTTGAGGCTTCAAATGAGATAACAATTGTAAAGTACACAGCATAGTGCCTGGAACAAAGTGCCACATAAATGTTAGCTAATGCGATCATTAAGTTCCTACTGTGTGCATTGACTGTGCTACACTTTGGGGAATACACAGAGAGGCTAGAGCCACTATCTCTTCCTTCTGGGAGCTCACCTTCTAATGGAGAAGACAATGTGTAAATAACTCTGAACAGAAAAGACGTAACAGGATGAACTGGATATGATCAACAGAATGAAGGCATTAGGGGTTCATTTGTCCTGGGACGCTTTTCTAACTCACCGTCTTCACAATCTAAATGTCACCTTCATGCATTGTTCTGCTTATTGTGTTTATCACGATGCTGATGTCACTGGAAGGCTTCTCGCCAAAGGTTCTAAGGGTTCCCGTTCATTCTTTATGTGTTACATGGTTCTCCTCCTCCCTTTCCCAAGAAAAAGAATTAGATAATGCTAGAATAAGCCTTTTTCTTGTTTTTGATGCTGCTGCTGTTCAGTCATGTCTGAATTTCTGTGATCCCATTTAGGGTTTTCTTGGCAAAGATACTGTAGTGGTTTGTCATTTTGTTCTCCAGCTCATTTTACAGATGAGGAAACTGAGGCAAACAGGATTAGGTGACTTGCCAAGGGTCACACAGCTTGTTAAGTGTCTAAGTCCAGATCTGAACTCAGGAAGATGAGTTCACAGTTACTGGGGCTTTTTGAGTAGAAGAGTAACATGAGAAAACCAGTGCTTTGTAAAGTGTAAGGATTTTTGATTTGGAGCCAGTGGGACCCTTGGAATAAACCTTGGCAATCAATGACCTAGATCAGTTCTCTAATTTTACTGTGGAGTTAGTGGGAGGGGAGAACTCTGATGAAGTGACTTTCCGGGTCACGAACTAATCAGTAGCCAAGCTGAGGAAAGGGCAGGGTAACCTTAGCTTTGCTCCAGTGTGCCAAAATTTAAAGGGCACTCAGGGCACTGGTACTTCTTCAGCAGAAAAAAAACAAATGAGTTTAGTAGCTAACTAGAAATATTAGTTAAAATAGGAAGCCACCAGCTGGCAAGGCTTCCTTAACTTCCCCAGGGGGTCTGCTCCCCAGCCTGGCCTCCCTTGCCCCTGCCCCCTGCAGCCTCTCACTGGCTCATTGGACAGGCTTCACTGGTTCATTCGTAAATAGGCACATAACCCAAATTAGTGTGAATCATTTTGTTGTTTAACTGGGAGTATTTTTCTAATGCATTTTTATTTGATGTCCTTTATTTTTAACATCATAGTTCTCCCTGGTATCCCTCTTCCTCTCCCTCCAAGACAGCTATCCTGTGTAATAAATAGTATTTTTAAAGACGAAAAAGGAAAATAGCCCAACTAATCAATATATTGAACTTAAGTTGGAGTTTATAAAAAAATTTCTTCTGGCACCAATATTATTTTGGTTCTTATCCCTGGATATGGCCTAAAAAACCTAGAGTAATAACAGTAAGGTTTGCAAAACAGATTACATGTGTCACCTATTTTGATCCTGAGCTGACTACAGCTCTGCAAAGTAGATTCTGTTATTATTCTCATTTTACAGATGAGAAGACTTATCTGGTGCCACATAGGTAAAACATGTCTGAGGTGGGATTTGAACCCAGGTTTTTCAGAACTTCAAGTCTAGGCTGAACCACCCACCTACATAATGCTCAGTTAAGGTAAAGATAACAGCTGTGCCTAAGGAACACTGTCCCATCAAGGGGTGATCAGAGATTTATTAACAATCTAAATTTTTCCTCTAAATATAGCAACTAATTTTGGGTTCTCTACTCTATGAAATTGGAGAAACTTGGCTGCAGAAAACTTAAGGGGGAACAGAAATAAAGAGGCAATTTTTTCCATTTCAACAAATATTGGGGAGAACCTTATTTTGATTCACTTTCATCAACTTTGGAAAGCCAATATTTTTAGATTATTTCTGATTTTTCCCCCTAAAAATGACTCCATGGCTACCTAATTTGGAATATAGAATATATAGAGGATAGTGGAATACATTGATTTCACTGTTAATTATTATCCATTATTCTACTAAAACTGAAAATGGATCAATTAAAAATTGAAATAATTAATTAATTGCAAATATCGAACATTGACATTATAGCTACCAGGGTCAAATAATTGCTCTTCTTTGCTAGGATTCTTTTGATTCTTATCAATTTCTTATCCTAGGTCTTTTACAAAATATTTTCATTTGGTGTCAGCAAAGTTTGTGATTTCTTCATTTACTTAATTGTAAAGTGATCTTCACTGATCCTCTCGGAACAAGCACTGTGGAATATCTCTGACTGTAAACATCCTTGAGTGTATAGTGAGAGTGTGGCCATGTCCCTCAGCCACAAAGGACTGAAGGCACATTCTTTGTCTCTCACCATGGACACAGACACATTGGGTTTCACTTGAGCCACACTGACTGCCCAGACTCAGACCATAAGCCAACTAGGTCACTGAACTGCCTGTTTTTCCTCTCTTCACACATAATCCCCCACCACTCATTAAATGGTTTAAATGTGACATAGTTTGGAGACAGCCTTTCTTTGCCCCTCAACCCCTCACTCCACCAAGAAAGAAGCTAGCAGCAGCAGCAACAACAATATTTCTTTAAGGAAATAAAACACAGTAAATCTGCAGTGGTAAACAGAGAGTGAAGGGGAATCTAAGAAGGCTTCATGATGCCTGTAATTCCTGGCAGATGGATTTATGATTTTAGTGACAAATGAAAAGAAAGAAAAGAGGGGACTCAGTTAACTTTTTCCTTTTGTAATCCTGTATAAAGGGGTACCATCTCCAAAATTCTTGCCTCCTGATATGTCCTTGAGGAAGCGATGGTACTTAAGCCCCTCCTCAGTGAATGGTTTTGTCCAAGGTTGAGGTAATGGAATGAAAATATTGTCATTTATTGAGGTGGGCATAATGGCACCCCCCCTGCTCCCCCTACTGCATTTTCTAGCTCAGATAGTCTGGTTTGCAGGTGAAACCCACAGGGAGCAAGACCAGGTCCAAAGGGGAAGGAAGAAGAGAGGGGAAATCTTTCTGTTGGACTTCTTCCTCCATCAGCTCAGTGGTGTCGAATTCAAACAGAAACAGACCCCTGCAGGCTACATACTTAAAAAACCACAAATTAACATTTTGTATGTTGCATTTTTATTTATTTTCTTCAACATTTTCCAATTACATTTTAATCGGATACAGTTGCACTTGGGAGTTTTGCCCTTGGACACTTTTGCCTTAAAAAAAAATTATTGTTGTTGTTGTTTTTCAACTCATTATCAGTCCCTGGAAAATATTTTCAGCAACCAACTAGCCAAAGATATGGTTATTTCAGCAATCATGTGTTTTTCTCCCCACATCTGCCATCCTGATTCAGGTCCTCAGAATATCTCCCCACGACTCTGAAAAGCTTTCTTATTTATTTGGTCTCCCAGACTCATGTCTCTCACCTCGCCCACCATTCCAATGTGTTTTCTACACTGTGGCCAAAGTGATTTTCCTCAGGCTTAGGTCTGATCATGTCATCCCCTATCCAATAATCTCCAGTAATCCCCTAATTACCTCTAGGATCAAATTTCAACTATCTGTGACATTTAAAGTTCTTCACAGTCCAGCCACTTTCTATCTTTCATATGTTACGTCTTTCATGTCTTTGATGTTATTTTATAATATTTATAGCAAATATTTTATAATATATGAAATGTATCTTATATAATACATTTATATGTTATATTGTTCGTATTATTTCATAACATATCATATATAGCAAATATTTCATAATATATGAAAAGGTAGAAAGTGGCCAGACTTTAAAAGTCATTCATATACATACATCCTTCCATGTGTGTACACATATACACATATATGTACATATACATATTGTATATTATATATGTATATCTGTATGTATATATGCATATATAAATATAATAAAATACAAAATAAATAACGTTAATCTGTGCTTTTCTAAATCAGTATGTGGCCTGCAGGGGTCCTTTTCTGTTTGATTTTTACACCACTAACCTGAGGGATCCATGGGTATTCAGAATATATGTACATATACATACATAAATTATATGTATACATATGTATATGTATATACACACACTCTCCCATACATCTACTCTACTCATCCATAATGGCCTGCTTGCCATTCCTCACACAGGGCATTCTGTCTCCTCTCCATGTCTGTAATCTTAGTCCCCCAAACCTAAATCCCATTTCTTCTTCACCTTTCCCTCTTGAAATCCCTGTTTTCCTTCAAAATTCAGCTCAGAAGCAACCTTCTATGTGTGAAGCCTTCCCTGAGTCTATACCAGTTATCACCACCTCACAGAGTTTTCCTGGATTAACTTTATATACTTTCAGAAGATGCTTATGTAATGCCAGCTTCAACGACTTCTTCCACTGATGCTATGACTATGTCAATAAAAGGAAAGAGATCTTGAGAACCTGAGTTTAACTGTGGTTCTAAAGAGGAGTGTTAATTGTGATATATGGAAAGAGACCAGAAGCACAGAGAGAAAGGAATTGTTGTTGTTCAATCAGTCAGTCAGGATCTCATGGATCACAGCACACCTTTTTATCCCCCATTATCTCTAAAGTCTGTCTAAGTTCATATTTCTTGTTTCCATGATACTCTCTGTATCACTCTCTGGTGTCCTCTTTTCCTTTTACCTTCAATATTTCCCATCATCAGGGTCTTTTGCATTGAGTCTCATCTTCTCATTATGTGGCCAAAGTATTTAAATTTCAGCTTCAGTATCTGAACTTCCAGTGAATAGCCTGAGTCAATTTATTTAAGTATTGATTTATTTGGCCTCCTTGCTATCCAAGGGACTCTCAACAGTCTTCCCCAGCACCACAGTTTGAAAGCATCAATTCTGCAGCATTCAGCTTTCCTTATAGTTCAGTTCTCACAGCCATACGTCACTACTGGAAAAACCATAGCTTTGATTATACAGACCTTTGTTGACAAGGTGATGTCTCTGTATGCTGTCCAGATTTGCCAGAGCTGTCCTTCCAAGGAAAAACCTTTTAATTTCATGACTGTAGTCGCTGATTGCAGTGGTCTTTGAGGACAAGAATATAAAACCTGACATTGTTTCCATTTCTTCTCCCTCTATTTGCCAGGAAGTCCTGGGACCAGTTGCCAAGATCTCAGTTGTTTTTTTTTTTTGATGTTAAGCTTCAAGCAAGCTTTTACACTTGCTTCTTTCATCCTCATCAAAAAGCTTCTTAATACCTCTTCACTTTCTGTCATCAAAGTGATATCATCTAGATATCGGAGACTGTTGATATTTTTCCCAGCAATCTTAATTCCAGTTTTTTATTAATATAGCCTGGTATTTTGCATGATATACTCTGCATATAAGTTAAATAAATAAGGCAACAATATATAGTCTTTTGGTACTCCTTTTCTAATCTTAAGCCAATCAGTTATTTCATGTTTGGTTCTAGCTGTTGCTTCTTGGCCTACATAGAGGCTCCTTAGGAACAATTAAGATGATCTGGTACTCCTATCTCTGAGGACTTGCCATATTTCATTGTGATACACAAAGACTTCAGTGCATTCAATAAAGCAGAAGTAGATGTTTTTCTGAAACTCCCACGCTTTCTCCATAATCCAGCAAATGTTGGCAATTTGGTCTCAAGTTCCTCTGCCTCTTTAAAAACAAGCCTGCTCTTCTGCTAATTCTTGGTTTACATATTGCTGAAGCCTAGCTTTCAGATTCTCAAGCTTGCTGGTATGTGAAATAAGCACAATTGTTCAGTAATTTGAATATTCTTTGGCATTGCCCTTCTTTACGAGTGGGACACAAACTGATTTTTTTCCAATCAAATGGCCACTGTTGTGTTTTCCAAATTTTCTGGTATATTGAGTACAACCCTTTAACAGCATCATCATTTAGGGTTTTAAACAGTTCTGCTAGAATTCTGTCACCTCCACTAGCCTTATTTTTAGCACTATGATTCCTAAGGCCCATTTGACTTCATTCTCTAGGATGTCTGGCTCTAGATCAGTAACTACACTAAAAAACAAAACAAAACAAAACTTTTTTTCTTGAGGGAATTACTTTAAATCTTATATTATAAAAGAATATTAGAAAGAGAATTCTTGAGAAGAGACTTCAATTGTCACCCTGAGAGAGCTGAAACATGAGTCTGTGTTTCCAGACTTTAGAAGTCAGACAAGGAAAAGAGAGGTTTTGATATATCTAGAGAGTTGAGTAACAGCTTATGGGAAAAGAGATTTCTCCAATTCATCTAATAAATAGCAGGTAATAAAGTGGGGTAACAGGGTCTAGAGTTAATTAATTAATGAGATCAATGTCACAATTTTAGTCCTTTTTGAAGAAATATTAGAACATACTTTTAATTCTTTTATAGGCCAGAATGAGAATGAAAAATGTTGCAAGTCAAGGGGAAGGCTGAGAGGTAGGATATTTTTGCATTTAAAGACCCGTGCATGCCCTCAACACTCACGTAGGCTACATGTGAGGTTCATCAACCCTAAATCTTGTTATGGTTGCATATGTACATGATGTCTCCCCTGTTAGAACACAAGCTTTTTGGGGCCAAGGATGATTTCACCTTTGTATTTTTATGCCCAGCATTTAGAAGTGTCTGGCATACAGAAGGTATATAATAAATGCCAGTTTGGTGTTTGGGTTTCCCTTGAACCACACTGATCAATTAGATTCAGACCACAAGCTAACTAGATCATTAATCTGTCTGTTTTGTAAGTTCACCTAAGAAAATCTAAGGTGAAATGTACAAAAGTCTTCTTCTGGTGGAACTGCAACAGAAACTAGAAAGGAGAAAATAGTATTCATATACTCTACTCAATCTGCTTTCCAGCTGTGCACTGCAGACTCTTTCAAATTTAGATCATATGTTGCGTATTAATACATTTCACATATGTAAATAAAATATACATTCAAAATATAATAATTCATTCAGTAGCAGCTAACTTATCCAGAGGTCATTTACCCAAAATTCGTCATCTGGAACACGCCCAGCAGATGAGAGATGTCACAAAGATCGGTTGTTGTTATTGTTGCTGTTGTCATTGTTGAGTCATTTTTCAAGTTGTGTCCAACTCCTTGTGATCATATTTGGAGTTTTCTTGGCAAAGATACTAAAGTGGTTTGCCATTTCCTTCTTCAGCTCTTTTTACAGGTGAGAAAACTGAGACAAGCAGGGTTAAGTGACTTGCCTGGGGTCACACAGCTCTAAGTGTCTCCATTGTCTTGCAATGAACTCAGGTACTCCTGGTTCCAGATCTGGCACTCCATCTGCTGTGCCACCTTACTGTCCCTTAAAGAGATTAGAAGCAGAAAATTAAAGGTGTGGGGATAGGCAAGGACACTAATGGTAGTGAGATGGGACAATGCATAGTATGAAAATGAAAGAAATGAAAATATTACCTTAAAAATACACAAGAACTTGAAAAATAGCAGCTAGTCACCATTTAGAATAGAATACACTTTCCAAGCCTGAATAGCCCTTTTATTGCATTATGAAATAGTATAATAATTGAGAAGAATTGATGCCGGGTCATTGAGAATAGCATGTAATATTGGCAGTGAATTCAGTTTAGGAAATATTTTTTTCTTTTCTTTTTCACTTACTTTCTCCCTTCCTTCCTGACTTCCTTTTCTTCCTTCCTTCCTTCCTTTTCCTTCCTTTTCCTTCCTTTCTCCCTTCCTTCCTTCATTTCTTTCTTTCTTTCTTTTTCCTTCCTTTCTTCCTTCCTTCCTTTCTTTCTTCTTTCCCTTCCCCTTCCTTTCTTTCTCTCTTTCTTTTTGGATACGGCTAATATGGGAATTTGTTTTGCTTGCTTATACATATCTGTAATAAGTTTTGTTTTTCTTGCCTTCTCAAATAGGTGAGGGATGGGAGGGGGAGGAAGAGAATTTAGAACTGACAAATAAAATAAAATTGAATTTTTGAATTAAAAAAAATGAGTGAGTGAAAGGCATCATCAAAAAAAAAACCTAACTCAGCTATCTTTCTATTCATTAACTAATCAAAGCCAAGCTTTCAAAGTCTTATGCCACAACTTTTAATGATTTTGATTCCTTTGTTTATTGTGTTTATCTGGTTTCAGTAACAGTTGTATACAGTAGTCACTTAATAAATATTTATTTAATTGAATGAAATAGAGGTAATTTTGAAATCACTATTGGTCCTCTGTTGAAGTGTTGCAAAAAGTCAGATCTGATTGGTTTATTTAAAGATAGTTATACCCATAGAAGAAAACAGGATATTTTCTTCAAATTAATCATAGCAAAAGCACTCTAACGTTTTCCCTAAAAAAACTAAATAAGTTTTGTCAGTGAAATGAGCCAGCTTCCATTACCTGGAAAAATACATTTATTTGCAATAACTCATTTTTCTAGGAGGACAGGTAAATAAATTGTTAGTATATGTATGAATAGACATAAATATTATATAATATATGCTATATATACTCATACTATGTAATAACTGTATACTCTATACTAATATATACTAACTAATCATTCAAACTAACATATCACTTTAAGTAAGTAGACTCTTGCTGATATAACATTGACTTTAAATTTATCTTTACGGTTTATGAATTTTGAATTCAGTAATTATTAGCATTTGGACGCAAGAACTAGCATTATATAATGTTTTAAGTTCCCTGGCCATTGCAGGGGCTTAGGGGACAATTAGATATTTCTACAGGAGAAACAGAACAACTATTAGCGCTGATCTTGTTTTTCGCATTTTTGTATCCTCACAGTGCTTAGCACAATGCCAGGGGCACAGTAAATACTTGTGGGTTGCCTGGCTGCCAGTAGATGCAGAAAGTGATAAGTTTTTGTTCATTGCATTATCATGAATACAAGGGAAAACTTGTGACTTAAATGAGACACCTAGGGACCTGAGGAGGGAGACGGGAAGAGTGGGCAATGACGTCTATACCCAGGTGACTGAGGAAACAAGAATACAATAAATGCATGAGAGGGGCAGGTTACATTGTAACTTTGCCAGCAGGGGTGCCCAAACCTTGGGTGTGACGCTTTTTTATGCGAAGGAGGAAAGAAGAAACAAACCGACGATCCAGAAAGAGACTGTTCTCCTGATCTAGCACTCAGGTCACAACAAAGATCTAAACAGCTTTCCCTGTTTGGTTTGGGAGCTGCCATCCCACATAACAGGGCTGCTCAGGGATTTGGAAAAGGGCCACATGTTTTTTAGGGAAGGGCAGAGTCTTGTTCAAGCATATCCGAGAGGTTGAAGTACCTTGTGTTTGGTCTCACAACTAATAAGCAGAATGCTTGAACCCGGTGCTCTCTCAAGCACAAGTTCAGCTATTTGTCCACCGTGGCCATTCTACTTCTAATTAAGCTACCATAAAATCAACATCCAACATTTGGTTAGGTCACAGTATTAATACAGTGGAACACAGATAAAATTTGGCAGAGAAAGTTATATTGGCAACCCAGCTCAGTGTTGGGGGAGGAGTCACTCAGTCTGGGCTTTCTGTTACCTGCTATTTATCACATACCAAGTCCCTATCTGTCAGTACCTGATAAACATCACGCATAGGCAATTGGGGAGGAATTGAGATATAATTAGGCTGCTCTGGACCTATCTGAATTATCTTTATCTTATTATGAAAGTTATTAATAAAAGTTGGCCCCATCTTGAAGCCATCGCTGATCTCCAGTGATCAGCTAATGTGTTGTTGCCTTGACACATTTTTAATAAACTCCTTTTACTTCTCTTTGTCCTGAGTTTTACCTCATGATAATCAGGCAGAAAGCCCCCTAAAAGAATTTTCCTTTTAACAAAAGTTCCAGCAAGTTGGGGAGGGCTTCTTGGTTCTCCTAATACATAGTCTCTAGATAGTTCTTTTTGTGATAAAAAGTCTGTCCCTTGGGTAGGGGGCACTCAATCTTAAAATTATGGTTACCATCCAAGGACTATTAACAAACCATGTGTGAGGTAAGCAAACGTGCCTTCTCCTGTCCTGACGGGCATACAACATAAATGACAGCTGCCCGAGACTGCTGGACTCTCTGTCTTCCCCTCAGTCCAAGCATCAAGTGAAATAAATTGATAAACTCCTTGAGGGAAATACCAGACTCATTCGTGTGTGTGTGTGTGTGTGTGTGTGTGTGTGTGTGTGTGTGTGTGTGTTTGTGTCCCACCCTAATCCCTAACACAAAAATGTTTGTTGAATAATAATACTTCAATATAGCACTTTACAAAATGCTTTCTTTCTTGCAATTTTGTAAGGAAAGTTGTCCAAGTATTATGCCCATTGCCCAGATGGGGAAATTGAGGCTCAAAGTTGTTAAGTGATATGCCTACCATCACACTGCTAATTAATATATGTGAGAGCTGGAACTGGAACCTAGGCTTTCTGACTCCCAATCTAATACTCTTTCCACTTCTCCATATCTCCTTCCTCTCTGTTTGCCCTGAGGGACTTATAGTTAACATCCTATTCTCCAGACCCAGGAATCTTTTTAACCACCTGGGTTCAAAAGGTGAGAAGAGTAGAAAACAAGATAAGATTGAAAGGCACGCCCTGATTTGTAGCTTATTTTTCTACAAGCTAGATAATTTCCAGAAAGCTAAGAGAGATACAAAAAAAGAGATGGTTTTTCATCCCATCAAAACAAGTCATTTGAAAAATAAAGGACTGGATTCAGAAAAAGAAAAGAAGCAAGTTTATTCAAGAGGCTGACCAGACCAGTTCTGCCCTGGGATGTTTATTCATGGGGCCATTGTTCCTGTGCTTGGAGCTTAATTCTCTGCAGAAACATTAGGAGTCCCCTACTGACATTACTACAAAGATCTGACGCATGTAACCTTCCAGGGACCACATCCTTTTTAGAAAATGACTATTTAGTAATGGATGTGAACGTGCGTAACCTCCCACGCTGACATAAAAGCAAGAACCTGGCTATCCTTGTACAGTGCCTCAGCTGTTACAGATCCCACACTTTACCTTTATGGTTTTTCCATTACATACAAAGCAAACACTGATATCTCTGAGCACACAGAAAATTTCTTCTGCAGGTACTAAGCAAACTCTGTTGTCAATGGGGCAACGCGTTTAACCTCTTCCCTTCTGCTGCTAAGCAGGAACAACACAGAATTCTGAAACTGAGAGAAAGGAGAGAATTTAGCTTTGACCTATTCTCCTGATTATATCGCAAAGATGTTGTTATGTAAGTTGGAGACAGTAAAGGCAAGATGAACACCAGTCTTGAGTAAGTATCCTGTAGAAGTGTATATAGTGCCTTGAGATAAGAGCTAATGACCAGTAGTAGCTCTTTGGAGCACTAGGTGGCTCAGTGGACAGAGTACTGAGTTTGGATTCAGGAAGTTCATCTTCCTGAGTTCAAATCGAGCCTCAGATACTTACTCTTCTGGAACTATGTCCAGTTGTCCTGATCTAGATTTGGCCACTGGACCCTGATGGCTCCAGAGGAGAAAGTGAGGCTGTTGACCTCACACAGCCCTCCCTCACTTAAATCCAATTTACTTGCAAGTCATGGCATCATCTTCCTGATGTCATGTTCCTCTTTGAGAATGAAAGACAAGCAACAGCAATAGATACTAGCTGCATGACCCTGGGTAAGTCACTTAATTGCCTCAGTGTCCTCATCTGTAAAATAAGCTGGAGAAGGAAATGGCCAACTACTCCAGTATCTTTGCCAAGAAAACTCCAAATGGGGTCACCAAGAGTTGTTTATGACTAAACAACAGCAGTAGCTCTTCTAACTTGATTTGCTCTGGTTCTGAAATACCATGGGCTTATTTAACAAATTACAATAACATGGTATTAGGAATTAGGGTTAGGGTTCTTAAGAGAACTCTTCCTCTAATATCCTTTTGGCTCCTGTTGTTCAGTCATTTTTCCATTGTGTCTGACTCTTCGTGACCCCTTTTGGGGGGTTTTCTTGGCAAAGATACTGGAGTGGTTTGCCATTTCCTTTTCCAACTCATACCAATCCCCTAAAATTAAAGTGATATCATCTTCCCAGAACTCAAAAAAAGATCTTTATAACACATGAGGTTAGGCTCAGAAAATAAACACATCAAAAGGTTCAAATGGAGAAGGATTCTGGTGTGTAATGTAAGGACAATAAAATGGTAAAAAAGTGTGTAGCTCTGACTTCTCGTGGTTGTTGCAAGGATCAAATGAAGTACATGGAAAGAGTTTTTCAAACCTTAACGTCCTATATCAATGTCAGCTCTGATTTAGCTTCTCAGGACTAAAAGGAGAATGGGCAATTACAACTGTTTTTGACTAGTGAGCATAGCTTCGATGCAGGTAGGCCAGGAAGGAAACCGGACAGGAGGGGGAAACCTCCCTCACCCTATGCCCCATCCACTCTACTCTGTCAAGCTTATCTCTTCAGTCTCTGATTTGGGTGCAGAACATTATACATACAACAGGAGCATAGCTTTAGAGGCAGAGAAGATCTTAGACATCCTCCAATACAACTCACTCATTTTATAGGTGAAGAAAGAGAGGCCTAGAAACAATAAGTGACCTGCCCAATAACATACCAGTAGCAAATGGCAAGACTGGAATCCAAATTCAGATCTCCTGACTCCAAATGGGACCCTTTTTGCTCTGTACCAAGCAAACTGTCTCAGGAAACATTTGTTGAAGGAGTCAGTGAATAATAATGATAGCAACAAGAATTTATGTAAGCACTCTGCAAAGTACTTTAAATATTATATGTGTGTGTGTGTGTGTGTGTGTATAAACTAATAGGATCTTCACCACAACCCTATTATTACTTTCATTTTACAGATGGGGAAACTGAGGCACAGAAAGGTTAATTGAATTACCCAAGGTTACATAGCTAGTGAGTCCTCTGAGGCAAGATTTGAACTCAGGGCTTCCTGGCTCCAAGTCAGTCCTAGGTTCTATCCACCATACCACCTAGCTACTATGAATGAATATAATTCTCATGTTTAAACAAGTCTAGAACTTTGAGGCAGCCGTCTTCCGATGTAAGGAACTGAATTGTCTAGGGATTGATTGTTGTCTTCTATGCAAATACTCTGATATATGTCAATGTGCTTTTTTAGCCCTATGGGGTATAGTCACAATGCAATATTCACAGGGCCTATGGCAACTATGAATATACTGGCATAATTCTGAATCACAAAATATAACAGACTCTCCATATGGAAGACAGAACCAAAGTATTTATTCAAACACTAGAAAGCCAAATCCATCATAGCAACAAAGAAATCTATACACAACAACAATGCAGAAGGCACCGGCATCCCCAAGCCTTCCCCCTGTTAGGGCCTTCCTACAAACATTCAAAGATCACTGCGTTCTTCCTTTTTCTCCCTTAGCGCTAACTGCTCTGACCCACTTCCTCTGGACTCTGCTCCATCCTTCCTGCACCACCTTTTCAGTAAGCTCCTCCTACCGCAGACTTAAATGAATCAGACTCAAGCAGGTCACATGAGCCTATTAATGGATGGGAAAGATCTTCCCATTAAGCAAAAATATATTAACAACACACATGGCTATACAGGTAGGTAGCTATATAGTAGGTAGAAAGGCAGAAAATCCTCAAGTTTGGGTTCTTTCCTAGTTCAATCTTTCTCTTTCCAACATGCTTTCTAATCCCCAACATAGCCCTCATGACTGATATCTCTTCTTCTCTGCCCTACCTGTTCTCTAGAACCCTCAATATCTGGAATCCTCTAAGCCAGACCAGATGCTTCCACTTTCCAAGCTGCCCGTGACTTTAGCAGCAGAATGCCTGAGCAGGACTCCTCCCCTCTCTATAAAATGGCCGAGCATCTCTGATTCAAGTAGAGCCCAGACCAAGGTGAATACGCTTCCTGCCCCCAGTGCTGCCCTAAAGCATCGAGTAAAGATGCTCAGCAGTCCATGATTATTGCATTTCCTACTCTGCCATGGCCTGAAGACCATCATACCTGAGGCTTACTGGCAATACCTCTTCCATAACCCTTCCCAATTCTAATCTGGAGGTGTCAATCCCAGCTTCACCCACCACTGAGCGTGGTTCACTGGATTTCCCTAATATAGTTCCCTTTTTGCTCTACAATCCCTTGGGTGTTTCTGATTAATCCACATAACTTTCCATTAAATGGGGCAAAGAAAAGGCCTATTGCTTTTAGCACTGATTTGTCAGTATGTTTTTTCTGCGGAGTCTTCTTAGGGACAAACATAGTCCTTGAGGACAAAAACTATGTTTTCTCCATCAGCTGCTTTTCTACAATCTGTTCTAAATGTTTATTTCTAGCATCACTTCCAGAAGTGGAAAGGTAGGCGTGTTCTCCTACTTACCATTTTACTGATTCAATTACTATAAACAAGGCTTTCCTGAGTCACAGAGAAAACTGCATGTTCTATGAACCCACAAACCTCCATTTTCAAGTTTCTAGCCTGATGTTTGAAATGGCAAAAAGGCAAGAAACCCTTGGCTGTCCTTGATAGACATGTAAGTTAGATCTTCAAATATTTGGCTGATTTCAAGTTTAGTCTTCAGACCTCTGGTACCCGAATATTACCTACTATTATCATTTTATTTTTCTTGAATAGGAAATAAACTAACAGGGACCTGGAAGTTATCTAAGCATGAAAGAATGAGTGGTAGTTCCAAGAAAAACATGCCTTGCTTGAGCACAGGTTGTATTTCTGACATTATCTTACCTCACATGGGCAGACAATGCTTCTTTTCCTTGCTCCACACGGAAAGAAGAAAAGAGACCAGTGACTATTCCCACGAAATATTTCCAATAAAAAAAAGTTCAGTGACAGTAAATCAACTAAAAAAGCAAGAGGGACAAATATCCACTCAATGGTTTATGGGCACCAAGAGCTAAAAGAAACTACATAGATGATCTAATTTAACTCTCCCATTTTACAGATGAGGACAATGAGACCCAAAGGGATGAAGAGACTTTTCCAGATCATTCAAATAATGGCAGACTTGGAACTTGAACATGAATCTCCTCACCATATTGTCACAACTCACCTAATACTTCTACCCACTCAATTCCACTGTGCTCTTGAATACCTGAATTAAAATCCAGCCTCAGACAAGTTATGTGAGCATAGGTAAGTCACTCAACTCTGTACCTGTTTCTTCATCTGTAAAATGTTGACAATAGCACCTTCCTCAGAGTTGTTGTGAAGATCAAATTATGCATGTGTGTGTATATATATATGTATATATATGTATCTATACATACATATGTGTGTGTATATATGCATATATATGTATCTATACATACATATATGTATGTGTTTGTGTATACACACACACACACACACGCACACATATATACATGAGAAGAAAGAGGGAGAGCAAGCTTTCAAGTGTACTATTATCTCAACAATTTGGTGCCACATGGCAAAAGTACAATGGGCCCTAAACACTCAAAATTTTGACCCTATAACTCTAATATTGGAGTCATCATTGGAAAATAGACATAACTCCTTAAAATGATGATTTTCTTCCTTGTTTCCAAATTTAAGCAGGAATTCAAAGTTTCTCTAACAGCATCAATATTTTAACTAGGTCAATTTCCTCTTTCACAGGAATTGAGTTGTAGTCTGCCAGAAAATTGTGGTGGCATTGCTTTCATACTTCCACAGACAGAGAAAGAATGTCTCTCATTTTCTTCCTTCCCTTTTTACTCCTAGCAATACTCAAATTCAGAGGTATAGTCTAGCTAACTAATAACCATGTATGTTCCCATCTATGGAATCCTGCCAGTGGGGCACAGCCAGAGGCTACTAAGGCACCAGTAGGCTTTCTTAGTATTTCCTGAGGTCAGAGGAATTTATAGAGCTAGAAAGTACTTTTAAAGATCATCTAATACAACTCCCTCATTTAACTGATAAGGAAATGGAGTTACAGAGAGATCAATTAACTTGCCCAAGTGAATTTGGGGTTCAAAGTCAGGACTCAGATCTAGACCTTCTGATTCCAAATTTGCTAGTGGGGAGGGGTTTCCATTCCTTTTTCTATTGCTTCTTTGCTAAGGAGGCCAAAGTTGTCTAGCCTATTCCTATTTAAAGTTCATCAGTAAAGTTTTCCCAGCAATGTGATAAAATGAGAGGGTGTCTCTAAACCTAGCTCCCCTTTCCTCCTCAAAACATTAAAAACTATGCAAAATAAAGTCGGTTTTTAAAAAACAACAGAAGAAGAAAAGAAACTATGTAATTTCTAAAGAAACAAACAAACAAAAAAACAACCCCAGAGAGAATTATGTTACTATTGGGCACTCTTGGTTGCCCTGTGCCCAGTGCTTCTTCAGATCCCACCTGTCATGCCAGCCCTGAGTAAAGAGCTCAATGTGACTCTATGTCTGGACTTGCTTTTCAAGTCTACGTTCACGTGTATTTCAGTGGAACACCACCAGCTATACACTGGAACTTACCTAGTATTAGTGATACAATCAATCAATCACAATCATTTATTTATTAAGTCTCTGTTATGCGCCAAGTACCACGCTCAGTGCTAGAATACAAAAACAAAAGGAGGCCTTACATTCTAACAGGGCAGATCACATGCACATTCAAGCATATACAAAACAAAGGAAAAAGGAATCTTGGTGGGGATAGCACACTAGTGGCTGGGGGAAACAGGAAAGGCCTCCTACAGAAGATCAAGTTTGAAGTGAATCTTGAAGGAAATGGAGATGGGAGATGGAGCTTCATGTGAAGAATGCTGATTACTGGAAATGAGAGAGGGATACGGAAATGACTGACCATCACAACATTCTTTAGTATGGTAAAGAGAAAGATCTTCCATCAGGATAACTGAGGCAAGAGTACTGGCTAAGCCCATCTCTGAGTGCTTCTCAGAGTCTTTTCTTGGCAGTGACCCAACCAGACGCCTCCACCCCAATGGAAGGAAAATTTTGAAATGTTTCCAACTCATGAGGTCTGGGGAGTTGAGATTAGTTATATGTGCATCAGAATAATAATAATAATAGCTAACATTTATGTAACATTTATATAACACTATTGTGTTATATATTGACAGGCATTATGCTAGGTGCTTTACAATTATTATCTCATTCTATCCTCCCGACTACTCTGATAGGTAAGTGCTATTTTTACCCCCATTTTATAGATGAGGAGACTGAGGAAAACAGAGATTAAATGACTTGCCCAGGATAACACCGTTAATAAAGGTCTGAGGCCAGAACTGAACTGGGCTTTTCTTGACTTCAGGTCCAGAGCTCTATGAGCAAACAATCTGGAAAAAGAGATCATTTATAAGATGAGTAATACAGAGTAAATGAAAAAGATTCAAAATCCCCAAAGAAGAAGCAGCAAACAGGGAGGGTGTCTCAGAGCCTAGAGATATGCTGTCATCCATATATACATGGTAAAGGCAAGAATTTGGAAAAAGGTTTAATGTGGAGAGTGATATCTCCATGCACGGCCACCTACTGCATATCAGAATGTGAACAAAAGGCATTCTTCATCCACTTGGTTTTTTCTATGTAAACATTTAAGCCAGATACTTTTCAGTAATTATAAATCTCGTTTAAGAGGCACTTCAATATTCCAGGGTGTGATGCAATAAGAATAACGTCCTCTTCAGATAGAAATGTATCGGGAAGACCTCATCACTTACAGAGAATCCTTCAGTTAGGGCTCCTCTCTGGCTTTCCTTCAAGACAGTGGCAGACACCTTCGGCCACTCTATTTTATGTCTTGCTTGATATTAATTATTCATCACGCAAGGCTATTTCTGTTAGACTTTTCAAGGAATTTCCTCTGTGTCTTTGTCCTATGCATGGGAATGATCTTATTGAAGAAGATCTTTTAAGGAGACATTTTGCTTTTTTTTTTAAACAATCGACAAATAAGAAGCCAGTGAAATAGTTTATCCACATGTCTTTTAGTCAATGAGATTGTAAATCTACCACTCTAGAGCATCGTTTGTGAAAGTCTTGTTATTCCTTTCTAATTTCCTTGTCAAGACCCTCAGGAAACATATAGATTATTCTGGGAAAGTACATATGAGTTGTTAATTGATGATGATTTCTCAATTGCCCCTTTTTTTGGTAGTGATGTGACCTTATACTTTATTGTCTTCATTTCCTTCAGATACATTAAAGATCTCTTCCCTCATGTCCCCAAATTATATTTCCACTAATTCAGACCAACATTCTATATATTTGGTCTCGTCTGGCTGCTTCTCCCAATAAATACCATTTTTAAAAATTTCCTCTGGACATAGCTAGACTCTTAATGTTAGAGTTCAAATGTGATGACTCCATTGTTCTTGGTAGTAAAAAAAGGATTGTTATAAAAAAAAAACCTTTTCGGGTCTTTTGTGTCATTTACTTATTATCTTCCTTTCAACATTCATGCTTAAATTAGCTTGGGATGACTTTGACTTGTTGAATCTCTTACTAAGTTTTCTATAAACTGGTTTTCTCCTCAACTTTTCCCCATTATTTTGTAAAGCAATAATTCTCATAATCTTATCTCATCCTCTTCTGTAAGAGTCTACAAATGAGTTTATATTTTAAACCAGTGTTGCCCTTGGCTTTCATATCTCTCATCTAAACAGAAAGTTCAAATGTTTGCTGACTAAAGTGTCTTTAAGCTCTTTGGTTATTCTTGCTATGACAATTGATTTATATCAGTTAAATTTCTGCATAAAAGTGTTTATGTCCTTTCCTTCATCTATTTCCCATTTTTCTATGTAAATAACTTGTTTCAATACATAAGATTAGAGTTATTTTAGTTGCCTGTCATTTTTTTTTTGCCTTATTCTTTTCTCTAGCTTTTTACGAATTGTGTTTGGATTATTCACAGATAACTGATTCAGGAATATCTCCCACAACAATAATGAAATGTTTCCTAGCTGTTAAAATATAATTAAGTATCTTTTTGTAATATTATTTAGTATTTACCACATCCTGTGCCTCCCAAGTGTTTCTTTGAAAAAGTATTCTTGATATAAAGTCATGAGATTTCTGTGAAATCTACAAATCTTTGGGATACATAGTCTACAAGCCTCTACAAGTTGATGTAGTCTATAAGCCTCTCTCACTCCTTACTCCTGAACCATATTTCCCAATATATACTTCACTATTCTCACCTATTTCCATCTTTTCATTGAAGTCATTGAGTATCAAAGTATAAACTGACTTAATTTTAAAGGCCTTATCAAGTTCTTCATAGAAAGTCTCTGTCCCTTCATTCTCTGCAACAGATGTTGAAACAAAAACTGCTATTTTTTATGGTGGTATTTTCTGTAACTAATAACAAAATATCTCAGCTACTTATTACTGCTTTGGGATGAATGACAAAACTCACTCCACCTATTGCTTTATTTAAAGTCCCTCCAGGAAGAATATGTGGCTCATCCTTCCTGTCAGTTGAAACTTCTTTTTGTATTCTGTTTTGTTTTTTTTAATAGCAAGATTGTCATGATTGGTATCATTCAGTTTGTCCTGTATCATTGATGGGAAAAGAACTTTCCAGTTAGAGTACTAACCACAAAGTTAATGATTATAAATAGTATATTTATTTATATTTATATAAATTTATATAAATATTATATAAATTTATATAAATAGTATATTTATATAAATAGTATATTTATATCTTCTGCCGCTTTCCCACCACTCTAACACCATTACTGGAGAAGCAGAAGAATTTGTTTTGTGCTTTTTCTTTCTTCTCTGTGGCCTATGTGGTAAGCAGTAATAAGCCTTTTCATACCTCTGTAGTCTATTCTGCTAAAAAAGTGATAAGCCTTTCTATATCTAGCTAGACTAGTCCAGGGAAAGCTGAAAAAGTCTTTCACCAGGTCTATACTAGCATCCTCACAATTATGGTGGAACCTACCATAGCTTGCATTGTACTGGAATAGCCTTTGTAAACCCAGGATCTTCTCCTTGCCCCAATAAAACATTAGAGTAGCACTGTGTGGAGGAAGAAGAAAATTTTATAACCAACTATATATGGTCTCAACATATGGTTACCAATGATTATGGAACAACTGCTAGAACCTTCAGAATAGTTCATAAGAGAAATAAATGAATTAAAAGAACAAATGATAGAAATAAGAACTGAAAACTAATGAAAAGTAAAACTCTTTTAAAAAAGAGAAAAATGAAAATGGAGAACAGAGAACAAATGATAATGAATGGAACTCTCTAAAAGTTTATGTATAACATATCCAGGATACGAAAATTCAGAAGTAAAAGAAAAATTAATTGAATATATTCAAAAGACAACAAGATTGAAAGAAGAGGTCAAAACAGTTACATGGTTTAGATACAAAGGGTGATATCATGAGCATATTAGGAGGACATGGGAAAATTTACCTGTCAGACATATGAATAAGGGAAAAAATTATTACCAAACAAGAGACAGAGAGGATTATGGGGTTTAAATGGACCATTTTTATTACATTAATTTTAAAAGGTTTGCACAACAAAACCAGCACAGCCAAGATTAAAAGGAAAGCAGGAAACTGGGGGCGTGGGGGAGAAATTTTATAATAAGTTTATTAGATAAAGGCCTCATTTCTCAAATATACAGAGAACTGAGTCACATTTCTCAGAATATGAGTCATGCCTCAAATGATAAATGGTCAAAGGATAGAAACAGGCAATTTTCAGAGGAAAGCAAAGTTATCTATAGTCATATAAAAATTCTCTAAATCACTACTGATTAGAAAAATGCAATTAAAACAACTCTGAGGTACCATCCCACCCTATCAGATTGATTAATGTGACAGAAAAGGAAAATGACAAATGTTGGAGAGGATATGGAAAAATTGGGACAGTAATACACTGTTAGTGGAGTTGTGAACTGATCCAGCCATTCTGGAGAGTAATCTGGAACTATGCCTTTGACCCAGCAGTACCACTACTAGGTCTGTATCCCCAGGAGATTTAAAAAAAAAAGGAAAAAGACCTATATGTACAAATATGTTTATAGCAGCTCTTTATTGTGGTGAAAAAGAATTGGAAATCATCAATTAGGGAATGGATAAACAAGTTGTGCTATATGGTTGCAATAGAATACTATTGTGCTATAAGAAATGATGAGTAAGATGGATTCAGAAAAACCTGAGAAGACTTACATGATGAACTGATGCAAACTGAAGTGAACAGAACCAGGAGAACATTGTACATAGTAACAGAAATATTGTAAGGATGATCAACTATGAAAGACAGTTCTTCTGATCAATGCAATGATCTAAGACAATTCTGAAGAACTTTAAAATGAAAAATGCTATCTACCTCCAGAGAAAAAACTGATGAAGTCTGAATGCAGATTGAAGCATAATTTTTTTCACTTTATTTTTCTTGCTTTTTTTTCGGCTGCATGACTAACTGGATATATTTTGCGTGATTGCAATGTAAATGAGCTCACATTACTTGTCTTCACAATTGGTGGGGAAGGAGTGAGAGGGAAAGAATTTGGAACTCAATTTTTTAAGAAAATAAATGTTAAAAAATAAATAATTATTTTAAAAAAGAAACAATTATCTACAGAACACTAGGCAAGGTGCTGAGGATACAAAGGCAAGAACAACACAGTCTTCATACTTGAGAAGTTTAACTTCTATTGGGTAAAAATATCCATATACAAGTAAATTAAAAAATACATACAATATAAAATGCAATTTCATGAGACACTAGGAAGCTGGGAGGGGTCGGTCACAGAAACGGTAACACTTTAACTGAGTTTTGAAAGAAGTTAGGGATTGCAAGAGGTGGAAGTAAGGAGAAAAGACATTCTGGGCATGAGGGAAGACACATGCAAAGGTATGGAGTTGAAATGTTCTAAGAAGAATATAAAATTTTGCTGTACCATAGAGCATGTGGAGCAAAGTAATGAGTCTGGAAAGATATTCTGGAACCAGACTGTGAAGGATTTTAAATGCAAAACAAAAAAGATTGCATTTTATCTCAGAAATGATAGGAAATCCCTGGAGCTTTCTGAGAGGAGAATGCAATGGCTGGACCCATACGTTTGTGACTATCAATTTGATGACTGTGTGGAAGATGAATTGGAGAGGGGAGATGCTTCAAGAATAGAGGTCAATAGCAGGTCATTGCAATCACTGGGGAGAAGTGATGAGGATCTCAAATAGGGTGATGGCACTTGAGGAAAGACAAAAGGATAGATGCAGAATATGTTGTAGAGGTAAAATCTACAAGACTTGGCAAATAATTTGATAGAGAGTATGAATGAGAAATTGAGAATTCCAAGAATTAGAATCTGAATGACAAGGAGGATGATGGTGCCACAAATAGACAACTTAGGAAGAAGGATGGGGGATACAGAGATGAAACATCTCTTTTCAGACACATTGAATTTGAGCTGCATTTGGAACATCCAGAAATTAGAAATGGAAATTGCTAATATGCAGTTGGTGATACAGGACTGAAGATCAAGGGAAAGGTTAGGAAACAATATAAAAAGCTGGGAATCATCTGCATGGAAATGATAATCAACTAACCATATTGGACCTGATTATATCACTAATAGATAAAACAGAAAAAGAGAAGACAACCCAGGAAATAGCTTTGGTAGATACTCACATTAGAGGATGGTAGGTGTATAATTATTCAGCAAAGGAGATTGCAAAAGAAGGTTCATATATATATATATATATATATATATAATATTATATTATATTATAATATAGGGGTCATATATAATAATAATATAATATATAACAACAATAATTTTATATATATATGTGTGTCTGTGTATGTGTGTATATATATGTATATGTATATATATGTATACACACACACACACACACATACACACATAGGCCATAGGAAAACCAAGAGAGACGCATGTCACAAAAACCTAGAGAGAAAATAGCATCCATGAGAACAGGGCAATAAGCAAATGCTGCCAAAAGCTCAAGAAAGGCCATTGGATTTAGCAACTGAGAGATCATTGGTAACCTTGGAAAAAGAAGTTTCAATTGAGTGAGGAGGTCAGACTGCAAAGGCCTGAGAAGCAGCTAAGTGGAGGGAAATGAAGCAGGCAAGGTCATTTCTCCGAAAGCTCTCTGGGGCTCCCAAAAGCTGACTTGGAAAAATAGGCTGGAAATGCCCAGTTGCCATGCAGCTGCTGAGTATTGTTGAATTGACATAGAACTCTTCTGAAGAAACCAAAATTTTCTGTTTTGTCATTGAAATGTAAGAGTGGACTATCAATATATTTAAGTTTTGTTTTCTAATGTTTTGGGGTTTTTTTTAATTAAATAAGATGGAGGAAATATGACCTAAAACATCTTGGCATACAAAAAATCTCCAGGATAGAATGACTTTCTATATCACATGTTCAGTTAACTAATTAA
>CM053580.1:242191212-242211234 GCA_028627135.1 Pseudochirops cupreus | reverse complement strand
CAGATTCTTTCTCCTCCTCCCCCACCACCCATCCCCACTGGAAGGACAAGCAATCAAATACAGGCTGAACATGTGAAACTATGCAGAACCTCCCCACAGTGAGCACACTGTGAGAGTCTGATTATTGCAGAAAATTTCAAATGTGCATGTTATACTTTTTAACCTAATAGGATAGGATTCTATTATATCCCATGCCCATTTACAGACAGGCATACTGAGGCAGAGAAAGTCAAGTGGCTCAATGGAGGTTACAGTCCATGGCAGAATTTTGACTGAAGAACAAGTCTCCCTCCCTCGATTGCCCTTTTTGGTCCTTGATTTCCAAACTCTGAGAAAGGGCACAGGACTCAGTCAGTATTCAGGTAAATGACCCCAGGGTTCTCTTGATCCCATTCTAGGCTTGCTTCTGCTGTATATAAAAATGTTACTTTTTAAAAAGTAATAAACTATCTAACCCCCTACATTTTGGGAAGCAGTATGGTACACATAGGCTGGGTCTGGGTCAGAGAACCTGGGTTCAAAACCCACCTCTGACTCTGACTGCCTACCTGTGTGACTAGGAAAGAATTACTTCACCTTGCTGAGCCCAGTTCACTTATCTGTAAGACAAAGGGGTAGATTTAATGGCTTCTGAGGTCCCTTATAACCATAAAGCTAGGATTCTAAAGCTTTCTCTGGGCTGGGTGAGAGTACCCACATCTAGAAAAATAAAGGAGATCATTTATTCCAGGATGTCTGGTCATGAGTCTGGATAGAACTCCAAATCCAGGATGTACAACATATACTATTTATCTTACAAAGTGAGTTAATAATGAGCTCAGGGATTCAGTTCTGGAAAGCCCTCACATATTATGAAAGCTCAAGTGACCACAAGTTGTTTCCAAAAAAATTCTGTTTCTTACTCTCTTTATTACATAACTCCAAGAAAATGGTTTTGAGCTTTTCCATACCCTTAGTTCTTCCATCTGTCAAAGGATGAAAATAATTCGCACCATCTGCCCAGCTTGCAGATGTGGCCAAAATTAAAGATCTGAGATGGCCTTAGTGCAGAGTTTTGCACCAACCCATTTAAAACCCAGTGCTGGTCAATGATTATTATACTGCTTTATGGATTATTTTACATATGAATCTCAAAAATTTGCCATCAGATTCAAGAGAAGAGAAACCTGAATAAATAGTCAATAGCTGGTAGTATACATACAGATACCTCTAAGCCAGGGGTGAGGGGAACCTGCGACAAGTTCCTCCCAACCTTACCTAAGCCAATAGCTGACCTGTACATCTGCTAACTTATGGACACAAATACATTCATATTATAAAGAATGTCTCCAAGTTTGAAATATTCAATCATCCATTCCTACCATCATGGGAGATGACTCTCATAAGCTTTAAGCTGTCTACTGAAGTCCCAGGTCTATATGCCCCCTCTCCAAGCAAACCTCTCCCTCAGTATCTATCACACAAATGCTAAAAATTAATGTCAGACACCATCAGGAGTTTAAAACACAATAAATTCGCTTTGAGTGCATATTTGAAAGAATAAGCTCACTTTGGAGCATTGCCACACCTACAAGTAATGAATAGCTGACATGTATTAATAAAATTAGCTATTTTCCTAAGACCAAAGGCAAATAGTAGAACTGAACAGTAAACACTCAACGAAATGAGGGGGAAAATGCAAATACCCAGTTATTTCCTTCTTTGTTGCTATTATTGGCCTGGCTTATCGGACTTGATTATTTTTGGCCTTGGGCAGCTTCTTGACTTCTTTCCTATGGGCAGCAGCTAAAGAATGGGCTGTATTTCTAAAGTCTGGAAGTCAGGTGTTTGCAACTTGGAGACCATTTTCACCTCGAAACAGCATTATGAAAGGTGGTTAGGTTTCTTAGTCCATAAAAGCATACTTAACCCATAATTGTCCAAGTTATAGTATGATTTCAGCTACATCGGATTGCCCTTTATTACACTGTTACTTTGGGGAAATAATTCTAAATTCCAGCCCAGAACAGCGAAACCCCAGTAGTCTCCCCTTCTTGCAGTGACAGCTCCCAAAACAACAGCACCTGAATCTCCTCTGAGGAGAGGAAAGGAAAAGGAAGAAACATCTCTGTCCAGGTCACCCGTCACTCGTGTAAATCACATTTTTGTGAGAAGATGTCTGGAATCATAGAGTACTATGCTTGGAAAAAACACTAGTTCAGACCATTTATATTACAAATGAGGAAACTGAGGATCATTGGAAGGAAACAGGCTTTTGCTAAGCACTTACTATGTGCCAAGCACTGGACAAATGTTATCTCATTTGAGCCTCAGAATAACTCATAAGACTTAGGTGCTAATATTTCTCCCATTTTACAGCTGAGGAAACGGCGGTAGGCAAAGGTTAACTGATTTGACCAGCTAGATTCAAACTCAAGCCTTCCTGACTCCATGCACTGAACCATCTAGCTAACTTTTGGGATTAAGTAACTTCCAAGGTCATATAGCTAGTTAGTGGCAATCCTCAGACAAACTGAGACCTGGGAAAGATGGCCAAGGTCTCCCACTGGAGCTGGGGCCATCTCCAGTCATCCTGATCTAGATCTGGCCACTGGACTCAGATGTCTCCAGAGGAAAGAGCGAGGCTGGTGACTTTGCACAGCCCTGCCTCACTTAAATCCAATTCACTTGCAAGTCATAACATCACCACCCTGATGTCATTGTCCTTTGCTAGAAAAAAGGACAAGTAACAACAGCAAGTTAATGGCAGAGCCCAGACCATATTCTAGTGTCTTGACTCAAGTGAACCTTGCACTTCATATCAATACCCCTCCCTCTCTAAGTCTGCCTGAGATAAGATCTTTCTAGTTCAATCAATGCACAGGTGTTCTGAAATGGAAAGGCACTTGCCCACGGTGGGAGAAGGGAAGGAAAGTTGGTGAGACAGAAAGTTGGTGAGACACACTATCACAAATACGGGAAATCAGGTAGTGTTTATATCCAGCAATGTGGTGCAATATGAAGGACCCTGGATTTGGCACAAAGGGAACTTACCTGTGTGATCTTGGGCTTTTCCTTCTTTAATCCTCAGTTTTTACATCTATAAAATGAACAGATTGGGCTAGAGAATCTTTAAGGTCCCTTTGGAGTCTAAATAATGAGTTCACACCTGACTACTAATTAAGTCATCTTGAAAACAGGTCTCTAAAAATTGTGTGGTGATATTTTGTCCCAGCATCTCCTCCCTTTTCCTCTGATACCCATCCAAACTGTTCTGAGGTACTCTCAGCTCCCCAATGTACCCAATAACAGGTTATACCTGACATCCCCTAGCTCTGTGAAAGAGGCTATGGAGGAATTCAGCCTTCTATCTAGGTGACAGTACCACAGGTATGTTCCCCCAGTGAATGATGGGTTGGAGACAATGGCTTTCCTTGTCGAAATGAGGTTTTCTGTTCATATAATGGGGTTAGTCTCTCTTCATTCCTAACTGATTTCTTCACTGGTAAGGTCTCCAAAGGGGGAATATATTGCCCTTGTGGATGAAACTGAAGCAAAGCTTCAGCAAGAGAGCCTATAGTAGGAGACTTGGTTTGGCTGGAATTATTAAGCACAGCTTAGGTTCCTGTGTCTCCTCTGCGGATATGAAACAAGAACAGTCATCTCTTGATGCTGGTCTGACCTCACTTCTCTCTATTAGCAGCTGCCTCCAGGAGCTACTGGAACCTTCCTACTTTTACCTTCTGGTAGTCATGTGACCTGAAAGAGCCATGATTGGGCTTCTGGCTGACCAGAAAAGAGCAGAGACTCAAACCTGTTTGCTGTCCTGGATCTACTTGGATCTGGACTTGAGCCAAGGTGCCCGACTTTGTAGCCCTTTGCTGTCTCTCCGTCTCTGAGATTGGAGTTGGGTTGTCTGCATGACCTCATACCTAGGCAGATCCTTATAATAATAGCTAACTTTATACAGCACTTAGTATGTAAAGCACTTTTATTGTTTCATTTGATCCTCACAACCTTGGGAGGTATCTGCTAATATTATCATTTTACAGATAAGGAAATTGAGGCAATCAGAGGTTAAGAGACTTGCCCAGGGTCACATAGCTGGTAAGGGTATAAGGCTAGATTTGAACTCAGGTCTTCCTGTCTCTAGGCCAGGAATTATATTCATCTAGCTACCTCTATAATGCATCATAATCCTCTTCACCAGCATAATTTTGTGTCATATATTTAGGATAATTGTTAAGGGTTCAATTTTCATTATATGGGTCATTTTTCATAGATTTTATTTATTCATTAAAGAGTAGTTTCTATATGTTCTATGTGCTGATGATTCCCATTAAACCTCTCCTGAGCAAAACTGTGTTATGGTTTTATGGGGTTTATAACATATAGGGTTCATTACCCTATGTGAAGACTTAAAGATCCCAGGAGTCCTGGCTCTCAAGACATTTGGGGTACAGGAATCATAACAACTGGCATAAGCTGGGAGTTACTACTTTTTAAGAAGTCCATGTAACCAAACCATAGGAAAGAAATGTTTAAAATGAAAACTTTCATACTGGTATGAATTTTCTTTCCCATGATGCAAACCAAGTGGCTGCACATTGCCAAGTTTGCTTGTTTCCAAAGAATAATGTAGTCCAAACTGACTATAGTTTGATACCATTTCAAGAAATACATGTACGCAGGGCAACTAGGTGGCTCAGTGAATAGAGTACCAGCCCTGGAGTCAAGAGGGGCTGAGTTCAAATTTGACCTCAGACACTTAACACTTACTAGTAGTGTGACCATGGGCAAGGCACTTAACCCCAATCGCCCTGCCTTCCCCCTCCAAAAAAGAAAAAAAAAGAAATACATGTACAAAAGTTTCAATGGTAAGTGTAAGTGTGGTTGAAAAATTGGGAAGGAGTGACAAAAGTTAGAGAAAGACCTGAATTTGTATTGGGGGATGGGTCTTCATATGGAAAGGAAAAGCAGAAAAAGGGAAACAGGCAAGAGGAGAGCAAAAACAAGGACAGAAGCAGATTTGGGATGGCTAACAGAAGCCACAGAGCCCTAGGCATCTGCGGAAAGCCTGCATCCCTCCAAGTCCCCTGATTTGCAGAGCCTGTACTCCCAAAGACTGCTAAGAGCTGACTTCTCGAATGAAATAGTTCTCTCCTTAGTCGTGCTGAGATTTTATATATTTTATTATTTTATATATTTATCATTTTCTATCCCCAGTTGAAGAGTCCCCTTACTCTTTTGTATCCTCTTCCCTACATTTAATCTGTAAAATTTCCCCCTCACTTTTACCTTCCCAACCTTGGGTAGTACTACCTCATTCCTTTCTAGACATGCTTCTGAGTTGGGTACACATACATAACCTTTCAGGGTTGCTAGATCAGTAGATAGATTGCCAGGCCTGGAGTCAGGAAGACTGATCCTCCTGAATTCAAATCTGGCCTCAAATACTTACTAGCTGTGTGACCCTGAGCAAGTCACTCAATCCTGTTTGCATCAGTTTGCCATCTGTAAATTGGCTTGGTTGTTGTCCTTCATGCTCAAAGAGGACCAAAATGACATCACTGTGTCAGTATCAAGGTACAGTGTGTCTAACTGTAGCTGATTAGATCAATAGACCAATTAGACCAATATGAGCTTAGAAGTCACAGATCAGGCACAAATAGTCCATATGGACATACTGAGTAGAAATTTCTCTAAAAGTAAAATAGAATGGGTGATGTCCTTTGACCTGCATATGAACTGGATTTAAGGGAGGCAGAGTTGTTCAAAGTCATTGGCTTCACTCTCTCTTCCAGAGTCACTGAAGTCCAGCAGCAAGACAGTTAAGACAACTGACAATAGCTTGGGATGCAGCGAATGACCTTGGTGTCTCTGATGTCTGATTCCACAGCACCTGTTTCTGTCATCTCCATGGCCTGTTGGAGTTAATTGTTGTTATCCACCCACTCTGCCAGGGGAAGTCTTCACATGCTTGGGGTAGATACTCCCCTAACTCAGCGTTGGGTTTGAGGACAATCAGTTGGCTTAGCCCATCTGCTGGGAGGGTTTACTGGAGTGTGGCCACTGCACATGCTGTTACAGCTTTTTGCAGCCACAGGTGAGATTTGGGTGGCAGGAGGACACCCAAAATAGAAAGCAGCCCTGAAAAGGGATTGGCAGCCCTCACAGGTACCAAACACCTGCATGCCTCATCTGTAAAAATGAGCTGGAAAAAGAAATGGCAAACCACTCCAGATCTTTGCCAAGAAAACTCCAAATGGGGTCATGAGAAGTCAGACAGGACTGAACAACAACACACACAACCTTGCAGCTTCCTCTTCTGCGATATCTTCCTCCATTCAAACGTTGTTTTTGTTATTTGTCCTTACTGCACCAATGACATCAGGAAGGTGATGTCTTGACTTGCAAGTGAAATGGATTTAAGTGAGTAATCATGGACGGTAGAGATTGTCTTTCTTCCTGTATTTGCATTCCCAGCACTTAGCGTAGTTCCTGGTATGCCATGAATGCTATTGAGCACGTATTAACAGGCTAGCTAACTGACTGCTACTAACCAATTGTCTAGCCCAGGGGTGGGCAACCTGCAGCCATATATAGCCCTCTAGGTCCTCAAGTGCCGCTGCCCTTTGACTGAATCCAAATTTCACAGAACAAATCCCCTTAATAAAAGAATGTGTTCTGCAAAACTTGGACTCAGTCAAAAGACTCTACTTGAGGACCTAAAGGGTCACATGTGGCCTCGAGGCTGTGGGGAACCTGCAGGTTCCCCATCAGTGGTTTAGCTTAAGGTTGGTTAATCAGCTTATTTATTAAGCTCCTACTGCGCTAGATGTTGGAGATACAAAGACAAAAATGAAACAATCCCTGTCCACAAGGAGCTTATATTTCATTGGAGAAGACATATATAAGTACATATAAAATAAATACCTCTGACTCATTTTCTCATCCATAAAATGAGTGAGAAAGTATAATCTAGTTGGATCTTTGTTCTAATATTAAAAACTATAACACGCTTTGCACAAAATTGCCATAAAAGGCAACATAGATCGGCGAGATAGCAATACATTACAGCTACATGTCAATCTTGCTTGTTCAGTTTGATTTTGAGAAAATCCTTTATACCACTGAATAAGTCCATAGAGTCACCATAAGGAACAATTAAGTAGAGCAATTATGAAACATTCTGCAAATAGAAAAGTGTTCAATAGCAATGCCCCTACTTCAGAAAAGGAATGATAGGAATAAAGAAATAATGTATTTCTAGACACATAAGGAGGAATTCTCCCCCCCGGGGGATGGGGGGGGATGGGTGTGGGAGGTTCCTTCTTGAGTGCTAACTCTGTAGGTGCCACCATGTCTCCCTCTTCTGACAGCACACAAGCAGCGTGACTTCCAAGCACAGGGCTATTCTCTACTACCTCTGTGTTTCCTCTAAGTAAAAATCCCATGCAAGGAGAGTGACTCATTCCAATTTTTTTTCCAAGATACCAATCTCTCCAACCCAGCAAATCAATTCTTGCTATTCCAATTGTCAGAATTAGTGAGTCCCCATGTTACCAAATCATCTTTCCATAAGAGTAATTATGGAACTTTCCATGAAAGTTGGATTACTTTGATAAGACAAACTGACAATCTATACCTTAAAATGAAGGAACCCATACGCAAAAAATCCTCAAATTAAATCTCATTCTAGAATGGAATTCACTTCTCCAGCAAAAGAAATGCTCTAGAACAGGGGTTCTAGAGCTGGATGTGACAGGAACCAAATTAAAAGGTAATTGGGAAATATTTAACAAAACAAATAAAAGGACAATAAAACATAGATAATGCTAATATGTGGTTTTCTAAGTCAATCTGCACCTGCAGGGATTCTCACCCTTGTTTCTATCTGAATTTGAACCAGTGCTCTAGAATGAGTCTCCAATATATATAATATAGCAATGGATGTAGAAACATAGTTGCAGAATCTGACATGGTACATTATATTTCATATAAGTTGCCTTATACATGAAGGTGCAATGAGGGACACTTAAAATATTCTTTTTTTATATGTAAGGCACTGCCCCCATTAAACCATTGCCCTTTCATATAGTATAATTTGCTGCTGAAAGGGGCAGAGAAAGTATTTTCAGCATCAAACTATTCCCTACAATGGCAAGTCATTAAAAGGATCCATATCCAGGGGTGGCTAGGTAGCACAGTGAACAGAGCCCTGGCTCAGGAGTCAGGAGGACCCGAGTTCAAATCTGGCCTCAGGCACTTAACACAAAAACTAGCCATGTGACCTTGGGCAAGTCACTTAACCCAAATTGCCCTACCTTTCCCCCTCCAAAAAGCAAATATATATGTGTGTGTGTGTGTGTGTGTGTGTGTGTGTGTGTCTACACACACAAACGCACATTTTTAATTCTAGAGATCAATCAACAGTATTAAGTAAATGCTTACTATGTGCCATTCACTGTGATAGTCTTGGGGGATACAATTACATAGTCCCTGCCCTCAAGCAGTTAACATTCTATAGGCGGAGATGTATAATACATATATACATGAAAAATAAATACAAGGTCATTTTTGTGAGTGAGACATTAGCAATGGGAAAGATCAAGAAAGGTCTCATGCAGGAGGTAGCATATGAGCTGGGCTCAGAAGAAAACTAGGCTAACGTGGGAATGCAGGGGGGACTGTAAAAGCACACAGGTAGGAGAAAGAATGGCAAGAAAGCCGGTTGGATGGAACATGCAATACGGCAAAGGGGAAAATCCTGGTCTTCATGACATACTTTTTTAATCTTATGACAAGTCAAGTCAAAGGTTCCTGATCATAGCACATAGAAGAATTTTTCAAATACAGATGTGTATTTTTCAAATTTTGCTTGGATCTAGCTCTGTACGGATCCTCTTAGGCAAGCTCCAAACACTGCCACCTCCCCTTTGTACTTGGAATAGTCACTATCAGAACTGATTCCTCAACCGCAATTGCAGCCACAACCATAAGACTCCTCCCCCCCCCAAAAAAAATCAAAATCGAAGGTTGGACCCTCATCTTGATTTTTAGAAATGCCATCTGGGAAGCCTCACTAACAAGTCAATATATTGCAAATACATCTACTGCTAGCATCCAAAGCATTATTTCTGCATTCATTTCTAGCTAAATATTTCCTATTCCCTAATATGTGTGGGAGTGAAGAGTAGAAGCTTCACTCATCCTCTCCTTCTTCATTTCTGTCTTTGAAGAAGACGTGTTCCTTCTTACCAAAGCCAGTTCCTCTATCTATTGCCCTTGAATGCTGTTCCCTCCCTTCTCCTTGTCCCCTCAATCATTCTACTTCATTTTCAACTTTTTCCTATATACTGGCTTTCTCTGCTACCCTCACACAAGTCCATGTCTACCCCATTCTTTAAAAATTGTGACAACTCCACCATATTCTCAAGCTATCATCCTATATCTCTCCTCTTTTCACTACTACATCTATAGAAAAGAAATGGCTATAATTGCTGTCACAACTTTCTACCCACTCCTTAAAGATTTCCAACCCCAAGACTTCATAACTCTACTGGTTGGAAGTCATAGGATCATGTGGAGCTGGAAAGTACATCAGAGGTTATCGAGTCTAACCCGCTAGCTCACAGATGGCTGAGAAAAATCAAGGGACGTGCCAAGGCCAGAAAGGCAGTAAATGGCAAAGGTGGGATTTGAACCCAGGTTCACTGACTCTCAATGTACTATGTAACCAATGATGTTTTCCTTCTAAAAAAAATTATTGATGCCTTTTGTTTACATCACATAACTGCTAGAAATATCCCTTTCCCCCTTTTTTCCCTCCCCACCTTCAAAATTGAATAAATCTTGTAACAACAAGAAAGAGCAACAGTTTGGCAAAAATACCCAATACAGTGACTCTGTCTAACAATGTATTCAACACAACGCCATAGTAGTCCTCCACCTCTCTGCCAAGAGGAGGGAGGGCTAGTTCATCATTTCTTCTTCAGACTGTATTGGTTTTTCAGCCTCCCTTTACTGAACTCTTCATTTACATTGTTGGAGTCATGGTATATGTCATTATTTGGATGTTTCTAATTTCCTATTCCATCAATACACACATATCTTCCCATGTTTCTTTAAACATTTCATATTCATTTATTCTTACCACAAAATAATGTTCCATTTCATTTCCCTCCCATGGTTTATTAAATTATTTCACAATCTATAGATACTAACTTAATTTCCAGGTCTATACCACAACAAAGAATACTGCTATGAATAGTCCAGTTATCTCAATACATCAGACCTGTGTTTCTGTCTTTGCTTTCTACAGGGTATATGACCAGTTGTGGGTTTGCTTTGCCAAAGAGTATGAACAGTTTATTCATTTTTCTTTCAGAATTCCCAGCTGACATTCACAATGTTTGAACTATGTCACAGTTTCACCAAGACGGTATTGGTGAGTCTGTCTTCCCATAGCACCTGTGACACTGTTCTATGCCATGCCCGATGTTTATTATCAGAGGGTCATTGAACAGGATTCTTTCTTTTGCTGTATCTCCCCAAATCAAATACTTTTTATAAGCAACTATAAGTACAATGGTATCTGATATTCTTTCAGTTAATTTGGATATAGTAACATTTTGATCTATAAAGCTTTCTTTTTCCAAACTCATTCCTTAATTGAAGACGTCCTCAATTCATATATAAACAACCATCATGAAAATTTTGTATAGATGGGAAAAGAAGCATATAAGTCAGTAGTTACTGATGTTTTCTATCATCTTTTTTTGTTATTAACAAAATTTTAAATTATTTTTTGCATTTTTGCTACCTTCCCCTCCTTTAGATATCTTGCATATCAGTCCTTGAATTACCTCCAGCCTGGCTCTTTTCTATACATACTTGGTTCAATATGGCTTTCCTCTCCATCCCTCCTCCCCTATCTCTGGCCTCTTGAGTCATTTCTACCTTTCCTATCAGCGCCTCAGAGATTGTGATGTTAGAATCCAAGTGCAGTGATTCCATTACCCTTGATGGAGAAACATTGGCTGAAATGGATTTTGCACATCTTTTCTGTTTTTCTTCTATTTGTAGTCCTCTTTTTGTTCATATCCATTAATGTCCTGGGGGTGACTCCTCTTGATTGGCTATTTTGCGAACCTTTCTTCAAACTAGTTTTACCCTCCACTGTTTCTCTCTGCTTAATAAGATGATCCTGCTCATAATCATTCATTATGCTTTTATTAACTTGGTGTTACCTCTCTCCAAATGCCATGTCAAATGTGGGACTATGTAGGTCCTTTTTTCTCTTTTGGTCTCCTTATGGCAGTTAACATTGGTTTATTTTCCAGATAAAACTATTTTATTCACTTGTTAATATCATTCCTCTTGCACATTTCCTATGTTTTAAATTTTTCAAAATATTGTTTAAATAATTCAGGGTTAGACATTTTTAATGGTATGCCATATCTTTTTCTCATTATTCCTCTATCTTGTTTATTTTAAATTCTCATCTATGACAAGTTGATGGTCTGATTGCACAGACAGCTGACTCAGAGATAACTCTTACATCAATTATAAATCATTTCCTATCTTTAAAATATAATAAATTTCATTATTTTGGATGTTCTTGGATATTTAATATGTCTAGCACCTATCAATTTTTTTTTTTGCTTTTTAGAGGAGGGAAGGCAGGGTAATTGGGGTTAAGTGACTTGCCCAAAGTCACACAGCTAGAAAAGTATTAAGTGTCTGGCCGGATTTGAACTCAGATCCTCCTGACTCCAGGGTCGGTGTTCTATTCACTGTGCCACCTAGCTGCCCACTCTTTTTTTTTTTAAAGAAAGTGTTGGTGATGTAAGGCTCTGTATAAACTAGTAGTCTTTGGCCTCTCTCATTTCTTTCTTCTGAACCATATTTTCACATATATTTCTTCTCATTCTCAACTTTTCCCACCTTTGCACTGAAGTTATCAAACGTCAGAGGGTATGCTGATTTGATTCGAGGAGCATAATCAAATTCTTCATAGAATTTCCCTATCACCTTATCCTTAGCAACTAAAATTGATGCATACAGAGCAATTATTTTCAAGGTGATCTTTTTATATATACTTAATCAATAGCATTATAATATGTGATGATAAATATCCCATGAAATGATGTTTCTTGTAGAGTATACAATAAAACCCCCTATGCCAATCACTTTCTTCATCTCTTTAAGAAGTACCTGTGAACCATCTGTCCACTTAGCTACAATCTTCTTCTTTCTTCTGGGTTTCATTTAGAGCAAGAATGTCAGGATCAATATGGTTCTTATCTCCTCTAGCAATATGTCCACTTGGTCATTGAGCAAAGGTCTCACGTTTTGAATAAAAATCAAACCAAAGCTAGGCTGGAGGTAATATAATTACAATGTTGATTCTTAGCACCTTCCTTTGCTTTTCCTTTCACTGTTACAAACACTATAGAAGTCAAAAGGGCTACACAGAACTGAGAGCCATTATTAATTTTTGTTCTGTGGATTGCCATCCCCCCCCCCAAAAAAAACAAACCCAAACTTCACCAGGTGTTTATCCTACTGGTTACATGCTGCTCAATTATCTGCAAGGTTGGTCCTTAGAAAACAGACATCTTCTTTTACTGGGGCCATATTGGAAGCTTTGCCAGCATGGTATTATCAGTCAGAGTCTGTTGGCATGTCCCTCAAGAATCCAGGTCACTTCAACTCCAGGATGAGATGTCAAAACAGGGCTTTGTGGAGTTCTGATATATTTGGTGGTCTTATGTATTTGGGTCAATTTTAGTAAGTTTAGTACTTATTAGTACAATAGCTAATAATAATTTATCAGTAACAACAAGCAATAATCATGTTATCACTAGCAAATGACACTTGTGAATAACAATGATGAAAAAAAACAGATAACACATATATAGTGCTTCCTATGTGCCAGGCATTGTGCTAAGCACTTTACTACTATTATCTCATTAATATTGGATGTAAAGGTTTTTTCTCCACTCAACAGTTTCTATTTTATTTTATCATCATTGATTTTGTATCAGGCATCTCTTAACCACTAAATCCAATGGCTTTCTTTCAGCTCACTTCCTCTTTGACCTCTGAACTTGTGTCATGCATCAAACACCTTAAGGATGGCCTTTCCTGAAGATGTTTGGCATCTCAAATTCAATATATCCAAGTGAATTCACTCTTTTAACTCCTCTCTCCAAGTTTTCTTTCACACAGTTGCTAAAAAACAAACAAACAAAACCCCAAAACAACAACAAAAAATCTTCTTCAGGAATGTATCTAAGGTCACTCTCCTGCTCAAAAACTTTCACTGGATCCTTGTTGCCTACAAGATAAAATAAAAACTACTTGGCTTTCCAACCATTCCAGTCTTATTTTATATTACCACCCCCCAAAGCCCTTTATTCCCACCAAGCTGGATTATTCACTCTTCTCCAAACTCAACACTCCATCATTTCTTCTATATATTTGCACAGTCAATCCTCTTTGCTTCCAATGCAGGTTCTTTGTCTCTATCTCTCAGAATCCTTTTCGGGTTTTTTGGTTAATGTTTTACATTTTAAATTTTTAAAAGTTTAATTAATTAATAATTTTATTTATTTAAAATATTACTAATAATTAACTAATCATCATTGACATATTTGTGGTACAATATTATTTATTTTTTAAAGTTATCAATGTTTGAAATTTTCAGTTGAAATATTCAATAGGTGCTATTTCCTCCAGGAAGAATTCCCTGTCTTTCTGGTAGCTAGAGTTCTTTACCTTATTAATCTTCCTTGTACTATACTCATATATGTGTACATACTAAATTCCCCACCCACTCCAGTATGATATAAGCTTCATGAGGGCAGAGATTTCTTCATTGATGTCTTTCCCTATCCAGGGATTAGCACAGCGCCATGCCCATATTTGGTGCCTCTAAGATACTTGTTGAACTGAATTTAAGAGCTAGAAAAATAACAAATGTTCCCTGGTTTTCTTGCACTCGTTATCATCCCTATTATCACTAGTTGTTACCCATGATTAATTTGCTGTTTATGAACCCTCTCCTATTCTACCTGTAGCACCCTCTCTGGGCCACTCCTTCAACTTGTCTTCATATACATAGTTTGGATCTCCAGAGAAGCAACTGCTACCTCAAGTTCTCAGGGTAACTCCTTGGAACTATACTTCTAACATCATAACTTCTAAACCCACATTAGTGTGCTTTCCATCAGCATCAGTTAGTAGACTCAACTAATTTTTTGTAAAGGTATTTGCTAAAATGATACAGCAAAAGCAGCTGGTAAAAGTCATTCTCCCCAAAAGCTTGGAGTGTATTCTACCACAAATACATACAAGTCCATGAGAAGAATGGGCTTAAACTTAGAGTATAATGATAGTGAGTCACACAATTAGAAGGTCAGACATATTCCAACCCCTGGTGTTGGAAATCCTTTCTCCCTTCATAGAGTTCTTGCATAGTTCCCCTTGGCCATAGCATCTCTGCAGGGTGGGTCACTCTTCTGAACTGCCAGGATCTGCTCCTTTTCTGAATCACAAGGGGCCATGCTCCCTAAAGTTTCCTCCTTCCTTAAGCCTTTCTGGATTCTTACGTATTCTTAATGTGTTTCTCTACTTCTGATGCAAACGCTTCCCTGACATTAGCCACCGACACTATGGGATCATTGCAGCTGCTACTTTGTAGGCCTACCAGGACCTTTGGACTTTTTGGAATTCACAAGGTCACCACCAGTCCTGGACATGTTCACCGTAGGATATTTCTTTGCCTACAAGTGGGAAAGAACAGATACAAAAGAGGAAGAGATGACTGTTGACTCACGGCTAGATGGAGTTCAACTGGAACATGGCTCCTCCACCACCTGACTCTGAGGACCATCTCTAAATAATCTACATGCTTCAGGAAGAAAAATAACTTCAAGAGCCTAATAACTTGCTTTTGTAGAATTCCTAAATCAGTTCCTCCAGCTCAGCAGCCAACTAGGATACTTCATGACACAGTGCAAGCCGTCAGAAATAGCCCCTTGCCAGGCATATGGTGGACTGTAACTAGGCAAGAAATATCTAAGTATGCTCCAAAGAATGCTTCCCTTAGACCAATTTACCCATGTTACATAAACTAACAGACTACAAGGGGGTGGGCAGAAAGAAACAAGATGGTATAGGAGCTGAAGTATAGACTCCTTTTTCAAGAAACTTAGAAATGATAACAATAATGATGAGCATTTACGTAGTGTTTTAAATTTCACAAAGCATTTTACAACTATTATGTCATTTTATACTCACAACAATCCTGGGAGGTAGGTGCTTTTATAATTCCCATTTTACTGATGAGGAAGATAGAGACTGAGTGACTTGCCCAGAGTCACACAGCTACTAAGTATCTGGGGCTGTATTTGAACTCAAAACTTCTTGCTTCCAAAGTCAATGTTCCATACACTACCACAACTAGCTGTCTCATGAAAAGAAACAGAGAAAAGATTATTAGTTCATTTGAACATGAGAGTTAAGGGAAACTTCCTTTGGACAGAATACACGTCATCATATTTGAAGGCAAGTAGGATGGAATCACTGCAAAAGCTGAGATTGAAATGTATGATGGAGAGAATGAGAGATGAAACAGGGTGGCAGAAGAGGTGACAGAGGTTGGGAGGGGGCTGAGGAAGAGCAGCTAAGGTCCTGAGGAAAGAAGAGATGGGAAACAGTTAATGTTAGGAATGAGATAAGGAGACAATAAAAGAATAAAAGGATTGTTGAGCAGCAGGAAGTCCCAGCTCATATTTTGTTATTAATAGAAAGGAGACAGGTGAAGCTGATGGAAGAATTTACTGGTTGTGATTCAAAGTGGAGTCACCCACACCCTCTGTAATTTAACTGATAACAATGGGAATTTGTGACCTAATTTTCTCTTCAATGCTGGATTTGAACAATTAATTCCCTCTCGGCAGTAAACATTGAGAAGTCCTTTTGAGGGAGCATCAGGGCTCAGCCCAGTTACAGCAGAGCTATTAATACGAAAAAGAGCCTACAGCATGATCTGCCCTTATGGTCCAGGATCAATGTCTTATGTTTGCTGTGCTGAGTAACCAACCTAGGAAGCCTTATAATGACATCAGATTTCTAACAGTTTGCCAAGGATCGTCACATACTCGACTTTGCTGAAAAATGAGGTCTTGGTTCTGAGTTTCAGGAAGGTGACAGAATGAATAGAGTCTCTGTCTGCCTGTACCTCAGCAGGCCTCCCTCGTCTTTATGATGTCACGAGAGTATCTTTTGTTTTTTAATAACACAGCCAAACTGATTCACCACAATAACTAAGGCACTTCTGTCACAACACAAGGGTGAAATAAACTAGCTATAAATTGAATCCCCTGGTGAAAAACTACATTTCTTTCAGGTTAGAAAAAGAATGGTTACATAGATCCTGAATACTTTTTTTTAAATTTCTTTTTAATTATGGACTTGACAGACACAAATATTTAAATATACAAAGAATAACAAAATAGAATCATATATAAAGCCACGCACTTCTGTTATATACTTTGTTTTTTAAGAAGATTTTACTGAATTTCACAAGGTACTATAAAAAATCACTCTGTTTTGGTTCCCTTCTGAAGACCTAAGTTCATATTCTCTCCCTCTCTCTCTCTTTCTCTCCCTCTTTCTCTCTCTCTCTCTCTCTCTTTCTCTTTCTCTCTCTCTCTCTTTTTCTCTCTCTCTCACTCCTCTCTCTCTCACTCCTCTCTCTCTCTCTCTTTCTCTCTCTTTCTCTCTCTCTCTCTCTCCCTCTCTCTCTCTCTCTCTCTTTCTCTTTCTCTTTCTCTCTCTCTCTCACGCCTCTCTCTCTGCCTCTCTCTTTCTCCTCTCTCTCTCATTTCTCCCCCTCCCTCTGCATTCTTCAAATATTATTTTATTAATCATAACTATATTTCTATAAGGTTGTTTTCAAATCTCCTCTGGTGATATTTAAGAGTAGGTTCAAGTTTCACCTCTGTGGGCCACATATAATTGTACTGTCTAAAGGCAAGAAAATATACTAAATTATCTTACTAAATCTCTTTTTGCTGTAACTATGATGGAAAGAAACAGGTTATTTTTCAGGTGGGAAAAATAAATTAGATAGGCTTATTATTAGTTTTTAATCCTACCAAGAGTAATTACCATAATACATCGTATGCTTTCTCTAATTCAAGATAATGCTATGTATCCATTAAATTTTTTTTGAGGCAACTGGTATTAAGTGACCTGTCCAGGGTCACACAGCTAGTAAGTGTCTGAGGTCATACTTGAACTTAGGCCCTCCTGACTTCAGGACCAGTGCTCTACCCCCCACACCACCTAGCTGCCTCTCTGTTCAATTTAATTTCTAAGTGATTTTTTCCACTGAAATATTCATTTCTTTTCCTTCAGCTTTATACTATTTATCTATTTGCTTCTTGGACCAACTTTTAGTGTGGAATTTGAAATCTAGAAACAAGATTAAATCAACTCTTCAAATATGTCTAAACATCAACAACTGAAACACACATAAGACATATAAACCTGTCCCTCATCTCAAAATACGGCATGATTTGTAAGGGGTGATTCATACATAATCTTAAACTTTCTGAGTGCTTTGATCATGCTTCTGTATGTGAAGGCAAATTATAATCTTAGAAAAATGATGGTTAGTGAGAAGGAACACAAAGGCAGTCAGTCAACGAAAGGAAAATATAAAACTGAAATTCAGTGGCACATGTTCTTCTTTGCATGCCGTGAAACCCAGCCAATGCACTACGTCTCTCAAGTGTGTATGTAGAGATGTGTGTATATATGTGTATATGTGTATAATATTGTGATTACTGTGTAATATCTTCAGAATAAACAGTGGGATTGTAATGGAAGGTATACAGATGTGGGAGTCTGATGACACTGTTTTTGCCACGGCTTTAATAATTGACTGTATGACCTTGGATCAGTCATTTCATTTCCTCTAGATTTCATTTCCTTGATCTGTAGAATGAAAGAGTTGAATTAGACCATCTTGAATATCACTGCCATTTCCAATGTCTTATGAATCTATGATCACAAAGACACAATTCCATAATTGAATACATTATTTGAAAATGACAACAGAAAAGAGTCTAATGCTCACTTGAAAGTGTGGAATTCGATTCAAGTTTTCTGTGTGCACTATCATGATTATCTAAGGAAGATAGACTTATTTTTTACCCTTTGGGAGAAGGCAGAGGAGCAGAGATTGGGGGGAAGAAGGGAAAAAATAACATTACCATTCATAAATTTGAAGTTCAAAAGTCTCTCCTCTGCTCCAACTTAAAAAAAAAAAGATTCTGAGTGGTCAAGACATTGAGTCATACTATTTAGCTTTGATGGGGTGATTCTATTTTTGAGGTTTTGCCACTGTGGTTTGTAAACACTGGCTGCCTGCAGACACTTTCAGATACCATTCTCAGAGCTGCTTTGAGTATGTGCCATACTAAATACAATATGTAAAGTTAACAACATAAGAAATCCTCTATTGGAAAGCAAACATGAAATTCTCTTCTTTGAAATGCAGAAACAAGCTGTAAAAATGTTTAATTTGTCTAATTTGCATTCCATTTATAACATTTTCTAATCATATCCAATGCAACAATTGTGCCTCACAGTTTTTAAAAAGAACAAACAGCTGCACCTTATTGCTAAAACTATTTTTTTAAATAAACGTGCATTTTGAAATGAAAGCAAGATACTACTTGCCAGAAGCCTGGAAGCCAGATTTTTAGCAAGCTGTGTATGTCAGATATGATTACAGAGTGACAGCAAACAATGGGGCAATCACTCCACTGGTTAGCCAAAAACTTCGAACAAAATGTAACTCAGTCTGAATACATCCTGATGGTTTCTTAGGAACTACCAGGCAAAAATACTTGTCTAAACAAGATACTGTATGGGAATATTTAGCTGCTACACAGTAGATGCTGCCATTTTGGTTTCCAAAACTGTCCTACAAGTAAGAAGCAACTGAGCCAGATTCATGGTCACATGACTTGAAGCTGGAAAATTAATAAGAAAAAAATCTAAAGAGAGGAAAGAGTTTAAATGGGCAATAAAATAAACTTGTCTACAAAAAAATAGAAATGGGTACCTGGAATCTAATGGAGATCTATGTTTTTTTTTTCTCCATTTACATGTGTCTTTCATCTTCTTAGATATTAACTGTGTTAACAGAATTATTCAGATTATACGCATTAGTGCAAGAAACAGTTGATGTGCTTCAATGGACAGCATGATGTATAGGATACAAGGCCACCCTCAGAGGCTTGAAGACCTGGGTTCAAGTACAGTTATCCCTTCCACATCATGGGGTTGAGGGATATGGCATTCCTGAAATCTGGAAAACCTGTATAAAAAATTTTGGCCCCTCTCTCCCTTAGTACCAGAAAGGAAATCTGAATTTTTTATTTTTCTTTTTATGGGGTATTTACAGTACCTTACTATAAAATGTGGGTTAAATATTTGGTCATAGGCTCTGTGTTGTCTGTTGGCCTTCACGTGTCGTCCGTGGCTTCCACAAATCTCCCCCCAAATGACCATTTAATTTGTTATGCTGATCTGCAATATATTGAAACTGCAATGGAGAAAGTCATAATGTGGAAGGTATAATTGTACTACCTCTGCCACATATAGGCTAAGTGAACCTGGATGAGTCTTTCTCAGGGTCCCAGGCATCTTTCTAGAGCTATGAATTGCTGAACTGAACTGACAAGAGTTCCCTCATCCATAGCCTCTTATACAAGTAATCTCTAAAGTAGGGGCCAAGGTATCGAAGGGCCTGGAAAATGATGTTCTGGAGATCAAGGGAGCTAGTATAAAAACCAAGAATCACCTACCTGGCAAAATTGAGTATGATGTTTCAGGGGAAAATATGGTCATTCAATGAGGTGGAGGACTTTCAAGCATTCTTGCTGAAAAAACCAGAACTGAATAGAAAATTTGACATTCAAATACAAGAAGCATGAGAAGGTAAACATGGAAAAG
>CM053580.1:242174974-242190433 GCA_028627135.1 Pseudochirops cupreus | reverse complement strand
ATCCTGCCCTACCAAAAAGTGACATAGGAGAGAATAGACTGGGGGAGGGGGGAAACACTGGGATGGCTGTTTTGGGGTGGTGGGCGGGGGAAAGACGGGGAGAAAATATGTAACTCAAAAAATTTAATAAAGAATCTCATATTTTAAAAAAAAGTTTAATTTGATTTAATTTGTATCAATTAAAAAAAATAACATATAGCATGTTACCTATTTCTTTTAGCTTTCTATCACCCTGTAAAAGAAGACATAACACATTCTTTAGTCTCAAGGGGATTAGCCTAGTAGGGAATACTTATATGTAAAACTATAATTCAAAACAGAATGTGAAAAGTACAATAGTGAATTGTAAAAAAAAGTGCTCCGAGATCAAGAAGGAAGGAAAAATCACTTCCAGCTTGGAGTAGAAAGTGGCAAGGAATCAGAGCAGGATCCAAAAAGGAGATGACACTTGAGTTGGGCCTTAAAGATTACAACAGGTGGAGACTGGGGGAAATGGGAAAGATGGGGGAAAAATAAATCTTCTAAGTGTGCCCCAAGTACTAGATGATTCCCAAATATTAGGAAATCTTACCTTGAAATTCTCTGCTCTAATGGTATTCTTGGTTTTTGTTAGCAGTGGTTTGCCTTCTTCCTTTCCCCCCAACCCCTGTTATAAAGATGCTGCTTCTAGGTAAGCAAATTAATTAATGCCTTGTTACAAATCTCTATTTGTTCCTTAAAGACACGGCTCCATATTGAAGTGAGCAGCGCTATTAAAATCAACCCATAAGCTAAAAGTGTGAAAATGTTCTGTTCTTTAAAACACGGTTGAAAAACAAAACTATTACTGACATTGATTATATGAAAGCATGAAAGAAAATTAGCCTTTTCTATTCCCTTTTCCAGTGATGAAAGGTTGTAATTCAAAGAGAGATGAGATTCCATTTTTTATTTTTCAAGCAGTTTAGTATTGATTTTGTTGTTATTCTGTACGGGCCATTTGTAATTTCACTGGAGTTCAACAATCTGTCTGACTTGCAATGTCCTTTGCAAAAAAAAAAATGTATTCCCCATCTCTCAGCCAACAATTTCGATAAATGCCAAGGGAAAGAAAAACTTTCTTAACAGCTTGCTTTTATTGAGGAGGACAAAGTTTGGCTGCCATTTTAATGCCAGGCAGTGCAGAGGTAAATTGCCTCAGAAATCTTGAGGGTAACCTTTGTGTTCCCAGAAGTACAGGGGAGAACAAACAGAGGAGGTCAGAACAGAATAATTAGTACTGGAGAGAAACCTGATTGCCCAGCTGTTGTGATTCAACCACCAAGTAGAAATTAGGGTGTGGTGCGTGAGCTGATAATTGGGTAGAAGCAAAGAGAGGGAGGAGACAAAGAAAACTTCCACTTGGAAAAGCTAAGAGAGTCACACTTAGTGGAATTGTAGATCTGGAGGCACCCTTGGGGTTATCTCGTCCAGCCCTTTCAATACACAGTTGAACTTACAAAAGCATTAGTAACACATAGCTGAGGTAATATTGCTTTTAAAGTCAACTGAGAAAATTCGAGTTTCATTTGCCCATTAATAATGTAGCCTAGACTATATGAGATTGATATTTTTAAGAAGTCATCATGTACAGGACACTTAATATATGCCAAGGAAGCCAACAGTCTATTTAGATCTCTTCCCTCAAGAAGCAAGTGAGGGAAACAAGAGCAATGCCATAATTAAGAATTTTTGCACATGAGACAAGTACCACAAACCACACCCAGTATGAACAGCATGAAGCATGCCTTGAGTTAGTCAAGAAAGAAGACAGAAGAATTGAAGCGTGCCAGAATCTCCAGTAAAGGAGACACTTCTCACAAGCCACCATCTGGTAATTTATTTTTCCTAATTACTCTTACTAACTAGGTGCTAGGGTTACGCTGTACAGTTTCTGTGCTGCTGAAAGACTGCTGGTGCTGTCAGTCTCTATTAAATTCATCATCCAGAGTCAATGGTCTTGTAGAGGGGGAGGGACAGGGTGGAGTGGATGGGGGGGGCAGGATAGGAAGAAGGGACAGGCAATCAGACTCTCTATAACCCTAGTTATAGGCCTGGAAACAACAAAATTACCTACAAGGAGCCTGGGATATTATATTATTATAACACTGTTGAACTTACACTGGACATATTCATAGGAAATGAACTAGAAATGTCTTTTGGGATAGAGATTGCAAAGAACCACAGTAGGAAGTTCATGACTATCTACTTTCTCCAACCGAGAAGTGAGAGTAATAAAAGTCACCAAAGAAAGTTGAGTTCATTCCTCCACTTAGCACTTTCTTCTTAGAAGATTTTTACAAATATTTCATGAGGTAAAAATACCTCAAATAATTTTTTTCTGCTGGGTCAACTCTAAACTGCGAACTATGTAAAGAAAAAAAATGGGCTGAATTGGCATTAACCTTCATGATAAAAGTAAATGAATGAATGGACAAGAATTTATAAAGTACCTGTTATGTAAGAGACACTGTGTTAGGTGCCAGGAATACACATACCAATGTGAGACAATCCCTACCCTCAAGAAGCTTATATTCTGATACAGGAATACAACATATGAAGGAGAATGGGAGTTTTAGATGAGGGAGTCATAGAGATTGAGAGCCCTTTCCAGTAGCAATGAGAGCACTGATTTGATCACTGTTCCCAGTACGAACTCAGGAGATGGAGCTATGAGAGAAAGGGGCAGGGGCAGAGAGGCAGAATGGTACACTTTACTGGGTAGGTCCTAGCTTCCTCATAAATCCCTTGATGAGTTATGAAGCAAGGTCTGAGGCCAGCTAGATTTAGTGGGTGAGTTTTTATTCACTTATCCATTAATCAAGATATTTCATCCCTAAGACCAAGTGCCAAAGCTAAGTGGATATACTCCACAAGGGTAAGAAAGGCTCGTTCCTTGGAGATTGGGACCAGAGGCTCCCTTGTTACTGGTGGGGAGAAGCAAAGCAGATGGAAAGACACCTGTACCATCTAGGCAAATGTTAGATGGTAGAATGGGGTGGGATGCATTTTCTGAGACCAGCTAAATATAATGAAATATTTGTCATCCACCACTCATTAACAATAGCTGATCTAGCACTGATTTATGAAACTATTAAATATAAGCTTAATCTCTTCCCTTCACCAAGGACATTTTTGCCTGTGTGACTTTATCACTTCCAGTCACCATATCCCACTAGAATAAAGTAATGTAAGGAGCTCCCATTTGCAGCTCAAACAAAATACTTTCAATTGGACAACGAACCCTTATTGAGCACAGCGGAAGATATAAGAAATCATATGTAAGTTACCATCCCTATCCTTCAGAAGTTTATAATCAATCCAGTGGCAGGCATAGCATAAATACACTGAAAGCTGAATCATATAAGAAATAAATAACAAGACATTTATGCTTGACATGTTACAAAACAGTACATGATTAACTGCCAAACTAAATGCTAGGTATTTGGTGACAGACTAGGAGTGTTATAAATTCAGAGGAAGCAGGACTCCCTGTGGATTGGAAAGGTCTGACAAAGTGCCACAAAAGTGAAAAGAGGGAGGGGAGGGAAAAAAAGAAAAGAAAAGACAGGGAAGAAGAAAAGAAAGAGGAAAGCTGAACATTAAAAGATGGATAGGATTTGGACCCACATCTGTGCTTAAGTAATGTTTTAGCAAAGGCCTAAAATCTAAAGTGGGTATTTTTGGAATTGATCCTACCTCCCAAACAGAATATTTTTAGTTGTACAGTTCTCCATCATGCTGTGCAATGAATAAACCCACTAGATTATTTCCAAATAACCCCCTTCTTCTGGACCACAAGCATGCACTCTGGCTTCTGCTTATGCTATGATCTCCTTTCAGATAGAAGGATCCATTGAATGCATAAACTAGGATGGAATGCTGGAAACCCCATGACCTGCATCCTAAGTATGTAGCTTGCATGTTCAACCAATTGCCACTGCAGAAAATGGCTAAAGTTCCTAAGGCTATCCCATACTTCAAGCATTATGTAAATGATAAAGTGCTGCCCAAAGCTAGAGCTGTTATTTTGTTGTTGTTACTGCTTTTCAAGAAAAAAAACTATAATATGGACATTTTCGTCTCTATTCCTAAAGTTAAAATCTCCCATAAATAATTATTTAGGCAAATAGTAAAGGAACTCAGATTCTTCCCATGCCCCTCCCCTTAAAAAAAAGTTCTAAAAGTTGGCCCCCAGGGAAAACGTTGCTGGTGCTAAGAATCTAATAATTTATTTTCTAGTTGCTGCCTTAGATTCTTCCCTCTCCCTCATCTCTCATTGAATTACCAAGTCCTATCCTTCTTCTGTCTTCAATGTATATTTTATCCAAGCTGTCCTCTCCATTCCCACTTCCATTAGCCTGGTAGATCTAGGCCATGCTCCTAATAGATGTCCCTTTTCATGTCACTCAGAGTTCTGGGTCATCTAGTTCCCTGACCCTCTTATTACTACTCACTCCATATCACTAGAGGCTCTTTGTGAATCACAGCTCCTATACTACTGTCCAGTCTCCACTCTCATTCTGCTCTCTCTTACAGAGCACTCCCAATAAGCACTACACATATTCGCAAGCCATGACTTTTACTTTCTTGCCAACTTTAAGATTCATTGTTAAGGTTCCCAAGCTCTAGACTTGCACCCACTTGCCCTCACATGCTCACTCTCTAATTCACAGAATACATTCTCAATGCAACCATAGACTTTCTTTCTGTGCTACAATACTCCCATGTTCTATACCAGCACCAAGATGAATTCCTGAATACTCCTAAACACGTTGAAATGGAAGGAAAAGAGGAGGAAATCATCCATAGTAACTTCTAAGACCATTCCTAAACTCTCATTAATTTATGTAATGAAATGTATTGTTAATGTATTTTTGATATATAAGGGACATGAAAGATCTTGGGGCTGAATGTAATGGGAATGGGAATTTGAAGATCTTCCCTGATTTTAAAATAAATTCTGCTCCCTAATAGACTGAATGTAATCACATGGAGCCTGTGGTGGGAGAAGTTTGCTGAAGGGTACAGCAGAGCCCACAGAAAGCTGAGAGTCAAAACAGCTAGAAGGTGGGAGGAGAGAGGATGGCAGGTAAGTAGACGATTAGGTTTGTGGGTAAATGTTGGTTTGTGGGAAGGCTAAAGGATGCTGTGGCTCTCTGTGCTGTTGTGGTTTATTAACTTAACTACTATGATGGAATTAGCTTACTAGTTTTGGTTTTCTGTTGTCAGAATAAATGTTTTGCTTCTGACTTCAATATGGAGAGTCTGTTATATTTTTCAACTGAGCACCATGCAGGTATATTTATAGCGATCATGAGCACTGTGAATATTGCATTAGTGCTACAATCTCCCATCTTGCTACTACTTTTGTTTATATTTGATAATATTTATTTCACAGGTGGACAATATAATTGTTTTATATAATTAAATAAAATATTTGAATTCAACAACTACAGTGATTCCCTATTATATTTTCTAATACAATTATATTATCTAATCCAAAAACCTCATCTTCACAGAATTTATCAGGGAGGTTGAACTTAAGGTAGTCTTGAAAAAGAGAAATTTTGGAGGGAAAGACATAAGGAAGAGGGACATCTGAAAGAGGGAATCAAATGCATTTTTAAAAAATTTCTCTTTAATTTAATGTTTCCTATACTTTTTGAAGATAATATCAAATATACAATGGATAGCATAGTACAGGAACACTCTAAAATGGATCTTTGTAACCTAAGTTATCCATACAAAAAGTATCTGGAATGAAGAATATAGTGCCTTTGTTAGGCAAAAAATTCCTATGTAATTTCAATTTAGAATTCTCTTTCCCCATTTCTACTTAATAGTACTCTCCTTTTTTTTTAAACTTCCTTTACTCAGAATATCAATCAACAAGAATTTATTAAATATCTGATACTTGCAAGGCACTATGCTAGATGTAGAGATTGCAAGAAAATTAATGATATAGTCCTTACCCTCAAGAACTTTATATTCTCTAAGAGAAGACTCTCTATCTGTCTTTCTCTCTCTTTCATTCATGCATATGTACATACACATACACATATACATGTATATGTATGTGTAGGTATGTGTGTATATACACATATACATACATGCATATATATTTTTGTGTGTTATATATAGTATGTATATATTATTTGTGTGTGTGTCTATATATATATATATATATATATATACATAATGTATAAAATTGTTAAAATACAGAAAACTGGAGGAAAGTTGTAGAACATCAGTAGATAAGGAAAAGTCTCAATAGGAGGCTGCATCTGAGTTGAATTTCACAGGAAACTATGAGTTCTAAGAGTCAGAGGAAAGGAAAGTACATTCTAGGCATCATAGGAAACCTATACAAAGGCATGTAAATAGGAAATGGAATGCTGTGTATGAGGAATAGCAAGAAAGCCAGTATGGCTGGACTGAAGAGTATGTGAAGGGAAGTAATATAGAAAAAGGTTGGAAAGGTAGTTGGTAACCAAGAAAAGGGTAGAGCTCATATGGCAGATCAGAGGCAGTGACTCAAATGGGCTTTCCTAACATTCCTCATCAAACAACTTTAAAATAACGCCTCAAATCAAATTTTGGAGTGGCAGAACTAACAAAGTCAGGCTGAGATATTTTTCTAGCCTAAGAAAAATTAGGAGTTTTGCAGAAGAGGTCAAGAATGGAGCTTGTCCAGAAGATACACACATTGAAGCCACAACAGTGACTCTAACCATAAAAGCAATTTGAGAGCTCTCAACCTAGAAACAGTAAGGGGGTCAAACAGTATGGAAAGAGATTACAGAGGGTAGGTCCGATGCTGGAAGTGGGTGCAGCTGGCTCTAATTGGCAACTCTGTTGCCCATACACAGCTCTGGGTTGCAGTTCCAAGGAGGAGAGGACTGCTTGTGGTCAGTCACGGGGGAGCAGGGGCCCTAGTCACAGTTCCAGGGTCAAGAGGAGTACAAGTGCTTGTGGTTGTAGGAGACCAGGGGCCCTTCCTAGGTAAAGATCAGAATTCATACCAGGGAAACAATGACCACACCTCTCTCTGGATCACACCAACTTAGAAGCACCAAAAACTTGCAGACCCCTAGAATTATCTCCTCTGAAAACAGCAGCATGAAAAAGCCTGAAGCTTAGGAAAGTACCTTTCCCCTCATCCCAAACTGAGCACAAACCAACTTTAACATAAAGTTTAAAGTGAAGAAATAGACTGGAAAAGTGAGCAAACAACAACAAAAAAGAATTTGACTATAAAAAGCTACTGTGGTGCCAGGGAAGACCAAGACATAAACTCAGAAGATGACAAAAATTTCAAAGACAGCTACAAACAAAGCCTCAAAGTAAAAATGCTATTAGATGCAAACTCAACAAGAATTCCTAGAAGTTTTAAAGAAAGAGATGAATGGTAGAGGAAAAATTGGGTGGGAAATGAGAGAGGTACAAGGAAAATATGAAAGAATTAACAACTTAGTAAAAAAAAAAAAACCAGAAGAAAAGAACACCTTAAAAAACTAAATTGGCCTAATAGTAAAACAGGCACAAAAATTCACCAAAGAGAACTCCTTAAAATAAATTAGACAAATGAAAAAGGAGGTACTAAAAAGCTTACTGAAAAATATAATTCCTTAAAAATTAGAATTGAGCAATTGGAAACTAGTGACTGTGAGACATCAGAAACAATGAAACAAAGTCAAAAGAATTTTTTTTAAATAGAAGAAAATATGGAATATCTCATAGGAAAAACAAACTGACCTGGAAAATAGAACAAGAAGAGATAATTTAAGAATGACTGAACTACCTGAAAGCCATGAGCAAAAAAGAGCCTAGACATCATATTTCAACAAATTATCAGGAACAACTACCCAAATATCTTAGATCCAGCAGGTGAAGTAGAAATTGAAAGGATCAACAGATCACCTCCTAGAAGATATACCAAGATAAAAACTCACAGCCAAATCCAAGGGCTCCCAGGTCAAGGAGAAAATACTGCAAGAAGCCAGAAAGAAATAATTCGAATATCATGTAGCCACAGTAAGGATCACACAAGATTTGGTGACTTCCACACTGAAGGAAAAGAAGGCTTGAAATATAACATTCTGGAAAGCAAAGGAGCTAGGACTGCAACCAAGAACAAACTGAACAAAAAAACTAAGTATAATCATTGAGGGAAAAATTTGATATTTAATGAAATAGAGGATTTTCAAGTATTCTGATGAAAAGACCAGAACTGAATAGAAAAACTGTGATTCAAACACAAGACTCAAGAGAGCATAAAAAAGGTAAACATGAAAGAGAAACCATAAGGAACCCAAGGTTAAACTGCTTACATTCCTATATGGGATGATGATCATGCAACTCCTAAGGACTTTCTTTTTATTGGGGGAGTTTACATAGACAGACGGCATGGGTTGAGTCGATTATGTTGGAATGCTCTCAAAAATGAGGGCAGGGGGAGAGACACCTGAGAAAGACGGATGCACTGGGAGATTGGGTAAGGGCGAGCTGGAAGAGACAGATGAAACTCGTTTATTTTTTTCCCTTACCTCCAATATCTTTACCACTTAGTTTCTTGGCAGGTCATCACTCCCTTCTGTATTCTGATCCCTTGGAGAATCAATTCAACTCTATACTGCCCTGTACCTTTGAATTCTTTACCTTTTTGGCCTATCATAAGTCATGCCTTGTCAAATCCCAGCCCTGATTTCTCCCACCATCAACCTCCTCAACCCCTGTGCATGTGGTGCTGAACAAAGCTTGAGGGAGTCACAAACCGTGATGACTGGGCCCACTTCATAATTATGTTCTATAATCTGAACTGGGTCCCTAAATGATTTGCTATCCAACTCTCCACTGTACAGCTCCAAACTTTCTCATCTCTCCTCAAGCCTCTTACAGCACTCCCAAACCTTCCTCTCTCAACTAATGACCTTGTTACATACTTCACAAATGTGACCAGCATCAAAAGGGAGAGTAGATACACAGAGGCCACAAGTGGAGAAGTACACACCTAAGGAGGTACGTACATGGTGAGGGACACTGTACAGCAGCTCATGCATTGGTTGCTGTAGGGTGGCTAATGTCTTCCTGCTGACTTCTAATTTTTCCATATGCCTTGGTGCTACTCCTTCCTCTCCTCCTCCCCACCAAGAGAAGCTAGGATGGTCTCCACCCTAGGGGAATTAATCCTCTCAACTGCGGAACTTTCCCTGGTATAGAGATTTTCACACCCTCCACCCAATTTGAATGTAAGTGAGTCAGTCCTAAGCTCAGCTCTTTCATTCTGCCTGGCCTCAGTCCAAGATCCATCCTATCTAGCTATCCTCCAGGACAGCTGAGATTGGCCACTGTAGACTTCTGGCCATCTGCCTCATTCCTTTTCCATCCCTCTCCTACCCTACTCTAATTTATTATGTGATAATAACATCAATACAACCATCAGCACAGGAAAAGGCGTGCTGCTTTATGGCTCCGTTAACAATCCCTGTGGCTGCCAACGCGAAGTTCTCTTTCTATGGCCAGTGCTACCTAACCAATATGCTATGTCCTACTACTGGAATGTGAAGTTCCAGGGCAGGGACAATCTCACTTTTGTGTTTGAGAAGGCGGCACAGTGTCTAGAAAGCTAGACCTGGAGTTAGGAAGACTTGAGGTAAAAAAACAAAATGGCCTCAGACATTAGCTGTCATTAGGGTCACTTAACTTTTGCCTGCCTCAGTTTCCTTGACTGTTAAGTGGGATAATTATAGCACCTCTCTCCCAGGGTTTTGTGAAGATAATATTTGTAAGGCACCTAATACATTGCCTGGTTCACAATAGCACTTAATAGAATCTTGTTCTTTTCCTATATTACCTAGCAAAATTCCTGGATTGCAGTAGGCACTTAATAAATGCTTGTTGAGGAGATAAAAATTGTTACTATTCACACGAACCTGAATTGCTATCCAACTCTCCACTGTACAGCTCCAAACTTGATTGAGCTCCAAAAATGCTCTGAATCACTACAGATGAGAGAAGTGCAAATTAAAACAGCTCTGTGATATCATCTTATAACTATCAGACTGAGGACCATGACAGAAAAGAAAAATGGCAAATGCTAGAGGGGATGTGGAAAAACAAGAACAATAAAGCACTGTGGGTGGAGTTGTGAACTAGCCCAACCATTCTGCATAACAATTTGGAACTATACCTAAAGAGCTATAACACTGTGCATAACCTTTGACCCAATAAAGCCACAACTAAGTCTATATCCCAAAAAGATCAAAGAAAAAGGAAATTGATGGGGATGCCCATTAACTAGAGAATGGCTGAACGAGTTACAGAATATGATTGTGATGGAATACTACTGTACTATAAGAAACAATGAGGATAGTTTCAGAAACACCTGGAAGGGTTTATATGAACTGATAAAAGTGAAGTGAGCAGAACCAAGAAAACAGTATACACAGGAACAGCAATATTTTATGATGACCAGCTGTCAATAACTTAGCTCTTCTCAGCAATACAATGATCTAAGACAATTCCAAAGGACTTATAATAAGAAATGCTTTCCACTTCCAGAGAAAGACCTGATGGAGCCCAAAAGCAGGTTAAAGCATGCTTTTTTTTTTCAATTTTCTTTATTTTCTGTCTGTTTTCTTTTACAACATGACTAATATGGAAAGATGTTTTCCATGACTGCACATGGAAATCAAATTGCTTGCCTTCTCAATGTGGGGGGGGGGGGGGAGAAGTGAAGGAAAGGAGAAAAAGAACTTTTTAAAATTTTTTTAAAAAATATTAGTTGTGGGCCATTATATTTTGCTAGGTTTGCATGGGAACACTTGTAAAATAGATAAGCTCTAATAATGACTCAGGGAAACTGAGTTTAAAAGGTTGCCATCCTAGACCTGTGGTTCTCAGGTAAATTGTGTGCCATTAGTATACTTTTAAACTAAAAAAAAAAAAAGGTTTCTGCTTGAGTCATCATTAACTTTTGGACATTTCTGGAGATGATAGTCCTTATACACAACTTCCTTTCTTTTGATTCTAAGCATTTTGACTGGCTGCCCCATGTCTGGGACTCTTCCCCTCCTCTTCTCTGACTCCTAGCTCCTTTAGAATTTCTTTAGCTCTCAGCTAAAGTCCTACCTTCTGCAAGATTTTCCCAGTTGTCCTTAATCTCACTGCCTTCCCTGAGATTATCTCTAATTCACCCATTATAGGTCTTGTTTATACACAGCTGTTTGCATGGTGTCTCCTTGCTAAAATGTGAGCTCTCTGAGAGTAGGGACTGTTTTTTGTCTGTCTTTGTATCTCCAGAGTCTAGCAGAGTGTCTGGCACAGAGTGGAGACCTGACAGATGCTTGTTGACAGTTGTTTTCAGCTCAGAAGGTATATAACAAAAATCACTTGCAAAGTCTGAGGAAAAGGAACACCAACTATCAGCACTCCAGGAAGTGGACAATTAGCAAATGAAATAATTAATGAAAGCATTCAACAAATCAATGGGCTGTTATTGAGGGGGAAAGTTTGAATCTACTAAGGAGTTATGGTTATGAAAAAAAGAAGCCATAAGTTACTGGTCAAACGCCCACAATAATCTCTTACACTGCAAATAAAGTCAGTGTCTTAAAAACAGTCCATAAACGTTTTTTTAAAATAACCCCCATATAACTAAATGTTAAAGTGTATTCCTTGCACACCAAACATTAAATTAGAGTGTCTGGAATGCCACTTTTGAAAGGCTGCAGACTCCTTGATGTGGTAGATCCCTAACTAAGGGGAGATAACTACTCACTCAAGGGAGCTGGGTCTTGTTCAAATGAATCAACTCTCTGTTAAACATCAAGGTCAATCATGACAATTTTTTAAAAAGCATTTTGCTATTGCAGGGAGGCTCAGCAAATCCTTTGCCTCTTTCATGTACTGAAGGCTCTAATCCCCCTCAGTTTACAGTGAAGGATGGGGGTTATGGTTAGACAGAGGAATTTCAAAGTTCTCAATGCTAGAGGTGGAAAATTTGTGGGTGATGACTAGATCAATGTTGTAAGAGACTCTATGTGGCTGAAAGGGAGGTAAGGAACATCGTGGTTGCTGAGGATGTTGGTAAAATGGGAAGCCAGGGTATTCAAGGCGACATCAGCCTATATGAAGTCCCCAAGAATAAGGGAAAAGGTTGATGTGGGAGAGACTGTGAGTAAGGAAGGAGAATGTCCTCGTGGCCACAAATCTAAATAATTTGATATATCTGGAGAGAGAGAATTTCAGAGGGGGAGAGGTTGCTAAATGGGTCTGGAAGTGGAAGTGAGAAACACTTTCTCCTTGAGAAAGAGGAAAAATGATCTGGGGGTGGGGGAATGGGGGGTGGTAAAGAATTGCTGCCAGGATCTAAAGAAGGTAATGTGTCTGGTAAAGTACAGGAAAGCTTTACTAGAAGGTGAAGCTCAAAGGAGGAAAGACTGTTCATTGATGGTGTGGGGGAGGCAGTAGAAGTAGCAAGAGAGAGCCCAGAATATGGCTCCTTCTGGTCCAGCAGTGTGGGCAGGGGGCAGTGAGGGGTGAGAGAAGATCGACCCAGGGCTGGAAAGGGTGTCCAGAATGATAGTTCTGGAGCTAGCGGGGGTTTCTGTGATTACAAAGGAAGAGGTCTAAGGCTGGAATTCTATCATCATACTTTTATTTCCTCAGTACCCTACAAAAACCCCTGAGTATAGTGGGCGCTGATTAAGTATGTGTTCATTGATTGACAATATGAAGGCCAGTTTGTTAACAAAAGATGAGGGTTCAGAGAACACCATAGAAAAGCAGGGTTGTTCCCAGGAACTCAGGAAGAGAGAAAGAGTTGATTGTGGGTGGGGATAAGAGAATGGGAGTGTTGACAAGGGTTTTTTGCTTAGGCAAGCTCCAAATCACTCCTTCAGAGAACCAGAGAGGAGTCTTAGCTAGTGCTAGGACAAAAGACAGGTTCCCTCCTTCCTAGTAAGCAACTGATCCTGGAGTAATCAGTGGAGCCCCACCCTCACGAAGATATTTCAAAGAGGTCTAATCAACCCTTGCCATACCTACCAGGGATGGGGATGTGATTCTAGAGAACTAGAAGGAGGGAATTCATTCACTGGCTGGGCAGCACCAGATTCCCAAGCTTGGCCCCAAACCTGCCTGCCTTGGAAAAAGCACTAGAAGAACCAGGAAGCCAGGCAAGCAGGAAGAATGAGACAACAGGGGCTATCTCAAGCAAGTGACATGAGCGCAGAGCCATGGAGGTAAGTGGCTGAAACCTAACTAGGCTGACCACTACAATGAACCCTGATCCAGGCCCTAGAAAGGGAAAAGTAAAATGTCATGAATAAGATTTGCATTGCTTTGACTGCTAATGACAGGCTACTCTCTTCCCTTCTCTGTGGAGAGAGGATCAAATGTTTGACAAGTTTTCTACTCACTTTGAACTCAGTTTCTTTAAAGCTAGGGAAGTAGGTTTATTTCATTTCTTAAGCCTTTAAATGTGATAAAACTGTTGACCAACCCAAACTTTCTATGAGAACTTTACTTAAAAGAGAAATTTTACCTCAATTAAACATTTGGGAAAATGCTCTCCCACACCCCCCCCCCCAAAAGAAAAGAACTTTACTTAGGGGATATATAGACATAGACAGATAGACAGACAGGCTAGATAGATGATAGATAAAATGGACAGATATACAGATGGATGGATAAAGGAGAGCTCAGGCTGGTGCTACGTCATAGATAACTGAACATGTCACATTCACAGATCTATTTGGTAGTTATAAAGGTCTAAATTCCAGGTGAACAGAAAAGATGAGGGGTGGCATCATTGTTACTGTTTTTTTTAAAGAGTGAATGAGACCACCCTCAATGGCATGTTCTCTTAACATCCTACTTTAGTCCCAGCTTCTGAAGAAGACTCACAAGTCAACTCCCCTCCTCTATTCAATATCCTCTCCATTCCCCCAATGAAGATGGAAAAGAACAGCTCCCCGTTACTCCCAGCCTGGCACTTGAGAAAGCATCATTACCCTAGGGCTACATGCACCAAAGCCTCTGGTTATGGTCCCACAGTCACTCTAAGGATGATGCCAGAGCTCAGGAATATCATGCCAAGTCCTGCCTGCAGGCTGACCCTCCACCCAGCCACCACATCCTCTCCTCCTCAGCTGCCATGATTCTCAGATGCCTGTGCTGTTGCTGAAACGGAGCCAGACTCCAATATGTCTATTTTCTCATCTCTTATATTTATAAAAGTGACCTATATCCATTTCAAGGTACCTAATTATCTTGCGGATATCTGCAAAGAATTTTCTGTGAGAGTCAAAGAACTAAATGAAAGTGGTAGAGAATACAAGATCCATTATTTTTATTCTTTACTGATCACAAATATAATGTTTGCTTCAAAGAGCAAAATACAGCTGAACAAGTTCTCTTCAAACAAGGGATCTCCCATGTATATATTTAAATCATATAAGATGTAGACATAAGGAAAGAAGATAGATAGATGGATAGATAGATAGATAGATAGATAGATAGAAGCATGAGATAATTTCACTCAAACAAGACATAAAACAAGAAGACAGTCACCAAAGGTGCTCACTGTCATGGATGATGTTTTCAAATGGTAGTGAGATCCTTTATAAATGGTAGAGCTTTCAGAGTTTCCTTTCTAAAGATTCCACTTAATAAGCATTTTAGATACCTACTAGGCTCCTGGCCCTGGGTTAGCGTATTGAAGGATGGTCAATAAGTCTAGTCCTAGGGGCATGCACAAAGTGCCACTGATGCAACTGCCTACATGACAGATGCTGGGTAACTTGCTTTGGAGAGAGTGCTGATAACATGTAAAGAAAGTGCCTTGGAAAGGCTTTAGCAGTTGTACTGGTCTTCTGTACCAGTTCCAGTCTGCTAGTCACATGGTGAACAGCAACCTCCTTAATTGGCTATAGTTGTGGAATCAGAACTAGGGACACATTCAAAAGCTTAAAGTAGGACTTGGACTTCCTCTCATTGGACCTCTTCCCTTAGTTTGATTCCCCTCTTTTCTTTTTTTTAAAATTTTATTATAGTTTGCATCATTCATTTCCACAAGATTTTGAGTTACATATTTTCTCCCCATCTTTCCCCCGCCCACCACCCCAAAACAGCCATCCCAGGGTGTCCCCCCTCCCCCAGTCTATTCTCTCCTATGCCACTTTTTGGTAGGGCAGGATGGATCTCCCAGCTGCAGTGTCTGTGTATCTCGAGTTCCAGTTGGATGTAGTCAATAATAATAATAATAATAATTGCATAGATAGATAGATAGATAGATAGATAGATAGATAGATAGATAGATACACATTCATAACATTTGACTATGGAACTCCAGATTCCAGATTCTTTCTCCTCCTCCCTCACCACCCATCCCCAGTGGAAAGACAGGCAATCAAATACAGGCTGAACATGTGAAAT
>CM053580.1:242151661-242174474 GCA_028627135.1 Pseudochirops cupreus | reverse complement strand
AGCTGAGCTGACTTTAGTGGGAAGTATCTTTGTGTGAGTTTTGGAGTTCTAGGATTGGTTTAGAGTCCTGTTTTATGGGTATTTTGGGGTGGCTATGTGAGAGCTGCGATATATTGCTGCTGCTACGCCGCCATATTGGCTCCACCCCCTGATTCCCCTCTTAAAAGCATCTGTTAAAAGACAGCACCTAAAGTGATGAGGCCCTGAGCACTCTCCCCATCTGAGTGGCCTTGCTTTCACGGCCCCATGAAAGCAGGCCTTGGTCCTTTAAGTGTTTGTGCTTTTTTTTTTTAAGATGAATGATATTAATCTGGAAGCTGTGACCATGAAACTTGTAAAAGGTGAAGAGAAAGAGCTATTCAAGAGTTAAGACTGTTGTGGGTTTTGCAGACAGCCTAGCATTCATGCCCAATGGTAGCTGAAAGAAGGACTCGTCTAACATTTGAATATGAACCAGGTGGGATCAATGCTATATGGAAACTATGCCAAGAGTAAGATCATTCTCTCCAGTGACTTAGTTGGTGTAGGAGAGAGTGTACCTCTGAGGTTTGCGGAGAGGAAAAGTTTATATTTTTGTTCTTGCAATATTTTTGAAGTAAATATCCCTTTTATAAAAGCTAATTGATGTTAATTGGTTTAATGAAACTCAAGTATTAGTCCCTGGCACCTTATTGTCCTTGTTTGTCCTTCATTCTCAAAGAGGATGACATCAGGAAAATGATGCCATGACTTGCAAGTGAATTGAATTTAAGTGAGGGAAGGCTATGCAGTCGCTAGCCTCACTTTCTCCTCCCGGTCCCTGGCACCTAACAGTGGGGTGAACACACCCATAATAGGGTGCTATAATCTAAGATTACAGCATTAAAGAAAAATGCTCCAACACCTCATGGCTAGTCCTAGAACCCTGAAAGGACAGTAGTGGCCATCCTGACTAGGAAACAGTGAAACCAGTTTGTACTCACCACGCTTAACTCTGGGGATACAGAGATAAAAATTAAAGAGTCTCCACCTTGAAGAAGCTGGGTAGAAGCAATATGTATATAGAGGAGTAAATACAAGATATGAAGGAAGGATGAAGGGAGAATAGTACTTTTAGACCTCCAACTATATTATAAAGCAGCAGTCATCAAAACCATCTGGTATTAGTTAAAAATAAGAGAGGTAGATCAATGGAAGAGACAAGACAAAGGAAAGTCAACAACGATGGAACTCAATAACCCAGTGTTTGATAAAGTTAAAAATATAAGTTACCAAAGGGAAATAATCCTTATTTGTTTAAAAAAAACAACTGTGGTTAAACTAGAAATCAGTCTGGCAGAAATTAGGCTTAGACTAATATCTTACAGCATATTCCACAAGCTTTTCTGCCTTAACAGTAAAGATCATACTATCCAAAATTGAGAAGAGAAACAGATCACATGCCTCTCAAAGCTATGGGTAGGAGATGTATTCTTAACCAAACAAAAAGTAGAGACAATTACAAAAAAGAAAAGTTAACTTTGATTACACAAAACTTTGCTTCTGCACAGACAATGCTCCTAAGATAAGGGAAGTGGTCAAATGAAAAAAAAAGTTTTTATATCAAATTTCTCGGATAAGAGTTTAGTATTCAAGATATAGAAACAATAAATATATATGAATATGTATATCTGCGTATATACATATATGTATGTGTACATATATGTGTGTGTGTATGTGTGTGTGTATGTGTGTATTTGCCATTCGCCACTAGGTAAGTGGTCCAAGGACATGAACAAACAGTTCTCAAAAGAAGAACTGCAAAGTATTCATAGCCACATAAAAGAATGCTCCAAATCACTCATAATAAAAGGAATGCAAATCAAAACAACCCTGAGGTTTCATTTCACATCCAGAAAATGAGCAAAGATGACAAAAAAATGACAACAGTCAATGCTGGAGGGACTGTGGAATGACAGGCAACTAATTTAGTGCAACTGTGAAATGGTGCAACCATTTTGGAAAGCAATTTGGAATTATGTAAAAAAAGTGACTTAGACACTCACTAGCTGTGTGACCTTGGGCAAGTCACTTAACCTCTGTTTGCTTTGAAGGCAGCTAAGTGACTCAGTGGATAGAGGGCTGGGCCTGGAGTCAGGAAGACTTGAATTCAAATCTGGCCTCTTACACCCTCTAGTTGTGTGACCCTGGGCAACTCCCTTAATCCCTGTTTGCCTTAATCAACTGAAAAGGGAAATGGCAAAACACTCATATCTTTGACAAGAAAACTCCACACTGGGTCACAAAGAGTTGGGCATGACCGTATGACTAAACAAGAACAGAAATAAGGTGACTAAAATGTTCATACCCTTTGGACCAGAGACTTCATTACTGGGCTTAAACCTCAAGGAGGCCATCAATGAGAAAAAAAAAAGTCCTCATATACACCAAAATATTTATAGCAGCACTTTTTGTAATAGCAAAGGATTAGAAACAAAGTAGATGCCCATCAGATGGGAAATGGCTAAATAAATTGGAGTGCAAGAGTGCAATGGAATATTGCTATGTTGAAAGAAATGATGTGTGATGAATACAGAGAAGCATGGAAAGTTCTATATAAACTGATGCAAAACCAAGAAAACAATATGCAGAGTGAATACAACAGTGCAAATGGAAAGAACTATACATCAAAAAATCAAAAGTGAGTATCATAAAATTATAAAGCTCAAGCATGACTAAAATGAAGAGACAGGAGAGGACATCCCCAACCTACCCCTTTCTCGAGGTGAGTTACACATTGCACATTTTCAGCCTTTTTAAATCTATCCATCGGTTGTGCTGATTTTTTTTTTCTGCTTTAAGAAAAATCCTATTTCTTATATGGGGTGACTCTCTAGGAGGGGGAAAGAAAAGGATGCTCAGGACAATGATGACCAGAATAAGAAAGAAGCATCAATAAAAACTTATTTAAAAAAATACAAGATTATGTAGAAAATAAATCCAAAATATTGGGAGTAGGGGGTGAAGAATCAATAAAGGTCTCTAATAGGAGCCAGCACTTGAAGACTTGGAGGGAACTAGGAATTTGAGAACACAAAAGAGAGTCTAGAGAGTATTTCAGACATTAGGGGATAGATAGCCTGTGTCACTGTATGATGGTGAAAATACCACCTTATATATGAAGGACATAAAGTACACCAATTTGACTTCAGTATGGAGTATATGAGAAGTGATGTGAAATTAATTTGGATAGATAAGTGGGAGCCAGATTGTGAAAAAACAAATATGGCAATGACTGCTCTAAGCCCCCCAACACTGCACAGCCTCCTTAATAAGAATATGTAACAAGTTAAAAGATATGGACTAACTAACCTACAATGAAAAATGCTTTATTGTTCAAGTTATGAATCACATTTGGATAAGTTTAGTCCATTAGTAAATGTATCTTGTTCAGGCACTGCAGAAAAGTAAGCAGGATCCATAATTGAACAGGAGGAAGCATGAGCTCTATTACATTGAAGAAACTGTCCAGAACCAAGCTCTTTCCTCACATAAATGCTCTTTTTTTTCAGATACTATTCTTTATGTGACAAAACAGGAAAATGATACATGTTGGAGATGATTTGGGAAAATTGGAACACTAATGCATAATTGGTGGATTGTAAACTGATCCACCATTCTGGAGAGCAATTTGGAACTCTGCCCAATGGCCTATAAAGCTGTGCATACCCTTTGACGCAGCAATACCACTACAAGGTCTGTATCCCAAAGAGAGCAAAAAAATGGAAAAGGACAAATATTTACAAAAATATTTATAGCAGCTTTTTGTGGTGGCAAAGAATTGGAAATTAAGAGAATGTCCATCCATTGGGGAGTGGCTGGACAATTTGTGGTATATGAATGTAATGGAATACTATTGTGCTATAAGAAATGATGAGCAGGCAGATTTCAGAAAAACTTGGAAAGACTTGCATGAACTGATGCTGAGTGAAGTCAGCAGAACCAGGAGAACATTGTACACAGTAACAGCAACATTGTGTGATGACCAACTTTGTTAGACTTAGCTCTTCTCAGCAATGCAATGTTCTGAGACAATTCCAAAAGACTTATGAAGGAAAATGCTATCCACATCCAGAGAAAAAACTATGGAGTCTGAATACAAATTGAAGTAAACCATTTTCTCTTTTTTTTCTTTCTTGTGGTTTTCCCCTTTTGCTCTGATTATTTTTTCACAACATGACTAATGTGGAAATATGTTAAGTATAGCCTATATCAAATTGCATGCCATCTTGGGGATGGGGAGGGGAGAGAGGTGGAAAAGTTTTAGAACTCAAAATCTCATAAAAGTGAATGCTGAAAACTAAAAATAAATAAACTTAAAAACCTAAAAAAATAAATTATTCAATTATGTTAATAAATCAATTTACTAAGTTAATAATGAAAATAAATTGTAATTATATATTATATGAAGTATATACAATATAGAAGTTGCATATAATATATAAGTATAATTAAATTATAAAAAATAAATAAAATTTAAAAAATTTAAAAACAATACATTTGAAAAGAATGTCCAAGACTCTCCCTAACCCTACTTGCACTAGCAGGCTGGAGCCTCACAGGGTAGCTGACTAATGCTCTCCTCTGTGCTCTAGGTGTAACCTTACGCAACTACAGTTCCTAACAGTGTCACTCACAAGCCTCAATTGAGTGTTTGCCCCCAAATCAATTAGCGGGGCAATATCAATTAATTTTGATAAATACATTTACTGAGAAAGTATGGTAAAGGATAGGAATTACAAAAATATCCCCCCCAAACTGGGAGACCCACTCTTCCTTGTGGAGAGTGGGTTCAAGCTTAATACTGAAGATACTAAAGAATCCAAACAAGGAACCGCAATGGAAAAGAGCATTGGACTTTGAGTCAGAAAGCTCCAAGTTTGAATTTCACTCAGACATTTACTAGCTGTGTGAACTTGGATAAATCATGTAACCCCCACCCCCAAGCCTCAGTTTTCTTATTTGTAAAATGAGGGTAATAGTACTCACCTTCTAAAGTTGTAAGGATCAAATGAGATAATATTTGTAATGAGTTATGCAAACCTTAAAATGCTACATTAAGTGCTAGCTTAGCTAACACATATGGCCAAAGGGTACCTCCCAGCCCAGGGAATTTTCTCCCTTTGTGAATCCCCACCAAGTTTACTACAGGGCATGTCACCACCCAAGAACTAGCTCTCTTCCTTGCAGGATACAGTCAGTGTCTCAGCTGCCTAGTCAATTCATTGCTAAGTTGAATTAGGGAGGGTGATTTAAGAATTTTAGCAGCCAATTAAAGAACTTTTTTCATCACCACAAAGTAAGCCAACTGGAAACCATTGGAGGTTGCACGCATAGGCTTTGAAGTGAAGGGAAAGACCCCGACATTTACACTGTCCTGAAGCAGGCACACTAAACCTTCACATGGATCAGAATCTGTAGGGCAAATTGCACATGGTCAAGGAATGGACCTTCCTCCATTATACAAGAAAACTGCTTGTGACATGAGGTTTTTTTTTAATCCAGTAGACTTACTTCAAAAGGAAACTTCAATCATCACCTCCACAGGAAGATCAGAAATAAAAATAAATCTTTATTTCTCCCCATCAGGAAACTTTCCCTGATGACAAGAATGCTCTCCAGCTCCTTATTCTCATCCCATTACACCTAGGCATGCCATTTGGTGCCAACTAATTCCACTCCCTCTTGAGTTTTTATAATTGTTAAATAGTAGATAACCATCACATCATTCCTAAGTAATTATTTCTTCCAACTCTGCATATTTTGGTTTTTAGACGTTTTCTTGTGACTCAATCCATTCTGCTGATCAAGGTATCCTCAACTGAGCTCAGATTTTCAAGTTCAGTCTTGTCTGGTTAAGAGACTCCATGAATTTCCTCTGTTCCTTGATGCACTGACTTCTCATAGGATGCCTGAAATAGTACCATGGTTATTACTACTCCCTTGCATTGAAACTCTGTTCATAATTTGCTTCCCACAACCCCTCCTTGGTTTCTTCACCATTACTCATCAACCTGGTCTATTTGTGTTTCAGAGTATTTTTACTCAACCTGTATTGGTTTTACCAGCTTTAGTTCCATTTTGTTGTTTTCATCTGCTATTGCTAAACTTTTTAATGACTATAATTATTATAACTATCCTCAATGATATTTTCAATTCCCACAAATTTATCCAAGATGAACTAGTAGGAAAAGCATTCGGTTAGAGTTCAGAGGATCTGGGTTCTAGTCCTGGTGCTTCCATCGAAGAACAATATAACCTTGAGCAAATTACTGAACTTCCCTAGGTTCCTATTTCTTTCTCTGTAAAATGAAAATAATAAACCCTTCCATGACCATCTCTCAGGCTACTGAAAGAACATAAAGGAAAAGCACATATTAAAGTGCCTCAATTTGTAAAAGGAACTATACAAAAACTATACTATACAAACACATGGCTATGATAGACACCTCAGAGCTCAAAACATTCTGGGGATTCTGTTAGAAGGAAACTACTTTAAAAAAGAGTGAAAACAGATGCTTATCTAGTGACATGATGGAATTCATTATTTGTTGTTAAATGGATAAAACCAGTTCGATTCAGTGAACACTCATCAAGGACAGACCAGGAACAAGGTAATGTGATGGACTCTCTACGAGGCACAAAACAGTGTTCCAGGTGTCACTGGAGCTCCCACAGCAGGGGCTAGGGTTCATGCTGCAGGCAGGAGATCAGCCCGTGACCTTCCCTGTTCCTTCTAATTCTAAACCAGTGGCCAACAGATTAAATGTTCCATTATCGAAGCAGCTTCAACCCAACTTGTTCAAACAAGTTGGTGCCAAACCCAGGAAATGGACAAAAGAACAAACATCAATTCAGACCATTGATATTTCCTGCAGGTGTTTTACTGATACTAATCACCCCAACAAGGAAGCCAAAAAAGTCTAGAATCAACCTTAACCTCAGCACTTGGTCTTACCTCACGGAAAGATATGGTGGCAAAAGGTTCTATCAATTTCGAATATAAATTTTTTGTTAAATTTTTATATAGAAAGAAATTATTAGGTAATATTGCTCCCTAAAAATATGAGAAAGGGAAAAAAACCTTTTCAGAAAGCTTGTCAGCCCAATGAAATAAAATCATTCCGGATAACATTTAAGGATAACGCTGGAAGAAGCACAATCAAACAAACCAAAAAAGAAAAAAAGGAAAACACCTGTTACAATTTCTGTAACCAAATCCTTTTTGCCATCAATGATAGTAGAGTTTCCATAGTTAACATCACAGTTCTAACAATGTTACATGAAAAATAAGAAATGATACTGAAGAAAATAAACGATGGGAAGAGAAGCTGGGAAGACTAGAGGAGGCTAATGCTGGAGACATCATAATTTTGAGATTATTAGTGGAACAATTCTCAAAGTATCAGAAAAAATAAAGATGTAAAATACTTGGAGAAAAAATCATGGGTCCTATTACCCCTAAACAACTGGCCACAGAAATATCAGTATCTATTGACTCATATGTTTACTTTCATATCTCTATAAAATCTTTTTTTTTTTTTTGCCTTTTGGAAGGCAACTGGGGTTAAGTGACTTGCCCAAGGTCACACAGCTAGTTTTTGTGTTAAGTGTCTGAGGCCAGATTTAAACTCAGGTCCTCCTGACTCCAGGGCTGGTGCTCTATTCACTGTGCCACCTAGCCACCCCACTCTATAAAATCTTTATGAGAAAAATCTATATATGCATTGGGAGCATCCTTGATAAAAAATCTGACAAAGGACAAGATTTTACAAGTGATTTCTATAATACACCACATCTTTACAGAAAATTATTTGAAAGGAGTACACAATAAAAGAGCCCAGTGTGCTTATTTAACTATGAAACAGCATCTAATTCAAGGTGTCCCATATATATCTATCAATCATACAGGGTAACTTACCAAAATATAGCATAAGTGATAACCTTGCTTGTCTGGTCTCTCCCACATCCTACAAATAACCTCAACCACCTAAGGTATAAAAGTATGTTCTATCTAACTATCTACAGACAGTCCATAAAGATCCTTTCTGCCCTTTGATATCTCATCCCAGCAGCTTTTACCTCCATGGGCCACTGAGAAGGCAGTACCATTTCTGGCAATGTTAGGCCTGGTCTTCTTAGGGCTTCTCAAATTGCAGTGCTAACCGAATGGGGGAAAGGGTACAGAACTGGATATCTGAAAACACAGAATACAAACTTTTCCTAGGCTTAGGGCCAGGACTATATTTCAATATATGAAATTTAACACAAAAATCCTTCTCCCTCTGAATGCTGAAGAGCCTGTCTCACATCCCATGGGAGAAAAGCCATAATTAAATGTCCACTTTTGAAGGAACCCTTCTCCTCTCCTCCCTCCCCTCATTTATTGCACTCTGGGGAAAATAATAAAGTTAACTCCATATATGCATGCAACTGATGCGGGGAGGGGAATGTGAAAGAGTTTCTGTCAAAAGGATTACAGTAAACTTTTAGTCCCAGCACCTCACCGAACTTTTCCTCATTTTTTGGCACCATTTGCTTTCCCCCTTGCTGTGTTTAAGTCATGTCATCATATCAATAAAATAAAGCACATAAAGCTTGCATTTTTAGACTCAGGAAAGAGATGTAGCCTGTAGAATGGGCATTACAGTGCACAATTATGCACTTGGTGCCCTATGGCATCAGCTCCTAAAGGCTTTGAGCCATAAAGCCCAGTGCACACATCCAGCAGATAATTGTCTCCATACAGTCCATGAAAGATGGCTGTTGTTCCAGTGCCCTCACCCCAAGCTCGCCCCATCCCCTCTTCCTCCTATGCGGTTTTTCCCTCGGGGATCATTATTGGGTTTCATAATGATTAGTTTGTGTATGAAAAAGGAAAGTTCAAGACTATAATTTCAAGCGTATTTTAAAGAATACAATATAAAGGAAATTCAGCAGAGAGACAAGCAACCTCCTAGAGTTGGTTTTGACCAGTGTTATACCTGTTTAAAGAGTAACCTGATAAATGAGAATATTTTCCACCTTTCAGGCCAAAGCTCAAAGAGAAAAGCTATTCTCTAAATTCACCATTTTACAAACAACTTGAGAAATCTGAATTGTAGCCACAATAATAATGATAATAATAACAGTGGATATTTAGATTTTTGTTATATATTTGTATAATACACTCATGGGGAAACTGGGTGGCACGGTAGCTAGAGTGCTAGGGCAGGACTCAGAAAGACTCATCTTCCTGAGTTCAGATCTGGGCTCAGACACTTAATATCTGTATGACCCTGGGCGAATCACTTTACCCTGTTTGCCTCACTTTCCTATCTACAGTATGAACTGAAGAAAAAGAGAAGGAAATGGCAAATCACTCGGGTATCTTTGCCAAGAAAACCCCAAATAAGGTCACAAAGAGTCAGACGTGGCTGAAATATGACGAAACAACAACGAAAACAAAGGGCATATCCTAGACTGACTCTGAGATTCCTTCAGGCTCTAAATCTATGAGCCTGTGTCTGGCAAGTATCCCACCAGTCAGGGAGGGTCAGAAGGAGGATCTGAATCCAGGCTTTCCCAGAGCAAGGGCACGTTTGCCATGATATCATCCTGACTCTCCTGAACCTCAGAAGGACTGTGAGCAGCAAAGAGCTGCAAAGTAAACAATCATGAGAAAGGTGTGTTTATACATAGATTTTTCTAAATTGAGTCAAACAGTCCGCTAGAATTTGAGTATCTACTACACCCCAGGTGCCGTACTAAGTGTTGGAGACACAGAGTAAGGCGAGAAACAGGCCCTGCTCTCCAGGAGCTCACAGTCGAATACATCTGACAAAGGGCTGATACCTGACATCCTAAATGAGGGGCGCTCTCCAGCGCAGTGAAGCAAGAGCAAACATAAGTTAGAGGGAAACAAACCAGCAGACATTGCTGCTCAGTCCAGATCTCTTTGTTTCTAAGATGAGATTTCTAAATGGTGGAGGGAGTAAGTGGATCAAAATAAGCTAAAAACGAGTAATTCTAGACTTAGGATTTCACTCAAGTTATTGAATTATATAGAATGAATTTGCATCCTTAAACAAGTTTCTAACATTAAAAGCATAGCAAAGGGGTGCAGTAGATAGAGGGCAGAGTTCGAAGTCAGGAAGGAGAGTTCCAATCTGTCCTCAGACACTTGCTGGTTGTGTGATCCAGGGCATATTGTCTGCCTCAATTTCCCCAACTGTAATATGGGGATAACAATCACACCCATTTCGCAGGGGTGCTGTTGTGAGGATTGAATGAGATACTTGTAAAGTGCTTAGTTCAGTATCTGATGCCTAGTAGGTGCCTCATAAATGCCTGTTCCTTTCCCTGTTCCCTTTGAGAAGACAGGCCCTGTTCTCACCTTGAACCATCACTGGCACCCTCCTGGGAGCTATAACCTATGGCCTATAACTCTAATTTCCAATGAGCTACTCATTGGCTCATGATCCCAGCTAGATTCATGATTGGATAGTATTATTTCTACAAAAAAAGATAAGATGATCCTCAGCCTCTCCTCTTAATCCCAATGCAAAACATTCATGCTATGCATATTCATACACAGAGAAAATAGCCTTTATTACACTCCACTGAAAATGTAAAACCCAAAGGATTCCCACCCAAGCCCCAAATCAAATCAATTCAAGACAATTTTGCTTCCCTCTAGGGACCCCCCTCTCCCCACAGGAACCTATACAGTCATCCAAATATATATTATCACCTTGTGGTGGAAGTCCTCCCCCAAAGGAAAATGCCCATGGGGTCCCACTGAATATGCGCAGGTGTAGTCATTCCTAGCTTGTTCCTCTGTATCATGGTTTAGGCTCTTGCTGCTTTTCCATCTCAGGAGTAACTGTTCTTTGGTTCCAAAACTCATGTTGAACTTCTCCACCCCTGCTGCACTAATGCCTGTGGCTGCTGCTGTTTCTGTGATCATACTGTCTATCATGACAAGCCTGGAATGGCCTGGGGGATAGGATGGGATGGGATGGGATGGGATGGGATGGAATGGGATGGGATGGGACAAGACAGGATGGGATGGGATGGGATGGGATGGGATGGGATGGGATGGCATGGGATGGGATGGACAGGTGGAATGGCTGTGAAACATGCCTTTTTGGGGACTGAAAAAGTGATTCTTCCACGTTTGAGTACTTCAACACAATATTAGCAACATGGACAATTCACTCTGCCATTCTATCCCCAGTTACCAAGATTTTCATTCACCAGAACTATTCATATGTTTATGAAAATAAAATGAAAATGTCAATTCTGTAAAAGACACAATTAAAAGTCTCACTTTCATATGAGTAAATATATATTTAGTACCATGTTAAATTGATCCATGAGATTTAGAAAGGATGAGTCATAGATCTTGCAAGTATAACATTTTAGCACAACTGTGTTATCTGTTTAGTAAATCTTTATTATACCTCTGTATTTCATAATGATTTACATAACTCCCTTTCACCCTGTTGAACTAATTCCTCTTTCTTACCTACCCAGACCTTTCTCAAAAATGTTTAAACTTCAATTTGGATGCTTTTGCTCTCATGGCAGTATCAGCTAACAGACTTTCATTTATTTAGGTAATTTAATAATAAGAAATTTTCTATGGTTTGAAAACAAGTGCCATTTGAGCATTTTCTTTTAAATGAATGTTTAAGAATTGATATATCATAACTTTTAGATAGATTTAGTTTCTGCACTTATAGAACCATAATTTAAAGCATCATATCATTTTGCTTGAACACTTCCAGTAATAGAGAGCTCACTACTTTTTGAGGCAGCACATTCCAGTCCTAGATAATTCTAGTTATTAGACATTTCTACCTTATGCCAAGCCAAATCTGCATCCCTATAATTTCTACCCTCCAAAGCAACACAGAATAAGTTTCCTCCCATTTATACACACTAGTGCTTCAAATGTTTCCAGCACACAGGTCTAGAGGCTCCCTATTGTCTACAGGATAAAATATCATCTCAATCTGGTCCCCTACCTTTCCCGCTTCACTAACTGCCCTTTATCTACGTTATGTTTCATCCAAAATTAACTACTCTTTCCCCAATTTCATCTTATATTCTTCTTTTCAAGCCTGAACCTATTTCATAAAGCCTTCTCTGAACCCTTAACTAAAAATTATCTCTTTATCTCCAAATTTCCTTATAGAATATTGTCCTTTGCCCTTATTGCATCTTACCTTGTATCGTACCTTACCCTGTATCGCACTTATTTGTATACACCTCCTAACACCCTGTAATGGGAATGGGAATTTGAAGATCTTCTCTGCCCCTTAATAGACCTAGGGGGGAGTTTGAAGACCTCCCCTGCTTTAAAGTAAACTCTGCCCCCTGATAGGTTGAATGTAGTCACATGGAGCCTGTGGTGGGAGGAGTTTGCTGAAGGGAGGCAGAGCCCACAGGAAGCTGGTCAGAGCTAGACAGACGCTGGGGGGAAAGAGGAGCTCAGGCAAGGAGATAGAGAGGTTTGTGAATAAATATTGATATTGTGTTGGTTTGTGGGAAGGCTAAAGGATGGTGTGGCTCTCAGCATTATTACGGCTTCTGAATATCTTTGGTACTATGATGGAATTGGTTTACTGGTTTTGGGATTTGGTTTTCTGGTGTCTAAATAAATGCTTCAGTTCTATCCTCGATCTGGAGACTTTGGCATATTTTGCAATCAAATGTCACGCAATCCTTATAGTCACAGTCTTTATCATGATCGCGAGTGCTGTAAATATTGCATTGGCGCTACACACCCCCAACTGGACACTTAGTTCAGTTACTGAGGACTGGGATTGTGTCAGTTTCCACCACTGCATTCCTGGCACTTTTTATAGTGCCTTGAACATAATTAATTGCTTAATAATAAATATGAGGTGAATTTAATTTATCATAGGATTTAAAGTTGGAAGAGTCCTAGAAATGATCTAGTTCAATCTCTTCATGTTACAGTGAGGATATTAAAGACCAAAAGTAAAATGGTCAAAGTCACAGAACTGGGATTCAAACCCAGGTATTCTGATACCAATTCCATCATCTTTTCCATTAGGCCAGCGGTTCTCAACCTATGGGTTATGTTCAATTTGTAACAATAAAAATGCATCCTGCATATCAGATAGATTCGTAATAGTAGCAAAATTACAGTTATGAAGTAGCAATAAAAATAATTTTATGGTTGGGAGTCACCACAACATGAGGAACTGTATTAAAGGGTCACAGCATAAGGAAGGTTGAGAACCACTGCATTAGGCCATACCGAAAACAGTTTCATGTTCCCCTCAGACTTGTAGAGGACCAAAAGGTGGCACAGTGGATAGAGCACTGGGCCTAGCATCAGGAAGATCTGAGTTCAAAGCTGGCCTCAGTCACTTCCTAGCTGTGTGACCCTGGGCAAGTCACTTAACGTCAGTTTCCTCATTGGTAAAATAAGGACAATAAAATTAGCACATACTTCCCAGAACTGTTATGAGCATGGTTAATTATTTTTTAACAGCCTGGAATATAAGAAGTTCTTTAAAATGCTTTTTTCCTTCCTTTTTTTCTAAAAACTAACTATTCTCAATTTCCTCAACTATTCATTAGATGACATAATTTCAGACCCTTCATTATCCTGATGGTCTTCCAATTTGATAATATCCCTCTTAAAATGTCACCACCTATCCTCAACAAAATTCTCCTTAATTGTTTAACCACTATATGATACAATGGGATTAGTGCCTCCCTCACCTAGAAACTATATTTCTATTATTACAATCTAAGTTTGCGTTGCATGTTTAATCAGCTTCATCACACTATTGGTTCATTTTATACCTTGTAGTCAATTGAAATTCCCAGGCCTGTTTAAGAAGAATTATCCATCTTGTACTTGTGCAAATAATTTTGTGAACTTATCTGTATGGCAATACATATTACATATACATATACATATATATGCTCACACACACACACACACACATATATATATATATATGTATATATATACACACACACACATATATAATTTGTTTGTAAGTGTGTGTCCACACAGGCTAGAGATTGAAGGCATACTACTAGAGACTTGCCCTAAGGTTGAAATTGACCCATTAGTCCAAGGGTAGGGAACCTGCAGCCTTAAGGTCATATGTGGCCTTCTAGATCCTTAAGTGCAGCCTTTTGACTGAATCCAAATTTTACAGAACAAAATAATTTGGATTCAATCAAAAGGCCACACTTGAGGACTTAGAAGGCCACAGGTTCCCCAACCCTGCATTAGTCAATAACATTTATGTACTGTTGTCCAGTCTCACTATACTGTAACAGTCTGTATTTCTTCATCTTACCCATGATATCATTATATATTTGGTTAGGGTATATGGAGTGCTCAGAGAACACAAGCACCTCTGATGTGACGGCTTGCCAAGCCCTTTTCAGGGCTGCTCATCCCCCTATAATTCAACTCTCGCCTGTGGCTCCAAGAAGCTGAAGCATGTGAGCATCCACACCCCAGTAAAACTGCATCATTAGATAGGCTAAACCAAGTAACTGGTCACACAGCTAGGGAGTGACTGAGGCCAGCTCTGAACTCGGATCTTCCTGATGCTAGGCCCAGTGCTCTATCCACTGTGCCACCTTTTGGTCCTCTACAAGTCGGAGGACAGCACGAAACTGTTTTCAATATGGCCCAATGGAAAGGATGATGGGATTGGTATCAGAATACCTAGGTTTGAATCCCAGTTCTGTGACTTTGGCCATTTTATTTTCGACCTTTAATATCCTTGCTGTAACATGAAGAGATTGAATTAGATCATTTCTAGGACTCTTCCAGCTTTAAATCCTATGATAAATTAAGTCCACCTCATATAACCACATATAACCACCTCATAACCACAAATCCATCCATGAGTTGGAAGGGAGGGAGTTCCTACTCTAAGCAAATGAAGACTTCCCCCAGAAGAAAGGGGTGATGGGAATAATTTGTTCCCAACAACTACGAAGGCAGCTGAGGCTTCAGAGATGCTAAAGAGAGCACTGAGGAAGAAGGCGGCAAAGAGCAACGGATGGTGGCCTGAGAGCAGACGGCAAGATGACCAGGTCTGTTGAGTTCAAATTGAACCAGCCTCCAGAAGATGGCATCTCCTCGGTGAAGTTCAGCCCCAACACATCTCAGTTCCTGCTGGTCTCTTCCTGGGACACTTTGGTCTGGCTCTACAATGTTCCTGCCAACACCAACTGCCTCAAGTACCAACACATTGGTGCCATCCTCGACTAAGCTTTCTATGATCCAACACATGCTTGGAGTGGGGGATTGGATCATCAGTTTAAAATGCATGATTTGAATACTGACCAAGAAAACCTTGTTGGAACCCATGATGCACCTATTAGATGTGTTGAATATTGTCCAGAAGTGAATGTTATGGTTGCTGGAAGTTGGGATGAAACAGTTAAATTTGGGGATCCCAGAACTCCTTGCAATGCAGGAACCTTTTCTCAGCCAGAAAAGGTTTCATGCTCTCTGTGTCTAAAGACAGATTAATTGTGGGGACAGCTGGTTGGAGAGTGTTGGTATGGGACTTGAGGAATATGGGCTATGTGCAGCAGAGAAGAGAGTCTAGTCTGAAATACCAGACTCGCTACATACGAGCATATCCAAACAAGCAAGGTTATGTGATAAGCTCTATTGAAGGCCGAGTGGCAGTTGAATATTTGGACCCAAGTCCTGAGGTACAGAAGAAGAAATATGCATTCAAATGTCACCAACTAAAAGAAAATAATATTGAACAGATTTATCCTGTTAATGCCATTTCCTTTCACAATATTCACAACTCATTTGCTACAGGTGGATCTGATGGATTTGTTAATATTTGGGATCCACTCAACAAGAAATGACTGTGCCAATTCCATCAGCATCCCACTAGCACAGCATCACTTGCCTTCAGTAATGATGGGACCACACTTGCAATAGCATCATCATATATGTATGAAATGGATGACACTGAACATCCTGAAGGCGGTATCTTCATTCGCCAAGTGACAGATGCAGAAACAAAACCCAAGGAAACTGGGTCTCAGAAAGGTTTGGAGTGACTTGCCTGAGGCGCCAGAAACAAGAAAAGAAGTCACATATAGCCACAAGGACAGTAGCTCAGGCCTGGCTTCATGTTCTCTACCCTCCTGTTTACCTAACCTGAAATTTTCTCACAATATGTCTGTTACGAACACTCTTATAGTCCCATAAAAACTGGTATTTAGCAAAAAATTTAGTTGACGTGGGAGGAGTTTGCTGAAGAGTAGAGCAGAGCCACAGGAAGCTGGGAGTCAGAGCAGTTAGGGATGGAGGGAGGAGAGGACACACCCAAAGGAGACAGGTTTGTGAGTAAATGTTGGTTGTTTGCCACCTGCTATGACAGCAAGGATTGTGTTGATTTGTGGGAAGGCTAAAGGATGATGTGGCTCTCTGCTACATTGTTGTGTATTAATTTTTATGTTGCTATGATGGATACATTTTGCTGGTATTGGGATTTGGTTTTCTGGTGTCTGAATAAATGTTTTTGCTTGTCTTTTATATGGAGAGTCTGTTACATTTTGCAATTGAGCACTATGCTGGCATATTTACAATTGCCATCCACACTGCAAATATTGCATTGGTGCTACAATGTCATAAAAGTAGACTATGCAGGACTTCACAATAAGGATATGGGGGTAAGCTATAAGAGACAGTAAGAAGACTACACTTAGTTTTCAAGCCTGGGTGACTGGGAGGATAGAGGTATCCCCTTTAATAACAGGAAAATTGTAAAGAGAAGGACTGGGGTTAAAGAGACAAATCATGTTTATAGTGCCAGGAATTGGGCTAAAGGTTTTTTACAAATACCACCTCATTTGATCCTCAAAACAACCAGGTGAGTTAGGTGCTATAAATATCCCTATTTTATAGAGGTTATATGACTTTCCCAGTCAATCAGCTAGAAAGTGTCTTGGGACCAGATTTGTACTCAGGTCTTTGTGATTCCTAGCCCAGTCCTCTATCCGCTATACCGCCAGGTGCTCTCAGGTAAAGATGATGGGTTCAATATGGGTTATGTTAAGTTTGAGATGTCGATGGCACATCCAGTTCGAGATGTACAACAGCCAGCTGAAGTTACAAGACTGCGCATCAGGAGAAAGGTTTGGGCTGTATAAATAGATGTCAGAATCATTTCATAGGATGAAAATTAAATCCATGGTTTCTAATGCAATCACCAATTGAAATAGTAATAGTGGGAGACAAGTCAGCCCTGGGAGACACCCACTATTAGTGGATATAACCTAGATAAAGATCCAGAAAGAAGACTGAGAAGGAGGAAGACAAGTCAGAGGAGAACCAAGAGCAGTGCACAAATCCCTAGAGAGGAGAATAAAAGGAAGAGAGTGTCCACAGCTACAGGGAGGACAAAGATGAGGATTGAGAAAAGGCCATTATATTGGGAAATCAAGAGATAATTGTGAGGGACAGACAGGTGGCAGAGTGGGTGAAGCACCAGCCCTGGAGTCAAGAGGACCTGGAATCAGAAGGACCTGAGCTCAAATCTGACTTCAAACACTTATAAGCTGTGTGACCCTTGGTAAATCACTTAAGCCCAATTGCCTCCCCAAAATGAATGACTGAATGAATGAGAGAATTGTGAACTTTGAATAGTCAATTTCAGTTAAGACTTGAAGCCAGACTGTAGAGTTCAGAAGTGAAGGCATCAAACATTGATGGTCTTCTCAAGGCCACAAAAAGGGTGAGAATATGGGACAACAGTCAGCAGAGATGGATGGATAGATAAGTGAGGGGATTTTGAAGTTAAAGGAAACATGGATATGTTTACAGGCAGTAGGGAAGCCAGTAAACAAGGAGAAACTGAAGAGTAGAGTAGGGACCACAGAGAAGGCAATCTGCTGAGGAAGATGGGATGGACTGGGATCATTTATTTGTGCAGGTGGAGGGGTTTTTTCTTAGCAAAGGGTCACCTTTTCATATGAGACAAGCATGAAGGAAGAGATAGTGGGAGAAGATGTCTGAATAATGTGGAATGAGGAGGAAGAAGAGGAGAAGGGAAATGAAGGAGCTCTCAGGGAATGGCCTCAATTTTTTTCAATAAAATATGAGGCAAGGTTCTCAGCTTAAAATTGGAAGCAGGGGAACCATGAAAGTCTTGAGGAGGGATGAAAAAGTCTGGAAAACCACTGGGGTGAACGGGATGAATCAATTAGGAAGATGTAGAAGGATTGCCTTACCACAGTGAGGGCCCAGGTGTGATTATGTAACAAATTTTAGTCAACCTAGTTGATATAGTATCATGAGTTTCTCCAGCTCAGTTCATCAGCATACGAGAGAGAAAGCAGCATGTGGTGGGAGTAATCCAAGGCTCAAGCTAGGCAGATCAAAGCTAATCCTACTGATGTGTAATTTCCAGAATCTAAATTTTCCACACATTTGAAAATTGGGGAACAAGGTTCACCTGTCTCCAATCTTCTGATACTTTTCCTGATTTCTCAGAAATTACTAACACTGGTCTACCATTACAGTTACCAGTTATCTTAGTACCTAGCTTGGTTTAGGGACTTGGAATGCAACTAAAATGGCTGCTACTTTACATTCTTGTTTCAATTCCCCTTTAAAAGTGCTTTCTACTCTTTCCAAATTAAATATCCTTTTTGTCATTTGAGAAAGCAAAAGCAAAAAGAGTTGATGAGGTTTTTTCCATACTCCATTAACAATGTATCATCTTGCTCAAATAATGATCCTAACTTCCTGTCCATCCTCTTGCTCCTAACAGAAAAAAAAAATCCTTTTTGTTAACTAGCATTTTTTGCATGCCTCAGCTCATTCAAAGTTTTAGTTTCTCTGATGCTGAAAAGGCAGAATATGATAAGTGACACATTAGAGATATAAACAAAATTATGAGGGCTCAGGAGGAAAAAAATCATAGATCACATTCAGTTAACAGAATAAGTAAAGGCTTTATAAAGAAGATAATAGGTAATGTGGGATCTTGAAAGACAGAAAGAGACCAAGAATGTAACAGAGACAATGAATACAAAGGTGCAGAAGCATATCTGAGGGAAGACGAGAGATCTGACTGGGACACCAGGTTCAGTGGGCAGTAACGTAGAAGATAAGGTTGCAAAAAAAAAAAAGTAGGTAGAGATAAGAGTATGGAAGGCAACAGGGAATTATTAAATATTTTTAGCAGGAGAATGGCATGATCAAAGTTTTACTCTGGGAATACTAACCTGTTTTCCCCCTTTTCTTCACTGTTAGGATTATCATCTTAGAATTCAAATTTCAATTTCTTTCATGGTATATTTTCTGAAAATTCAACTTACTAATTAATATTATTATTAATGTCTTCCCCTTTCAGATTACCTTCATCCACTTTGTGAATATCTTGTATGCGCCTAGTTTTATGTGTTGGCTTCTCCATTAGAATGTATGTTCCTTGAGGTCAGGGATTGGTTTTTTTCTTTTCTTTCTATGTCCAGCACTTAACACAGTGCCTGCCATAAAGTAAATGCTACATACTTGTTGGCCAACTACACAGCCTAAGTAAGCACAGTAGGGATAGAAAGATTAATAAGATATGGTCCCTGCTCAAGAAATTTATAGTCTAATAAAGGAACTAAACTACAGTAATATAAAGTAGAAAATGATAAATGTATAACATTGTACAGTAACGTATTACTGTATGAAGGACCTGGGAAAGAAGGAATCACTTCTGACTTGGATAATAGAAGAAAGATACAGGCACCTGACCAAGAAGGAGGATTATAGTACAATGCAAAAATGGAAAATGGAAAAAAATACTTTATCAGCAATTTTTCAATATATATCTTAAAGCTTTGGGGAAATAGTTTTATAAAAATGTGATGTGATATCCAACACCAAAAATGTCTTGTTGCCATCATACTTTTGAATAACTTAGGATGGAAAAGCTAGGGCCTGAGCAAGGAAATGACTGAAAGAGTTTTTAATGGAACAGAGGCTATGTTCTACTTTGTCATTTGTAAGGAAAGAATTTTGGTAAAGTCATTTTCTCTGATCATGGGCAGAGACCTCCCTCTTTCTAGGTTAGAACACTGGAAATCAGAGTATGGAAACATGCTACTTTAAGAGGTATAGGTCCCCAACCCCTCGGCACAGAGGCTGGACAACTACTTATTAGGTAGGTTAGAGTGAGGGCTCCTTTTGTGTATTGGTTGGAGTAGATGGCAGCTGAGAACCCTTCTAACTCTCAAACAAACTAGCTCTGCCTAGAAGATGCTGGGGAACAGTAGACAGTATGATGGGTTTGGCGTAAGAAGACCCAAGCTCAAATCCTTGCTTTGTCCTTAATACTTATGTGGTCTTCACATCTCACCAGTCAGATTGGCTAAGATGACAAAACAGGAAAATGATAAATGCTGGAGAGGATGTGGAAAAATTGGAACACTAATGCATTGTTGGTAGAGTTGTGAATTTATTCAGCCACTCTGGAGAGCAATCTGGAACTATGCCCAAAGGGCTATGAATAAGTGCATACCCTTTGACCCCGCAATACCACTTCTAGGGCTATATCCCAAAGAGATCATACAAACAGGAAGAGGACCCGTGTGTACAAAATATTTATAGCAGCTCTTTTTGTGGTGGCAAAGAATTGGAAATCGAGGGGATGCCCATCAATTGGGAAAAGGCTAAACAAGCTGTGGTATATGAATGTAATGGAATACTATTGTGCTATAAGTAATGAGGAGCAGACAGATTTCATAATAACCTGGGGGGACTTATATAAACTGATGCTGAGTGAGAAGAGCAGAACCAGAAGAATTTGTACACAATTACAGACATATCATGTGTGAAGCCTAACTTTGATAGACTGGGCTCCTCTCAGCAATGCAAGGTTATAAGACAACTCCAGAAGACTCATGATGGAAATTGATATCCACATCCAGAGAAAGAATTACAGAGTCTGAGTGCAGATGGAAGCAAACTACTTGCTCTTTCTCTTTTTTTGTTTTGTTTCGTTCCTTCTTTCTCATTGTTCACTCCATTGGTTATAATTCTTCTTTACAACTTTACTAATGTTTAATGTGAAGGTATTTGTAGACCCTATATTTGATTGCATGCCGTGATGGTGGGGAGGGGGGAGGAGAGAGAGAGGGAGAGAAAATTTGAAACTCAAGGGATTGTGGAACTGAATGTTGTGAACTAAAAGTAAATAAATAATTTTTTTAAAAATAAAATAAATAAAAATACTTATGTGGTCTTGTCAAGTCTTCACAGATCCTTCTACTATAAAACAAGAGGTTTGAACGAGATGGCCTTTGAGGTATCTTCCAGTGTACAATCTTCTACTGAAAAGCCACTCTCCAATCTTAGGTACATAGCAAACTATCTGGTATTTTGCATACATTTGACAAATATGTGTTGATTACTGAGGTGATTTACACTTAAATGCTCAGAAGGCCTGGCAAACACTTCGTGTGTAGAAAGCATCAAACCTCCAAATTTACTTCCCACCTTGCTGCAGGACAGGCCTAGTCTACTTGCCTGGTTAATTTAGGTTCCATATGGTAATGAGATTAAACACTTGAGAGCTGATAGTTTTGTTAAAGGAAATTTACTTAGCCAGAGCAGAGGAAGGATATTCAGCCAGGACTTTGTGCTCATCTAGCTGAGCAAGGCTCCTTTCCTTGCCTTTGTGTTGCCCATGATGGTCAAACATCATGGAACAGCTGGACCTCTTCTTTCTTGGCTATTTACATTCGGGTTACCAGGAAGTCAGATCAATAACCTGAGTCTTGAATCTTCTAAGCCAATTAAATCTGGAGGGCAGCTTCCATACCTTTTAAAAATAAACTCACAAAACATGATTGGGGCAGAGCTCCCACAACAGACCCATTCCTAAAACCCAAAAATTTAACATAGCTCTATTGTTGAGGTATAAGGTGAGTCAGGCCCAGAAAAATAACAGAGTGGATTTTATGGTCAGGGTTCTTTGTGGATGTTATTGATGAGCCAGACTGGAATAACTCCTTAAACCCAAGCACACTGGTGCCTAAGCCTTTCATGTACAAGACTCTCTTTAGAGCAAAAATTTTGCAGACTCACCAAGATAGTAGTTACATTTGTGCTATTTTGTTGGAGCTAAAGAGAAAAATGACAATTCTAAGTGGATTCTAGAAGTCCATTCAGTAATGCCTTGGTGTCCCAGAGGTTTGGAGCCTGTGTGAGAGGAGAGCTCACAACAGCTTGTTTTTAGCTCCATAAAAGTTCTAAGAGCCATGCTGATCTACAGAAGTTCTGGGAGTCATATTGATCCCCCTTCATGTATCTATATTCTGCAAACTGGCTCTATTCAACATGCCCAAATAGTTCTGAATTAGGCCCAGGGGTGGGGAACCTGCAGCCTCGAGGCCACATGAGGCCTTCCAGGTTCTCAAGTGTGGCCCTTTGACGGAATCCAAACTTCACAGAACAAATGTTGCTCTGGCATTTGAGGGCCTAGAGGGCCACCTGTGGCGTCGGTTCCTGACCCTGGACTATGCTTTAAGGAGATACCTGCAGTCTCAAATCACTACTTGGGCTCTTCCCTCATAGCTGCTTTTAATCTTACCAAGTCTTAGCAAAAAGGTTAAAATAGGACAGGAGAAGGGGGCGGAGCCAAGATGGCGGCGTAGCAGCAGCAACATATCATAGCTCTCACATAGCCACCCCCAAATACCCATAAAACAGGACTCTAAACCAATCCTAGAACTCCAAAACGCACACAAAGATACTTCCCACTAAAGTCAGCTC
>CM053580.1:242100526-242151161 GCA_028627135.1 Pseudochirops cupreus | reverse complement strand
TTCTAGAACCAGAGACCAAAATAGAACTTGAAAGAATTCACCAATCACCTCCTGAAAAAGATCCCCAAAAGAAAACTCCTAGAAATGTTATAGCCAGGTTCCGGAATCCCCAGATCAAGGAGAAGGTATTGCAAGCTGCCAGGAAGGACAGGAGAAGTCAGAAATGAGGTTCCGCTCAGAGCCTGAAATATCAAAAGAATGGTTCAAGGGCAGTAATATAGAGGGACTGTAGCCTGAAAGGGTCAATATCTGAATGTGCCATACTTGTATGAGCCAAGAAGTCCTCCTCTTTCCTAAGAGTTCCATGATCACGCAATATGCCCACCCTCCATGCCAAGGTCGCTGCTATCACATTCTCACCTGCTGGACTCCCAGAGAGGTTACCAAAGTGGAAAATAAGAGGTGGTAAAAGGAATAGTAGTCTGTTGACTGTGTGTCTGTTGGCAAAACCCAGGAGATCCTCATCACCAGACAGATGGCCACAAGATGGTTCCCACTTGTCACCCCCAATCATAATAAAATCATTTACTTAGAGGGAGTAATCACACTGATAAAGTCATGGATCTATTTTTTTTTAATTACTAGTTTGGTTTTCCCCCATTCCATGTAAAAACAATTTTTAACATTCTTTTTTTTTTAATTTTTGAGTTCCAAGTTCTCTTCTCCTCTCCCCCCATCCCAATGAGAAGGCAAACAATTTGACACAGATTAAGCACGTGCAATCAACTCATGGATTTTTTGAAAATAAATGAGAAAAAAAAAGTAAATTGTTCTGACAAGAGGAACTAGACCTTTTTAGTGAAATTTACATGTGCTGTTACAAAAATAGTTTATTAAACAAACACTACTGGAAATGTAAAACAAATTATTTAACATGTCAAATAAAGCTTTAACAGAAAAAAACAAAACACAAACACCATCTTCTCATACATAGTACTTCTGGTGTCCTTAATACAACTATGAGGAATATTTTGAAAATATATATGTCTCTTTCACTTAAACATTTTAAGTTCCCAGAAGACAGGGACTGAATCATCCCACAAATACAGCCAAGTACCTAAAATACTGTGAGCTGTAAAATTAGACATAATTATGGGCTGTTATTATTGGGAATGTTACTTACATAATAGTTACACAACAATTTATACATTATACTCAGTTTGTGGATAATTTATCTCTAGGTTAACAGAAAGTATCAAACTTTTGGATGAATTACAAACACTTTACCTGTCATGAATTCTTAAACCTCTTTCCAAAATTCCTTAAAATTACCTTTACCTTGGGTACTTGTATTTAAATTCAAAGGAAAGTTTCTTTAGTGAAACACCAAATCGTAAGACATGGAAGCCCCTCAACTTCCTTTCCCTTCATCAATAACAGATTCAAAGAATCTAATGCTTTGGTCCTTGATCACACATTGAAGCTTTGACTTGTCAAAAGCATCCAAGAGCTCCACATTCAAATCACTACATGGTTCTCATCTTTCCACTAAAATTGGCTTGGAAAGGACATTGGTGGGGCAGCTAGGTGGCACAGTGAATAGAGCACTGGCACTGGAGTCAGGAGGACCTGAGTTCAAATCCAGCCTCAGACACTTAATACTTACTAGCCGTATGACCTTGGGAAAGTCACTTAACCCCAATTGTCCTGCACTCCTCACTCCAAAAAGCAAAAAAAAAAAAAAAAAAAAAGAACATTGGTAAATTGGAGAATGTCTTGAGAGAAGGCAAGCAGAGTGGTGAAGAGCTTAAAGTTGGTGCCATGAAGGTATGCTAAGGGAAAAAGAAATGTTAAATTTGGAGAAGAAAAGCCAAGGGGGCATCTTTTAGAGGTCTTTGAGCATCTGAGAAGTTGTTATGTGGAAAAGAGTTGGCTCTAGAGGGAATGACTAGGACAAGAGATGCAAGTTACAAGAAAGACAAACTCAGACTTGATATCAAGGAAAATTTCCTAATAATTTGGGACAATCAAAAGTGTAATGGGAGGCCTGGAGAGGTAGTGGATTGCTTCTCAGATGAGATCTTCAGAAAAAGTGAGATGACCTGCCCTTTGATGCAGCAGTGCCTCTTCTGGGGCTGTATCCCAAAGAGATCATGAAGATGAGAAAAGGACTCACATGTACAAAAATATTTGTAGCAGCTCTTTTTGTGGTAGCCAAGAACTGCAAATTGAGTGGATGCCCATCAGTTGGGGAATGGTTGTGGTGCATGAATGTAATGGAATACTATTGTGCTGTGGGAAATGATGAACAGGCAGACTTCAGAAAAACCTGGAAAGACTTATATGAACTAATGTTGAGTGGAGTGAGCAGAACTGGGAGAACACTATACACAGTGGCAGCCATAGTGCACAATGACTGACTTTGATGGACTTGGCCCTTCTCAGCCATGCGAGGACCTGAGACGATTCCAGCTGACTCATGATGGAGAATGCCATCCACATCCAGAGAAAGAACTGTGGAGTCTGAATGCAGAGCGAAGCAGACTGTTTTCTTTTGTTGTTGTTTTATTTTGTTTTTTTCTTTCTCGTGGTTCCTCCCATTTGTTCTGGTTCTGTACAATATGACTAATGTGAAAATATTTAAAAAGTGAGATGATCCCTCACTGGATATGTTTCGAGGGCGATTTTTCTTTTCCTTATATGAGTTAGACTTAATGGTCCCAGGGGTCCCTTCCAGTTCTGAAATTCTGTGTTCTATTGGAACTTTTAATTAATATTAGACTGTGCAGCCTTGCCAGAATCTAAAATCTATAGGTTTTAGTCCTATGTGTAATCCCTCCAAGTCAGAGCACTACCAGGGCATGGAAGGGTTGAATTGTACATAGGGAAAATATGAGGGTTTCACAGGGCTTTGGCAGGAACATGAAGGACCCCCACTGTGCTAATTAAAGGAGTACATTATGTTCATACAAAAGGAATATTTAACAAATTGTCAGGATTTCATCGAACCTGTTATAATATAAATAGGAGACAGTCATGAGGCTCTGATTAGCTTCCATATCTATTTGTTTCAAAATAAGGAAAAGAAATTTTTAAAGAAAAAGAACATGGAAAAAAAGATGTCATGGAGTGGCAAGAACAGCTAGTACCACTCTGGAGAGTTCCCTATTGTAATATAGTAAGGCTGCAGTTTCTAATATATCTTAGCAGGAAAATATTTATTTTACTGTTCATTTCACAGTTATGCAATTTATTTTTGCAATGCTAACCACACTTGGAATACTACAAGTTTGGCTATCCCACCCACCCCTACATCATTACACCAATTGTCTTTGCAAAGTAAGAGAGTATTTTTTTCCCTTCTAACACTGAAAAAAAAAATGAGAAGCTACATGGCATAGTAGATAGAACCAATCTTGGAGTCAGAAAAAAACCCCTGAGTTTACGCTTCCTCCACACCCCCGGCAACTCTCTCTGAAACACTAAGTTACAGAATCACTGCTGACCTATAGTCAGTTTTCCTTACTGGAAACTCCCTACCCCACTGACCAAAAGGAGAGGCGAAGAAAGAACCGAAAGCAACGTATTAAAATGCAAATGACAACAGACTGCGCTGGGCAATCTCGGCGCTAAGTCCGGCTCTGCTGCCGAGTGGTTAATCAATATTTTGCCTCTCTGCACTTCAGATTCTTTATCCAAAAATGCTAAAAACTAGAACACAGTAAAAGTGTGAAAATGAGAAAAAATGGCAATGAAGATATGTTTTCTCGAGAGTTGAAAGTTCCTGCGCAGCTTGCTGAGGCCGTCCGCCTCATCATTCCTTTCTCTGTAAAGTCACTGGTACCCCAGGAAGGAGAGTGTGACGTAGGAAGCGCCAGTGGCCAATGGGAGAACTCAGAAGAAAGGCACTTAAGAGACCGGAAACTTTGACAGTTGAAAGTGCTATATAAATGTGATGCATATCTTCCTTAAACAATGGTTTCTTAATGTTACTCTCGATTATTAAAAGCCTTACCAGATATGGAGAGCTTTCCAAAAAATACAAAGGCATGAAAAGTGGGAATTATGTTACTCTTTCCAGACTTACACACTGGTTGCTACCAGGCTGTTTAGAGATAGCAGTAATAGCAGAAGACAAGGAAACATCTATCGGAGAGTGAAAAAATTAGCTTTATTTTACAATAATTATTAATCTTCTTTGCATAGTGAAATACATAGTTATCCCTTCTACAATGAGACTTTGCCCATCATGGTTTCAATATATCATGGATTGGCATAAGAAATTAAATGGGAAATTGGGAGGAGTTTTGCAGAAACCACAGACAACACACAAAAGCCAGGAGATGACACAAAAAATGTTTAGAGGGAGCAGAGCCAAGACGATGGAGTCGAAGTACAAACTTGTTGTGGGATCCAGCTCCAATCACTTCCAATACACATAAAAAAAATGACTCTCAACAAACTTTAGAGCTACAGAATCCACAAAGTGACAGAGAGAAACAAATCTCCCACTGAAGGAAGCCCAGCAGGCCAACAGGAAAGATCTATCACAGAGCACTGGGAGCCAAGCACAGTCCCACAGGAGCCACACAGTTCTAGTCCCAGGGTGGCCCTGACCAGCAGCAGCCAGAGCAGACTTCAGGAGAGTGAATCACCAGCCACTGTACCAGTTTCCAGACTCCTCAACCAATAAACGCCAAAGACAAAGTAAAAGGTCAGTATGGAACTCTGTTGGAATGGGGTGGATGGAAGAGCACAGTCTGGCCCCTACCCCCAGGGCAAGAAGTGGCAGAGGTGCAGTGGCTGTGAAGCCACAGCCCTATGGCTGCCTCAGAAGCTCCTGGCCTGCTAATTGTAGGGGGACCAAGCAACCATTCAGAGGATAATCACTCTTGCTTTAACCAGCTTGGATCTGGATCATGGTCTTGGGTGGTGGTCCTGGGGTGTGTGACCAGTGAGCCAGAGCTTGTTGGGGCTGTAGAGAGAGCATCCTCCTAATAGCTCTGATGTCTGCAAAAACTCCAGTGATTTGGGACAAAGCTCTCTCCATTCTGGAAGCAGAGTTCTACCATGGCAAAGAACTCAAAAGTAAAATAATTGGCTGCCAATATGAGCAAGCAAAGGAATCACAAACAGATCTTAGAATCCTTTTTTGGGGACAAAGAGGATCAAGGCATGGAGTGGGAAGAAGACAGCAAAGTTAGAACTCCTGCATCAAAAGCCTCCAAGAAAAATATGAACTGCTTACAGGCCATGGAGCCGCTCAAGAAGGATTTTGAAAATCAAGTAAGAGAAGTAGAAGAAAAATTGGGAAGAGAAATGAAAATGATGCAAGAAAATCATTAAAAGCAAGGCAATATCCTGCTAAAGGAGACCCAAAAATACACTGAAGAAAATAATACCTTAAAAAACAAAATAACTCAAATGGCAAAAGGCCCAAAAACACAGTGAAGAAAAGAATGCCTTGAAAAGCTGAATTTGCCAGATGGAAAAGGAATTTCAAAAATTCAATGAAGAAAACTCCTCCTTCAAAATTACATTAGAGCAACTGGAAGATAATGACTTAATGAGAAGTCAAGATACTATAAAACAGATCGAAACAAATGAAAAAATAGAAGGTAATGTGAAATATCTCATTGGAAAAACCACTGACCTGGAAAATAGATCCAGGAGAGATAATTTAAAAATTATTCAACTACCTGAAAGCCATGATCAAAAAAAGAGGCTAGACACCATCTTTCAAGAAATTATTAAGCAAAATTGCCCTGATATTCTAGAACCAGAGGGCAAAACAGAAATTGAAAGAATTCACCCATCACCTCTTGAAAAAGATCACAAAAAGAAAACTCCTAGGAATATTATAGCCAAATTCTAGAGTTCCCAGGTCAAAGAGAAAATACTGCAAGCAATCAGCAAGAAACAATTTGAGTACTGTGGAAACACAAACAGGATAGATAACACAAGACCGAGCAGCTTCTACATTAACGAATCAAAGGGCTTGGAATATGATATTCTGGAGGTCAAAGGAGCTAGGATTAAAACCAAGAATCACCTACCCAGCAAAACTGAATATAATGTTACAGGGGAAAATATGATCATTCAATGAAATAGAGGATTTTCAAGCATTCTTGATGAAAAAACCAGAGCTGAACAGAAAATCTGACTTTCAAATATAAGAAGCAAGAGAAGCATGAGATGGTAAACAGGAAAAAGAAATCATAAGGAACTTATTAAAGTTGAACTATTTGCATTCCTATATGAAAAAATGATAATTTTACCTCATAAGACTTTTCTCAGTGTGAGGATAGTCAAAGGGAATATATAGGTTTATATATGTATACATACATATATGTATATATAGGAGGGTGTATGTGTGTATAAATATATATGTGAGTGTGGGCATATGTATGTTCATGCATACATAGACAGAGGGCACAGGATGGGTTGAATATGAAGGGATGATATCTAAAAAATAAAATTAAGAGGAGAGAGAGGAATTGGGAGAAGGAGAAAGGGAGAGATAGATCAGGGTAAATTATCTCATATAAACAAGGCAAGAGAAAACTTACAATGGAGGGGAAGAGCAGGAAGGTAAAAGGGAATGGGACAACCTGAGTCTCATTGAATTTGGCTTAAGGAGGGAATAACATACACACTCAATTAGGTATCTTACCCTACAGGAAAATAAGGGGTTAGGGGATAAGAGGGGGGATGATAGAAGGGAGGGCAAATTGGGGGAGAGGGTAGTTAGAATCAAACATTTTTGAAAAGGGATAGGGTCAAAGGAAAAAATAGAATAAGGGGGGGGCAGGATAGGATGGAGGGAAATATAATTAGTCTTTCACAATATAACTACTATGGAAATGATTTGGGCAACTATACATGTACAACCTATATTGAACTGCTTATCTTCCCAGTGAGAAGGAAAAAGGAAAAAATATGGAACTCAGTTTTAAAAGCAAATGTTTAAAAAAATTTTTGTTTTTCACATGCAACTGGGAAATAAGATATACAGGCACTGGGGTATAGAAATCCATTTTGTCCTACTAGAAAGTTAGGGGGTTGATGGGGGAGGATATAAGAGAGAACAGATTGGGAGAAGGGGTATTCAGTAGGCTTGCTATTTTGGGGTGGGGACAGGGGAAAGATGGGGAGAAAAAATTGTAACTAAAAACCTTATGGAAATGAATGTTGAAAACTAAAATGAATGAATGAATAATGTTTAGAAGCTCAGAAATGCATAAAATGTATGTATAATACCATAAATACCCAGGAAAAGAAAAAGAGAAAATCAGACTCCTTCTCTGGTTCAAAGCAAGGGTTAAAAGAATTTATGCACATTTTTCAGATCCCAGGGACACCATGCTCCTAACCCTGTCATGTGGAAGAGATGCCCATGGAAATTAAGCTCATTGATATAGGTATGCCCTACAACAATGCAGATCACATGCCTACTCATCCTGGGCAACTCTTATCTATATTCTCCCCTAAACACACCACAAAGATCCCCACCCATGTGCTGGGAGCCCTCCTGATTTTTTCTTAACACTACCAGGATACCTCCTGATGTCACGGTCCTCTCTTAGAACAAAGGACAAAGACTACCACAACCACCAGTGGAGCACACAGGGCTGTGTCTTTCCTTACTCTCACCATGTGACCAGTCTACTTTTTCTATCATAGAATTATCTTGGATGGCCCCCTTTTCTCTGGTGGTTCTTCACTGTTCCTCACTTGTTCTACGTATGAGCAGTGGTCAGCTCATACCTACCATGCATAGTGCCTCTTGAGCAGCATTAACTTTTAATTCTCTGGAGACTGTCATGTTCTATGCTTGCAGCCATAAAAAAAAACCCACTTATAGAATACCAGTATTTAAAAAAAAAGATGGGTCCTTCTTTCAGAGCCAAGTGTGTAGATATTAAAAGGGTTTTATGATTTCCCAAAAGCCATCCAGCCTTTTCGCCTCCACTTTTTCAATTCTGGCCCAACCCTTTGTTTATTTGCAGTGTCTATCCTAGATATAATTAAAAATTTAGCTCCATGAGTTGTCCACCTAATTATGTCATAATCTAGACAATAATCCTTCATCTACTTGGCTTCTCCTATGTGGACAGATAGACCAAGCTTTTGAGGAATTCTAGATCTATCTGAGAGATGATAGAACGTTAGAGGGCTTGATATAACTGCCACAACCCAACCATAAAGAGAAGAATCAGGAGACAGACTGGTGCAGGTGGTTCTGGCACATGACAGCCACTTCATAACTTGATTGATTTGGAGCTAGAGGAGACCTTGTTCAGAATTTCAGCTCTGCTTAGACCTGGCATCACCTTGGGCAAGTCATTTAAATTCATAGTTTCCTCATCTGTAAAATGAAGGGTTGGACCTATATGGCCTCTAAGGTCCCTTTCATTTCTAAGCCTATAATCCTATAAAGACCTTGCTATCTAGAGGGAATTCAAACTGAATTCCATGATAGAGATCCTTCAGGACCGTGGTGAGTCTTATGTGAAACTGTATAGTTTCCTCTTTTATACCTTGCCTAATATTAATGATCAGAGGGTTGCTGAATTCTTCATTGAATACAGGTGTACAAATAGGCTTTTGTTTACTATTTAAAAATTAAAACCATAATAACTCTCCTTAGAATAAAGCAGTAACAAAATATTCCCCTCTCCCTGACCTGGTGGAAAACACGGGTGTTAGACCATTAAAGATGCTCTATATGTGATTTTTTTTTTCTTGAGATAATCCTATCTCCTTGAGGATAAAGTTTTCCTGGACATTCCTCCCTCCCTCTCTCTCCTCTTTCTCTCTCACTTTCTCTCTGTGCCTCTCTCTGTCTTTCTGTCTCTGTTTGTCTCTGTCTCTCTGTCTCTCTCTCTGTCTCTGTCTGTCTGTCTCAGTCTCTTTCAGTGTCTCTCTCTCTCTCTCTTTCTCTTACATTTTTTAACTTTGTCATCTTCCAAACAAAAACAATTTTTAAAGCATACACAAATAAAGCCTGATTTCACTGTACTACAACATCCCCAGTCAACTCTTTTACCCTGGTTATAACAAGTTCAAGATTCTTCTTTGTTTATTTCTTAGTTTATATTATTTATTCTCACTTCAATTCCTCTCTAAGACCCGTAATGGAGAAAAATCCCTGAATTGTTCCCTCTACTAAATAGTACTGATGCTTTCATGATTCTCCAACTTCACAGAAAACTCTCCCCATAGTTAGTCAGAGAGATGTCTTTCAAATAGGCAGACATTCTATAGCAGAAAAAACACTAGCCAAGTTCGAAACTTTCCCTGTTCAAGTCTCCAGTGTTGTCCAGATTGTCTCCATTTCTCTCAAATCTCCTCATTCAGACCTTCCTTGTTCTGGCAAACATTCATGTCTCCTTTTCCTTCATTCCTATTGCCACAGCTCCAATGCTAACATGATCTCTGCTGTGGCTGGAGTCCATCAGAGTCTCAGAGCCAAAACATGAAGGTAAGAAAGAAAGCCTATTTTCTCCTTCTATTTTCATAGCATCTGTTTTCAAAGAGCCCATTGTTACAGGTGAACCAAGCACTTTCTAGAGTAAAGAAATGAATAAAAACCTGTTTGAGATTCCAACTTATTAACAGAAAACATGTGTAGACTTAAAAATTAAAAATAAACACGTTTAAATGTTGAACTGAAAGGCTTTATACCTGCCAAGACCTGATCTGGGGGTTGGGAGAGAGGGGTGTTTTCCCAGTAGCTATAGATTACATCTCTAAGAGCTAGAGAAAGGCATCCAACTGTGAGCTTTCTGGTGATGTGGGCACTGAATGTCATAAAGTGGGGAAAAACCCACAACTTGGTTGGTTTGAACTAAGACTTTGGTAAGTGACCAAGGAAGATAATGATTTCATTTTACCAAAATAACACTTTCTAGTCCTGCTGTGATGTACCCTTCTGAGCTCGAATTAAGACTTCTCAGGGATTTTATTCATGCTGGCATTTTTAGAGCATTTCCTATTACCTTTTTAAGTTCAATGAGCACTTGCATAAGTAAAGGGTCTATTTCTTCTTTCAATGTGCTCATTCATTCCAAATTAGAGAGGGATTCTGAAGATTGTTTGTGAATCAACAGGGCAATTAACAGCAGGAGGATGTTTCTAAATGTACTATAAAGAGAGGCAGTCCCAAAGGCAGTTCAGCAACGTGTTTGCTGAAGGGAAACTGCAGTTGTCCAGAGTCTTCATGGCTATGTCTGGTTTTCATATGACAAATAAACAGATGAGTCAGTTTCCAGTTTTTCTAAGGGAGTTTATATGATTGGAGTCAGAAATTCGGCAAAGAAAAACCTTCCTCTTGCTCTTTTCCCCCCGCCCCCCCCGATTTTATAGAGATGAGTTAGCTGACTAGGTACTAAGATGATTCATTTCAAAGGTGCTGGCTATTTTCAAATGACCACTGAGAGATCTTGCTTCTGGCTGAACTCGGGGCCTGATTCTATCACATGCACACATTTGGCTTACCATGCGAGCAAGAGTGAGATCATGTGGGTTCATCCTGGCAGAGTTTTTGAAAGTGCAGTAATTCATGCTGTCAGTCACTATCAACAGCAATTTGCTTCTGGAGTTGATTCCTATGGGCACTGATGTGAGCACAGGGCAACAGGGAAGGAAGCCAGGGCATAAAATTCACTTGGATTTCAGGGGCTTAATGTGACTTCAACATATCATTGAAAGAGCCACAATTCTTATTACCTTGCATTTTATTTTAAAGAGACAGAAACTTAAAAACTTATTCCTTCCTTCCTTCCAAAAAAACAGAAACAGTGGTGATTTGTAGCCTATCTTTACACCCATCTAGGTTGGCTCCTCTTCTAAATCCATAATACATGACATTATGTTGAGTAAATGTGCATAGAGTCAATAGTTATTTAACCAAGGGAAATTACACAGTCTTTAAATTATGTAAGGGAAGGATAAGCTATAAGCTCCACAGTAGACACCCTGAAGAAAAAGAGTCAGGAGGTAACAGGCATCTGTGTGAGAAACAGAGGGCAGGGTAAAAAGAGAAACCTACTTGTAAAACTATTGCAAGAGGAAGGTAGTACTTACTACATAGCATGAGCAAAAATCCAAATTTAGTAAGCTAATATTTTAGTAAGTTAGTTAAAAAGGTTCTTTGACTCTGATGGATGCATGACTTTAGAAGACAGATGGTAAAGTACACCATCCCCTCTCTCCTAAGAGAGGAGGTGAACTCCTGGTATGGAATGAGGTGAGGTCTGGTGTGTCACACAATGTCAGTGTACTGATTTGGTTTATCTGTACTTTGTTACAAGGCATAAGGAGAATCACTGAGAAGTGATAGCAGTGTGACAAGAAGAGAAAGCACGCATCAATAAAGTATTTTTTAAAAACAAATTAAAAGATTGGCAGAAAAGACAGCTTATTACTTACTTCCAGAAATGAGGCTTCTGCTTTTGAAAATCTATGCAAATAGTAACACTTCTAGACTTACAATTTCACTCTTTCTGTTATTATCTTGACTGATATTCTCAGTTAAGATTTACTGGGTACCCACAGGATGCATGCTACTTACAGAGGAGGATGTTAGGAAGTGCTGGGAAGAAACAGACTTCCCCCTTGAGAAGCTTACAGTATATTTCAATGCAGAGGAATGAAAAACTCTATGCTAAACTCAAGAAGCCATTTTCTCAATGAAATGTTTTTGGACAACTTAACTATGATATCTTAAATGGGTTAGAGTTTAAACTAAGAGATTATTCCTATAGTAGAAGCTCATCAAGCTTCACAGCCCTGGAGGTTCAGTCTCTTAAAATTCCAATTAACTTCAGAACCAACATTTTCAAGCTAAATTAGATACCTCTCATATCTATGTCTACAAAGAATGAAGACAAACACACAAGAGACTGAGAACTATTCCCCAATGCACAAGTGGCCCAAGGATATAAACAGTTCTCAAAAAAGAACTGCAAACTAATAATGATTTGAGATTGCCCCAAATCTCAAACAGTAATGGAAATGAAGATCAAAGCAACTCTTGAGGCTTCACCTCATGCCCAGAAAAACTGGCAAAGATGACAAAAGATAGTAGTCAGTGTTCAAGAGGCTAAGTAAAGATAGATATACTCTTTTACTTTTACTAGAGTTCTAAATTATTGAAACCTTTCTGGAGAGCAATTTTTAATTACGTTAACAAAGTGACTAAAATGTGTAAAAATCAGTACCTTCCCAATCAGGTCAGCTAATTATAGCTGATTACCTAACTAAGCATATGGGGTACCAGGTTACCCTATGGAGAATTCCTTACAGGCTCCACTGTTCAATATAATAGATATATCTGTGGCATGCTTACAGCAGCAAATGGCTCTTATCTGCATGATGTTCCCCAAAATATATGTGAAGAACAGTTCTCTAGTATGTAAGGCCATCTAAAAATGAGGCTCAAAAATACAAGTATCACTGAACCTGATTAAAGACACAAGAGTAAGTCATTTCTAATTTGATTTACAGTTTTAATTCTAGCACCTGTAGGCAAGCCTGGTTTATTATTTCTCTCAAAATGTTTCATAGGCTTATTTAATAAGAGAATCTAATGAAAGAAGAGATCTCACATTGAGAGATTGGGCATGGTAGGGGGTAGACTACTATGCTCTATCATAATTAAACTATAGAAGTGGCTTGATACTCAGTGCACACTAAAAAAATCCAAGCCTGCCTTACTTAGAGGAATTCCTTGCAGATTTTGTTGGAGAAAGGGGGAAAATATCTCTCTAGAAATAAATCAGCAAGATATCTGTGAGAAGCAAGAGTTTAGTCAGATAAAAGAGGGAAAATAAAGATTCCAAGGATCTTCAAGATAAATTTATAGAATCCAACAAAAAAAATTATCAGGGATGTAAAAGACTATTTAATCCCATTTAATTCTTCCAGATCAAGAACATCTTTTATTCTGTCCTTAGTCTGTCACTGAAGGCCCTACATAACCTGGCTCTAACCTATCTTTCCAATCTCATTTCACATGGCTCTCCTTCATGTATTTACCCTTCACTCCAGACTAATTAGATGATATTTGTTTCTTAAACTCAACGTGCCCAGTTATTTTAAGTTTACTAAGACTTCAGGGGAGAAGGAAAGTCAGCCCTAAAATTCAAATGAGCACTCGGATATCCCCTCTTTGTGCATTCCCAGAGAAAGCATCTGTTCAATGATGCCCACAATGATCTCCTTTTACATCTCTCTGCCTTTTAGAGTATGTCTCTTTTCCAGGGTCAGGTACCATCTCCTTCTCCAATCCCTCCAGTTAGAACAGTTCTCTTCCTCCTCAAATATTTCTGGAATACTCTGGATCCTCTCTTGCCCTTATCACTATACTTCCATTATATTTATTCTTATATTACGGGGATAGGGGCTCTGCTTGGAATACTGGAAGGATGGCGTAGGCTTCCAGCTTTCTGATTCCTTCCCTCCTCTTGTACATATGTCATGCCTTCTTGAGTGTATTCAAATCATATCTTGTTATGCTCCCCATGGCAACCCTACTCAGTAGAGTAGGTAATTATCTAATTAGTATAAAGCAGTGGTTGTCAACCTTCCTAATGCTGCGACCCTTTAATACAGTTCCTCATGTTGTTGTGGCGACCCCCAACCATAAAATTATTTTCGCTGCCACTTTATAACTGTAATTTTGCTATGTTATGAATCTATCTGATATGCAGGATGTATTTTCATTGTTACAAATGGAACATAACTCACAGGTTGAGAATCGATGGTATAAAGTAACAGGAAACAAACGTAGAGTCTAAGTAGGAATACAGAAGCCTCTTGCTGAAACTGTCTCAAATTAATTGAGGCAACATCTGGTGACTATGTGCTAAATTAAGGGAAGCCAGCTAGGGCTCGATAAACAGCCCCCTGCCTGCAGCTGCAAATAAGTACCAGACACATGCAGTAAAACTAGAAAAGTGATATGCTAATGAGGAAACCCTAAGGTGGTTCAGATAAGACTGATGTCTGTTCCCCCTACTAGAACCTTATAAAGTATGGGGCCCCAAAACCCTGCCTCCCAAGACTCCTCCAACTGCTATGGTCCATGCTGTCGAACTACTCCCAACTCCACTTAGACTCTAGCTACTCCTCCCCCATCCCATGCCCCACATCATCTGTCTCCCTGCTCCCTTCCTCCTTATAATGGTAAGGCTTGTTGTTGTTATTTGTTCTTCATTCTCAAACAGGACCATGACATCAGGAAGGTGATGCTGTGACTTGCAAGTGAGTTGGATTTAAGTGAGGAGGGCTGTGCAAAGTCACGAGCCTCACTTTCTCCTCTGGAGCCATCCGAGTCCAGTGGCAAGCTGTAGATCAGGAGTATTGGAGATGGTCCCCAACAATCAGGTACCTTCTGTTGAAAGGCACAAGGAAAAATGTTCTCATAAGCAGCCCTTCTGTTGGTTTGGAAATTGCTGCAAGTGAGGTTGGTTATAAAGCAGCATCTTACCTTTCAGGGCCCAGAGGCCCAGAGTCTGAGTCTCAGCAGGAAGAGGATCAGGAGGACAGTGCTGGAGCACTGTTTGAAAATAGCTAGGCCTGGCCTAATTCTGGGAAAGAAAAAGTGAGGGCTCACTTAGTTGAGCCCAGGGTCCCACGGTGAGTTTCAGTGGGAGTATTCTAAATGTAAGACTCCTTCACTTTTTATTTGTCAGGAAAAGTGCATGTGGCATACGTGTGTGTGTGTGTGTATACATGTATGTGAAGTTAAATAGATCTTCACATGTAAAGGAAAAGAGACAAAATACAACTTTTATTAACTTTGGCCGGAAACCACTCATTTTGACCAGCTTCAAATAACTTTTGAGTGGAAAAAGATCCAATTTGTAGAGAAGATTTTAAGGTTACTGAAAACTATAAATGCCTAAATATATCCTTCAGGATAATGCTAAGATACCATTTGTATTTTTTGGCGAAGGCACTTGCTTTTACATTTAAGCAAATACAGCATCTTTAGGAAAAAAAATTACAGTGGTAACATATGGTCAGAACCCATTAATTCACTAACAGAACTAGTATAAAAGCACAGCTTGACTGAAGTGTTCATTTTGATTGGTTGCAATTTCATTTTGATTGGTAACAGTTTAAGCAAAGCAAAATACTCATTTTGGAAATCAATAAAATAAATTTTTTAATTGTAATATCTTATGACCTCTAAAAAGATCTAGTCAAAATAAATGCTACCCAATACTTAACAGCTTAGAAAAAATAACTAACCAACCTCAAACTAAAATGATGATTTGTTTTCAAGTTTTTACCCTTCAAAATCCCAATAGCAACAGGATTTCCATAATGACACGTCACATTCAATTCTCTCCCCAGCAATCAGAGTCCATAGTGAATGTGCTCCTCATTCTACTTTGATCAGGTTGGAACTCCTCAGACACAACTTCTCATCCTGTATAATTACTGTTCACATCTTAAATCCTCCATGAAGACCTACCCAATACACCAATAGCTGCCTTTTAGTATACTGAAGGCATCAATATATCCAAGCTTTCTACCTTGTGTTTTCTCATTTGCACCCTAATCCACCCATAAACATCAGGATTGGTTTGATGAAAATGATGGGCAAATTCAGCAGCTGGTAAACAAGAAGCTGAACTCCACAGGGGGTTTATCAGCAGGATAGCTTATCCATCTCCAAGAAAGCCCTGTTTAGCTCTGTCAAAAGCAAAATACGAGGGGCAGCTAGGTGGTGCAATGAATAGAGCACCAGCCCTGGAGTGAGAAGGACCTGAGTTCAAATCTGATCTCAGACACTTGACACTGACTAGCTGAGTAACTTTGGGTAACTCACTTAACCCCAATTGCCATGCCCTCCCCCCTCCCAAAAAAAGCAAAGTTCAAGTGAACAAGAGAGAGATGCAGGACTCTTGGCTTAATAAGTAGACAAATGAGAGTCAAATCTATGCTGACAGCAATAATTTCAAGTGTTTCTAGGATGCCTTGAGGACTAGTTACAAGCCAAAGACCTCTGGTTCACTTCAACTGTTCAGCACTGATGGAGCCACACTGATCAGTGATAAGGATATGATCCTGGAGAGATAGGTTAAACACCTCCATAGTGTTCTTAACAGAATGTCATCAACCAACACTGAAGGCACTGATAGGTTATAAACAGTTTCTCTCTAGCTGCACCTCCAACTGAAGAAGAGGTACTGATGCCCTCAAGCTCCTCTCCTGTGGCAAAGTGCCTTCTGTAGATTCCATCCCAGGAGAGATCTACAAGGCAGGGGGTCCACTGCTCACACAGAAGCTGACTGAGATCTGAATTATATGGCAAGAGGAAGTCAGTCATCCTCCACCCTCCATTGTCCATCTCTGTGAAGGAAAAGGAAACCCATCCTGTGACCACCATAGGAGGATCTCTCCCCTAGTCACTGTTGGTAAGATCCTGGCTACAGCCCTCATTGACAGGCTGATTAATCATCTGGAATGGGGTCACCTGCCCACGAGTCAGCATGGCTTCAGAAATTACTACAGAACAGTCAACATGGTGTTTACTGCCCAATAATTCTAGGAGAAATTCCAGGAGCAGAAGAGAGAGGTCTGTATGCATCTGTCAATGATATCGTCAGTCACATGAGGGTGTGTGGAAGTAATGGAAAAATTGGGTTGTCCAGAGAAGTTTGTTAGTATGGTACACCAGTTTCACGATGGTGTACTTGCAATAGATCTGGAGAATGATGATCGTGAACTTTCCCAGTCACTAACAGAGTGAAGCAGGGTTGACTGCTTGCTCCCATGCTATTGAGCATGTTTTCCTTGATATTGTCAGAGGCCTTGAAGGATGACAAAAACAGCATCAAGATCAGCTTCTGCATTGATGGTAAACTATGTAACTTGAAAAGGCTACAAGCCGATACCAAAGTGCAGAGAGAGTTGGTTTGTGACTTATTTGCAGATGACTATTGGCAGATCAGCCTCTAAAGTATGGCTCAATTCTCTGCTGCTTATGCCAATTTGGGCCTAACTATTAACAGCAAGAAAACACAGGTTCTCCACACGTTTTCCATAAGCCAGCACATGTACCATCCATATGCAGAACCACTAGTTACAGCAATTGGAGAAATTCTGAATGTCGCGGCTAAGTTCACTTACCTTGGCAGTACACTCTCCAGTTCTGCCCACATAGATGGAGTTGATGCATATTGCCAGAGTTAGCTCAGACTTTGGGAGACTCCAAAACAAAGTGTGGGAGAGAAGAGTTATCAGTTGTATACCAAACTGAAGGTCTACAGAGCCATTGTGCTGATCTCATTGTTGTATGCCTGTGAAATCCAGACAGAACACCAGTGCCAGGCCAGGAAACTGAACAGTTTCTATTTGAATTATCTCAGGAAGATTCTGAAGATCACCTAGCAAAATAAGCTACCAAGACACTGAAGTCCTCTCTGGAGCTGAACTGCTGAGCATTTAAACTCTATTGTGAAGAGCACGACTCTGATGGGCTGGCCACACAGTTCAAATGCCAAACAGACACTTACCCAAAAGACTATTTTACAAAGAATTCCCACAAGGTAAGTGCTCACAAAGTGGTCAGAAGAAGCCATATAAGGACACTCTCAAGGTATCTCTGAAGAATTTTAGTAATCACTATGAGATGTGGGAAACACTGGCACAGGACTATCCAGTATGATGTGCTTGCATCAAAGAAGGAACTGTATTCCATGAGCAAAGTAGAACTGTAGAAGCATAAAGGAAATGTGAGCTGTGCAAATCCAGTCATTTCCGTCCCAAATGTTGTAATGGACCACTTGTGCCTGACCTATGGTAGTGTCTTCCAAACTCATGCTGGCCTGATCAGCCACAGCTGAACATACTTGTACCCTGACGCCAACGTTTGTGATGTCATTGGTCTTTTACTAAAACAAAGGACAAGCTACAGTAGGAGAGCATTCTCTCTGAGCAGGACTGTATGTAGAGCACTGACTCTGAGGTCCACACCTTTCAGGGTCCATCAGCACAGATTATTTATATAGTAGGAAACCAGGCTTGAGAATCACCACCTTTGCCAGTGATCTGGGCTCCTCTGCAGCAGCCAGCTCCACAGATGTTCTCCCCCACCACACTGCTCCCACTGCAGTCAATAGCAGGAGTGACATCAGTAGACAAAGAGCATCAGCATCATACATGTCAGAAGACTTACCTGACCTGGGTGATGGTGTCCTGTACAAAGGCAAAAGCTCTGTGCACAGGGCTAGTCTGCCCCTGAAAGGTCTGGCAGAATATGGTAAAAGCTTTGGGAAAGTCAGATGAGGCGGCATTACTCCAACATCAACTAGATGATATGAACCACAGGAGGCCAGGGCTGAAAAGTGGAATAGTTTTCTGACTTCTTTAGAAGAGCTGATCCAGTGGCTAAATATGAAAGATGGCAAGCTTAAAAAACAAATGCACATTGGAGGAGATAAAACTGCCTTAAAGCTCCAGCATAACCACTGTAAAACACTGAGACATGAACTGAAATGGAAAGAAGAGTCTATATTGAATGCTGTAGACCAGCCTTGAGTCTTTCTTGCTGAACTGCCAACCGAGGCCCCTGAAGAACCCAGACGTAACCTACAGTCTAATACTGAATCAGTTCCTGAAGAAAAAGCCCAGAAGGTGCTAAGGCCATGTACAAAGCCTACAGAAGTGAAAGAGAAGTGAGAGAACCTCAAAGCAGCCACTAAAGATAGGCAAAGGCAAGTCAACAAAGCCCTGGAGAAATGAAGAAGTGCTCTGCAAGAAGCCAATGCTGATCTAAAAGACACTGAGGGTATATGGAATTGCGGGAAGCCTGTACCAGAATTTCTTACTGACTTTTTGCTAGATGACATAGAAACCGTCACAAACATCAGTGATCTCCTGGACGAAGTTGGAGAATGGATTGCAGATCTTCATGAGAAGCAGACCGATACTATGCGTGACTGATGTCTTGGGTCCTGACTGGGGATAGACTGACCTAGTGTGAAGAGAAGGTAGCAGCATCAGAAAGACTGTTTTGATAGAGCTGTGGAGGAACAGAAACACCTCTATCATGACCTGAAAGACTTTAATCAGTGTTTGGCAGAAGCCAGTGACTGCCTGATTCCATATGCAAGTGGCAGCCTGGATCTAAAGAAGGCTAGGATACATCAACAGGAACTTGAAGAGGGAGTTAGCAGCCACCTGGCTAGTTTTTCACCCCTAGTCCAAACTGGAAAAGACATCATCCAAAACTCTCCAGTGCAGTTGACACATACCTACTAGATGAAAAGCTGACAAAGCTTTGTGAACTCTGGAATGCAGCTGTGACAGAAGGAAGGAGCCTTAGAGGGGGATTCATTAAGTAATATGAGGGCAAAGTAGTGGGTAGAAGTGAAGGAGAGGAGTTAGGAGGGATAAGAAATAAGAGATATGCACAAATATAAAAACAAAGATCAGAAGTATAATTTGTTGGAGAAAGTATATGTCCTTATATGTATGTATGTGTATATGTATATATATATATATGTGTGTGTGTGTGTGTGTGTGTGTGTGTGTGTGTGTGTGTGTATATATATTTATAGATAAATATATCCACAGTTAATTGTAGCCTGGGGGGGGGCAGGAAGGGGGAAAAAGAACAAAGTAAAAAATGCACAGCAGAGAACAAAAGAAAATTTACAAGGAAGCAAAGAAAAGATGGACAGCTCTCAACACAATGCATAGTATTCATTATATAGGCTTTCTTGAAATGGAAAATCATTGCTATATATTGTGATTCCTCTCTTACATTCTGCTGTGCACATGACATGTTTTTTTCTTTTCTTATTTTGTATTTAAGTTTATAATATGTTTCTTTTTCTTTTCTTATATGTATTTAAGTTTTAGTAATAAAAAAGAAAAAAAGATCTGCCCCCTCCTCCACAACAAACATTCCCAAGATTTCTACCACAGAGACTCAGAACCTTCTCAATTCTTGAAAGTACAGACAATAAAGCCACCATTTCTAGAGTCACCTATTTAACCCTGTGCACAGATTAATATATTTCTTTAGACCTACAGTGTATCACTCCTTCTTCTAGGCTTCCATCCAAGAGGAAGCAAAGATCAAAGCTAAATCTATTTCTCAATGGAAACTGTAAATAGCCATCAACCTTTATGAGAACAAGGCATACTCAAATGCCCCATGCATAATACACTCACGGAGATTATATCCCATGATACAATCACACCATGATGTCTTAGAACCAGAGGGTAAAATAGAAAGGGAGGAATCAATCACTCATCTCCTGAAAGAGATTTCAAAAAACAGAAATGCCCAAGAATAGTATAATCAAATTCCAGAGCTCCCAGGTCAAGGAGAAAATACTGAAAAAACTGAGACAGAAACAACTCAAATATCATGGAGCAACAGTTAGGATTACACAGGATTTAGCAGATTCTACATTAAAGGATTGGAGGGCTTGGAATATGGTATTCTGAAAGGCAATGGAGCTAGAATTATAACCAAGAACCACCTAGCCAATGAAACTGAGTATAATCCTTCAAGGGGAAAATGGATATTTAATTAAATAGAGGACTTTCAAGCATTCCTAATTGGAGACCAGAACTGAACAGAAAATCTCATCTTCAAATACAAGACTCAAGAGAAACATAAAAAGATAAAGAGAGAGGTAAAGCCAAGATGGCAAAGTAAAGACAGGGACTCACCTGAGCTCCCCTCCAAATACCTTTTTAAAATAATTGTAAACAAATTCTAGAGCAGCAGAAGTCACAAAAAGCTGGAGTCAAACAAATTTCCAGCCCAAGACAACTTGGAATGTTGGCAGGAAAGATTTGTTGTATCAGGTGAGAGAGGAGCTCAGTCCATGAAGGGATGATATCTAAATAATAAAATATCATATTCCAAGTCCTTTTTTTTTGAGGAACTAATCTGACCATTCTAGAGAGCAAGTTGCAACAATGCCCAAAGGTCTTATAAAATTGTTCATACATTTTGATCCAGCAATACCACTGCTAGGTCTATATCACAAAGAGATTTTTAAGGGAGGGAGGGGAGAGAGAAAGAAGAACCTTTTTGAACAAAAACATTTATAGCAGCTCTTTTGTGGTAGCAAAGAAACAGGAAATCGAGAAGATGTCCATCAATTGGGGAATGGCTGAACAAGTTGTGGTATATGATTGTAATGGAATATTATTGTGCCTAAGTTAATTCTGGGCTTTGGCACTACCCCCCAGAGGGTCTTCCCAATATGTTGGAGACCTTTCTCACCTTTGCAAAATTCCTAAAACTACCTGTTCATCTGTCATCACTGGTCATGGCACAAGACCAGTCTATCTAGTTTTCCCAGTTTACATTTCCCTAATGACGTATTTTAATTGAGCAAGCAATCAACAAGCATTTAATAAGCCTGTACAGAGTGCCAGGCCCTTCAGTACTAATGCTCACCACTGGTTATATCACCAGCCTGCTTCCAACCATGAAGCACCTCTCCACTTCTACCCAGAAAAACATCATTCACATCTTTTCAAAGGCAATGTTGACTGATGTGCTATCTATGCATTCACATAGTCTTTCCATCCAACTCCTTTTCTTTCTCATCAGAATTATTTCCCTTTGTGTCCTCAGAATTTTGAGTTTATCATCTTTTAAGAGAAGACTTTACCTTTAGATTTTCTTCAATGGAACCCTTCTCCACCCTTTCTCTGAGCCCTTTGAAATCTATTCACCAAAAACTGAGAGCTTATGTCAGATTATGCTAGGCTTTTCTCCCTCTCACAAGCTCTAAGAGATAGGAATCAATTCTTTCCAAGGTTTCCGTCATTTCTACCTAAGAAACCCATTTCTCTCTGTTAGTGAGTCAGAATTAGAATAGAATTTCCCCTCGGTGGTTCCTCCATCTTTTGAAGGATGAAATTATTAGCTCATCTACTTTTGTCAGTGTTCCTGCTGATACCTGAATAACTGAAGTCCCCCCAACCCTACCGTAGCTTACTTGAGTGAAACACTTTTGGTCTACTTCCTTAAGACTTCATCTATTTTCCCTTTCTGTCCAAGGGGTCTGAAGTGTACTACAATGTATACTTTAATCCTCACTACCTCTAAAAGATCTCCACAGCAGGAATTATGTTCCAGATGTAAAGCAATTTCAACTGTCTTCATAGTGTAGGACACAGAAGAAAATGGGGCATGGTACTTATCTATGTTGCTGTGTGACTTCCACTAAGCCTGTGGGAAAATGTCCAATATTCAGCTCAGCAGGGGCCAGTTTTGTGCCCCTAGACATGACCTGGGGGAAAGGCCTAGACTGGTGAAGCATAAACTGCTCAGTTTGGGAAGAGGCTGAGACAGCTTTGGGATACAGACCCCAGGAAAACTGCAAGTAAAAGATGAAAAGAAAGAAAAAAGACTAAAAATACCAAAGATATTAGGCGGAAGAAAATTCAATTAAAGACCTAAAATATATGCAAATAAACCGATGGAACCTATATTAATAACAGAAGGGAAATGGCCTCTAGATCAAAGAGTTCAGGCACCTATACAGGAAAATGAATAAATACTTGATAGAGCAAAGGATCCAAAGAGAGCACAGAACCACATCAGGATGGAACCTGAATAGTCTTTTTAAAAGAGAAATAAGAATTTTGAAAACACAATTTATGGTCTGAAATAATCAGCAGAATAAAAAAATTGGCAACAAATCTTGCTAAAGAAAAAAGAGAATGATGAACTGATTGATGATAAAAATACAGTGAATACACAGAAGAGAAACAAAAAGCAACATTATTAAAAGAAAGCAAGTTCTCCAAACAAGCAAAATATATTAAACTATAAGACGCTTTATGTAGAAACAGTTTAAGAGTGATTGGAGTCCCAGAGGAACATGATAAGTCAAAAAACTTAATTCAAGTTCAAAAACCCAGGCTTCAAGAAACAGAAGAAAATTTTAACATGGAGCTAATGGAAAGAATCCATGGATTGTTTCCAGAAGGAAAAAAAAAACTCTCTGCTGCAAATGCCAACATATAGAATGGTTAAATTTGACAATTCCACTGATTAAAAAGAAAATTCTGCCAAATGACTGGGTATTTCTCTGGCTGCCCTCCATGTCTGGAATGTTCTCCCTCCTTATCTCCATCTCCTGGTTCTTTGGCTTTCTTGAAGTTCCAACTAAAAGGAAGCCTTTCCCAAATCCTCTTCATTTCAGTGTCTTCCCTCTATTAATTATTTCCTATCTTTCTTGTGCATAAATTGATCATCATTATTTGCAGATTCCATATTTGCAAATAACAATTTATTTGTAATCCCCAAATCAATACTTAGGATGGTTTTGAGGTTATTCACAGGACGTGGGCAAAGCAGTGAAGAATCGGAATCTCCCCGTGTGCCCATTCCTGACTGAGGACCCTATGCCTTAATGTAGCCTCAACTTTAAGCCCTTAACTCCAACAGAATTTGCCTTTTACTCAAACATACTTAAAGATTAGAGGCAAAAAGCCAAGCAGACAAGGCTGACACAATTTTTCAAGTGAGTTTGGGAGGGAAAATTGCCAAAGCATCAACACATCACAAAAGCCAAACTCCTAAGGTGGAACTGCCAGATGTCCACATGTCACCCTCGTCATCATCTTCCCTGTGGGGAGAAAAAGTTCCAGCAGCTTCTCCCTTGGGTTTTATGAAGTAGGCCAAGCTTGAGAGAGTTAACCAAACAGGACACTGCCCCATCCCATATCTTTACAGCTACATCAAAAATACGGTTGAAGCTAATGTTTTCATAAAACTTTAAATGCTTAATCTTTGTTTAATGTTTATTTTCAGGACTTTATTTTCATTACTGTACTATAGAATATACCATAGGTGATCAAAGTAGTGTATATGTTTACTGTATGAGTGAGTACTGTATATGTATGTATACAGTTATCATCCCTCCCACATCACAACTTGCCCCACTGAGGTTTCAATATATTGTGGGTCAGCATTAAGAAATTAAATGGGAATTTGGGAGGAGTTTTGTGGAAGTAGCAGACAACATGCAAAGGGCAGAAGATAACACAGAAAAAGTTTGAAACTCAGAAATGTATAAAATATAGTAGAGTATTGTATGATATCAATATATTTTATCTTTTAATGCCATATACACAATTTCTTTTCTAAAGTTTGTGAAAAGAACATGAAAGCCGGCAGACAACAAAGGTTAGAAATATAGAGATATCTTTAAAAGTTTAGTAGTTCATAAATGCATAACGTAAAATGAAATTTGTTGTAAAAGAACTGCACTTCTACACATGAGTTTGGGGAAGCCAAGAATGTTTAATAGAAATCTCTCACAGTGATCTTTGCATCTTGAGTTTCTTGTATCTCATATTGTTTAAACACCACGAACTCTATTAAAATCATGGGTCCCAAGCATAATGTTCCTAATGGTTCGGAAAGTGCTCCCAAGAAACAGAGGAAAGTGATGAACTAGAAGGAAAAAGTACAATTGTTAGATATGCTTCATTTAGGCAAAAAGGCTGCCGCATTTGGCTGCCATCACAGTGTTAATGAGTTGACCTTAAGGCATATCGAGAAAAAAAGAGAAGAAAATTTCTGAAGGCACTACTGAAGTTACACCAAAAACTGCAAAACACTTGCATAAACCACGAGACCCCTATCTCTCTCATGCAGAAAGTGCAACATTCTTTTGGTGTAGGATCATTATTAAAAAAAGGCATTCCAGTAGATTTCCCATCATATGGGAAAAGGCTAAGTCCTTATACAATTCCCTAAAGGAAAATGAAGGTGAAGGGTCTGTCCCTATGGATTTTTAGGCCAGCAAAGGCTAGTTTGAAAATTTTTTTTTAAAGGTTTAGCTTAGCCAGGCCTGCACAACATATGGCCCATAGGCCACTTGTAGCTAACCAAAGGATTTCATGAAAAATGTAGGGCTGCCACTGTACACTCTGCTGTTTGTCACATGACCCACAGCAACCATCCATTATCAGTTTATTTCTAGTCTAACCTATCTGTGGTCTGAAGAAGTGTAGCCTATTTTAATTTTGGCCCTACCTACTGCCAAGTTGTGCAGGCCTGCAATAAACTGATTGCTGAGAAGGAGTGTAATATGTCCCATTAACTAAATGTAAACAGTAAGAAAACCTGAAAAATGTACTAAAACTTGTACCACTTAGCAAAGTAATATTTTTAACATTAATATGATTTTGTGATAAATAAAAGTCTTAAGTAATAAGTGTAATTAATTGATATTAATTGAAATTTCCTTTTTTAATATAGTTTATTTGCAAAATAGTTGAATAATTAATTATAGCTTTACTTGGAAAGTAAGCTACTAAAAATTTATCTGTGGCCTGAAGAAGTTTAGCCTATTTTAATTGTGGTTCAGTTAAATGCCATTATTAAAAATAATGACAAATTGTGCAAGTCTGGCCTATGTAATGTAAAAGTAATGGAAGAGGCAGTGTCTGCTGATCAAGAGGCAGCTAGGGAGTATCCTGAAACCCTGAAGAAACTGATTGAAGAGAAAGGTTACAAGCCAGGACAGATATTGAATGCTGGTGAAACTCCCCTATATTGGAAAAAAATGCCTCAGAGGACATACATCAGCCAAGAAGAGAAGTGAGCCCCAGGTTTTAAAGTCGCAAGGAATAAGGTAACCCTGCTCTTTTGTGCCAATGTCATAGGGTTCATAATGAAGACAGCCCTAAAATATAGCGCTGCTAACCCTAGAGCTTGGAGAGGAAAGGGCAAGTACTAGCTGCCTGTCTTCTAAACACTCAGTAAGAAAGCATGGACGACCCAAAGTACTTTTCCTTGACTGATTCCACCAGCGTTCTGTGCCTGAGGTTTGCTTCTGGACAACGTCCCCACCCCCCAGAACCCCACAGTCGGGTATAATATGGATATTTAAAGCACATCACACGTGCAAGTCAACAGTTATTTTTGAATGTCTGTTATACATGCATATGTCCAGTAATATTTTCAAATTTCTCATCTTTTAAAAAAATTTCATATTTCTTTCATGCATTTCTTTTTCATACAGTATTTTTATTTCACACCGACCTACACAGAGCCTATGACCAAGTATTTAATCCAAATTTAACAATAAAGTACTGCATACCACCACTTAAAGAAAAAAAAATTCTAGTTTCTTCTCTGGTTTGAAGGGAGGACCAAAAACTTTTATATGGATTTTCCAGATTGAAAGGGGTGGAGGGGTTTGCTCCTAAGCCCCATGATGTGGAAGGGATAAGGATACTCTGTATATGAGTAAAAGCAATACTGTTACATTCGAACAGCTTTAGTAATGCCATTCTGCCCTTATCTACCATCTTATAAAGTTAATTTTCAACTTCTTGGAAATCACCTGATTTTGGGAAAATCACAAGAATGTCACCCAATTTGGATAAGTAGGAAGCCTCCCCTCCCCTCCAGTGTCTCCCAGTCTTCTCCACCAATAAGAAACCAAGTGTCTCAATCCCTACAATCCTGTTTTCCCACACCCTTCAATTATACAGTAACTATAAAAACTAATGGTCTGTGTCCTTGTGCTATGGAGAGCCTAAGACCTGATTTTGTTTTCTGCAACTACATGCATTGTTAAATAAATTGTTGTCTAGGTATAACTACTTTGTATCTTTATTCTACCATAAACAGTTAGGAATAGAGACTTTCTACCAAAGGAATACCCCAGAACACTCTGGTAAGATTTCTACCAAAGGATCAGCCACCCCAGACCCCCACACCCTCTCAAAGCTCATCCAAATGGCTACCTCTTTAAAGGTAAGTGGTCTCTGATGAGTGTACCATAGGTATCACCTTTAGTAATCTGACAAATGACCCCTCAAGGAAATTCTTATTGGCCTGGGATGAGTGGAAACTTCTCGTTCAGAAGGGGATGACTAAGAATAGACTCTCACATTATGCAAAGATTGGTATAATACATATAAGTATCTAGATAAGTCCCAAGTTTGGCCTGAAAGAAGGACCTTCAATTACTGAAAATTAAAGGCTATGAGACTGCCTTTAGAAAACTGTGTTCACTAACTTTTTGATTAAACTTTCAGTGGGAGATAAGAAAGAAAAAGTTTACTTCTATGTGTCTGTCTTGTCATACTGCCTTTGTTTTGTGTCTTGATAAATCAAACTACTTTCTTTTTGTGGCCTGATCAACCAAAAGAAGAGTGCAAAAAGTAAAAACCTTTTTGGGGGAACTTTTAGAATCCTCAAAAAAATAGATTTTTTTCTCTGGATGTCTAATCCTGACCAGGTTGGAGATTGCAGAGATAAAAGAGAAGGTAATCTTTTCTCTCAGTCTGCAGGAATTAATTCATGGTTTTATAAACTAGAGACTAAATGTCTGATTGAAATGTAAATTCTCAACTATAGATTTCCAAATTGTGGTTAAAATCTTTTTATAATTGCTGAAATATCTTATTGAAGGTACCACTCTATAGAATTTGTTTTATGGAAAAATAAGAAAGATGATGAGATGAACTTAAAATAGTGATGGTAAAGTGAAGTAATCAGGAGCGTAAAATGAAAGGTTAGTTTCAAAGTTGGTAGGCTTCAATCAAAGACCACTGGAAAGAAAAAGAGCAGAGAAAGTTTAAGGAGAGATGAGAAAAGAATGGGTAGAAAAGTTTTTAAAAGTTGAAGTCTGTTTGCACAAACAGTGTGAATGAGGATAGGAGTTGAAGAATAAAGAGTTTGGAGTTTTGGGAAAGTGATTTGAGGAGGGTTTGATGTAAGACAGCAGAGATAAATGCAAGGACTCACCTGACCTCTCTCAAATTCCCCTCTAAACAACTTTAAAATAATGCCTAAAAACAAATTCTGGAGTGTCAAAGCAAACAAAAAGATGGGATGAAAAAATATTCCAACCCAGGACAACTTAGGTACAAGCCAGCAGCAAAGCCCCTATACAATACTCTGCACCCCAGCAGCAAAGCACCTTGGTGCTACAGAAGGCAGCAAGCAGCAGGCCACACCTGGTACAGGACAGCAGCAGGACTTTAAAGCCAACCAAATTTGTGGCAGCAACTTCCGAAGCCCTTAGTCCACAGTCAGTAAGGGGGTTGGACAACTGCCCAAGAGGAGATTACAGGCACTGTAATGTCGGCACTGGATGCAGGACTCTGTTAAACTGCCCATATAGGGATCCAGGTCACAGTTCCAGAGCAAATAGGAGCACTAAGACACTAGAGTTCCCAGATACAAAGGAGCAGAGACTCTGATCACAGTTCCAGGACAAAAAACAGTGCTTGTGGTCACTCACAGAGCAGAGTACAGGCTAGGAAAGCAGTGATTACACCTCTCCTTAGATCATACTACCTAGGAAAAACTAAAAACTTACAGACCCCCAGAATTAGCTCTAACAAAAAACCTTAAGCTTTGGATAGTGCCTCCTCTACCCCCAGGAGCAGAGCCCAACTTTGACATTAAGTTATAAGTCAATAAATAGGCTGGAAAATGAGCAACAACAAAAAAGAACCTAACAACAGAAAATTATTATAGTGAAAGGAAAGATCAAAACACAAACTCATAAGAGGACAACAAATGACTGTATGCAAAACCTCAAAAAAAAATGTAAAATTGGTCTTAGGCCCAAAAAGAACTCAGGGAAGAGCTCAAAAAAGGATTTTAAAAGTTAAATAAGAGAAGTAGAAGAAAACCTGGTAAAAGAAATTAAAGTAATTCAAGAAAATAATGAGAAGGGGCAGCTAGGTGGCACAGTGAATAGAGCACTGGCCCTGGAGTCAGGAGGACCTGAGTTCAAATCCAGCCTCAGACATTTGACACACTTACTAGCCATGTGACTTTGGGCAAGTCACTTAACCCCAATTGCCCTCCAAAATAGAAAAAAAAAAAAAGAAAGAAAGAAAAGAATGAGAAGAGTCAACAGCTTGGTAAAGTAAGGTACAACACATATGAAAATAACATCTTAAAAAACAGACTAAACCAAACGACAAAGGAGGCACAAAAATCTACTGAAGAGAACTCCTTAAAAAGTAGAATTGGACAAATGGAAAAGGAGGTATAAAAAGTGAAAGAAGAAACTTGTTCTCAAAAAATTAGAGTTGGGCAAGTGAAAACTAATGACTCCATGAGACATTAAGAAACAACAAAACAAAATCAAAGTAACTTAAAAATAGAAGAAATTGTGAAACACCTCAATGGAAAAACATGGACCTAGAAAGGAGATTAAGGAGAGAGACTTTAAAAATTATTGGGCTACTTGAAAGCCATGATCAAAAAAAGAGCCTAGATGTCACCTTCTAAGAAATTACTAAGGAAAACCCTGATATCCTATAACCAGAGTGTAAAACAGAAATAGAAAGAATCCAAGAATCACCTCCTGAAAGGGATCCCAAAATGAAAACTCCAGCCAAATACCAGAGCTCCCAAGTCAAAAGATACTGCAAAGCAGCCAGAAAGAAAAAATTAAAATGTTATGGAGCCACAATAAGGATTACACAGGATTTAGCAGCTCCTACATCAAAGAATCAAAGGGCTAGGAGTATGATAATCCAGAGGACAACAGAGCTGGGACTACAACTAAGAATCAACTAATCAGAAAATCGGAGAAGTGCTTGATCTCATTGAGATAAGAAGCATCTAAGAAATTCAGAGAAATGTCCATTAGCAATTTCAGAAAGATAGTATTCTCTCGAGTTATAATGTTAACCAAATTAAAAGTCTTAGAAGTAAATTTGCAGCATGAAATTATTTAAGGAAGCATGCTAACATTCTGCCCTTGAAGGACCATATGAAGGGTTTGTCCCAAGCCTTAGAGGAGGCCTGCACAACCTGAGGCCCATGAAGGGATTTCAGGTGGGCTGCAAAAAAACGTAAGAGGATACTCTACATTTTTCATAGGATTCTGTATAATTTTTGCTAGCCACCTAAAATCTTTTGGCAAGCCACAGGTTATGTAGGCCTGCCTTGGAGTCTCCCAGGCTCCAAAGCAAGGGGATGAGAATTCTAGGCCTAGGATTTCCCATGATGAAAACTGCAGAGAATATGCCTCGGGGAAAGTTGAGACATGCACTTTATTCACCCTGTGAAACTATCTGGAAGGAGAAGTTTAGACCAAGAAAGAACTGATTTGACTTACTGGGTAATTCGAAAGGAACCAAAAGCACTATATAAATATTAGTTATATAAGCAGTTTATGTTAGTCTTGAATGCAATCAGTACAGAGTGAAAAAATAATAAACAAATTCCATTATATAATTAACAAATTTTAGATAATTTGGAAAGCATTCCACTGAACTGATGTCACTTGACTTGTAATACATTTAGTTTCATAATCTAAATATATGATATTGTGTATGTTTTTAACGTGTTTCTAAATATTTTTCTCATATTATGAAATTTGGGGAATCATTATATCAGAAATGCTATCAGAAAAGTAACTTCCATTATTAACTGAACTGTCATAAAAAAGTTTGAAAACTGTTAAATATTCAGGGTACGTTTCCTTTAAAGGGGATAATAATATGCTTAAAGAGTCATTACCTTTTGACCCAGAAATACCACTATTAGGTATGATTCCCAAGACGAATAGAGAAAAACAACCTTTTTGTTTTAAAGTATTGAGAGCAGCTCTCTTTGTGGTGGCAAAAAACTACGAATTGCAGGAATGTCCATCAATTGACTACAACTCGTGTAGTATGTGATTGTAATGAAATACTACTGTGCTATACAAAATTATGACATTGATTTTAGAAAAAATATGGAAATATATGCATAAATAATGAAAGATGAAATGAACAGAACCAATAGACTGTTGTATATAGCAACAGCAATAGTTTTAAGAACAATTTTGAGTGAATAAGTCATTTTGAGTGTTACAAATCCTCAAATTTACTACAAAGGACCTATGAAAAAAGATGCCATTTGCCTCCACAGAAAGAACTGATAAATAGAAGTATGTATAGTATGTCTCTCTCTTTCTCTCTCTCCCTCCCTCTCTCTCCTTTTCTCTCTCTCTTTCTCTCTCTCCCTCTCTCTCTCTCTTTCTCTCTCTCTCTCCTTTTCTCTCTCTCTCTCTCTCCCTTTCTCTCTCTCTTTCTCTCTCTCTCTCTCTCTCTCTCTCTCTCACACACACACACACACACACACACACACACACACACACACACACACCCCTAATCTAATGGTGATCAGTTCTAGAGCAGGGTGAGGATGGAGAGAAAAAAATAAAGCACATGCCAGAGAAAAGAAAATTTAGACAGAACCAGACAAAGCAGAGTAGTTTTGAAAATGTTGTGTAGTACTTACATAGTTTTTTAAAAAAGTAAACAGTGTGAAATGTAAATTTATGGTTTTACAGTGAATACTCTTTTTATGTTGTGGTACGTACATAGAAATGGGGTTTTTTTTGTCTTTATGTATTTAAGTTCAAAATGAATTAAATAATCAATAAAACCTGATTTTAAAAAAACAAAATGCATAATAAAAATGACACTGTTATGAGAAAAAGTAGTAAAACTCTGTTTGGGTTATCCTTATCTGTGAGGTTCTTTATTTAGGACTTTTGACTTAGGCAAAGTCCTAAGATCTTGTGAGTCCTACTGACAGGTGTGATAAAATTCTAAAGTACTGAAATTTAAGGAACTAGGACCACACCCAAAATATGGAGCCTACACATTTGTTTATAATAGAGTTTTATCCTATAGATATTATTTCCTATTATTTGGCTCTCTCTTATGAAAATTATGACCCTAAATGGACTCAGGAGGAGTAAGATACAACTAAAAACAACTGAACAGCAACAAAAAATTAGAGATCTTAGATTCAATGATCTCATTTTGCCAGTCTGTTGATGGCAGTGTACGTACCAGGTACAGGATTTCGGTGAAAATAAAAATAGCAAGTGGTGTGTAAAGCCTTAAAGAATTGATGGTATTTAATATCATACCTTGGTTTTTCAGTCCAAAAATTGGTTCATAACCTTTCACTGTGTAATCTCTGCATGGTATAAATCTGTTCATCATGCCACTTATAAGGTAAATGGAGCAGCAATATATTCACCAGTGGCAGATGGATACACATTTATCTCTTGAGTATTGCAAGCCGCAAGCCTAGAATTCTCAGGGCACATGCATTGTCAGTATATTTCTGAAAGCCAATTTGTGTGTTTGTTTAGAGCACTGCAGAACTAACGGTATCGCCACTCAACCCAATGAAGAGCTGTAGGCACAAGGGGAGTTAGGCAGGCAGGAGAAGCTGCCATGAACAAGTCATATGACATGGTTAAGTTCATGCTAACTAAACTGTACAATTCATCTGCCAGCAACACATAATGTGTGAAGCATTTCTTGCTGATTATGGGTAAATATAAAAATTATTCTATGGGCTTCAAGCTGAAACTGACTGTTTGCTAAACAGCATGGAAATGGAGCAACGGAAAGACAGTTTTCAGTGAGCAAAAAGTTGGTGTGAGACTAGTGGAAGCTAAAAGACAAGCTAAAAAACAAAAACCTTTCTAGACGAGCATTTAGACATCCTAAAACACACAAGTTTCCACAAGCGGATGAAGTGTTTGTGTATGTCAATAAAATGCATAACAATGGCTGCCGTGTATCATATCAGATGCTGCAAATGAAGCTCCTGGAGGTAGTTCACAAACACAACATTCTTACGACTCAGTTTAAGGTGAGTTGTGGCTGGGAAATGGGATGATACAATCCGTCTATGTGAAGGAGAACTACAATCTACCCAAAGTTGCCACCTTGATTATATTGACCAGATTGAGAGCTTTCATCAATTTGTCTTGCAAATGCACTGGGAAATTTCATACTCACTTTCTGAAATCAGTAATGCTGACTAGACTCCAGTGCTTTTTTATATGTTTCGCAACAGCAGTATTGCACTAACAGACCTATCAAATATATCTATGAAAATCAGTGGTAAGGAGAATTTACAGAGCACGGTAATGCTTGTCATTATAGCTGATGGAAGGAAGTTACTGGCTTATATAATTTTCCAGGAGAAAACAACAGAAAAACAATTTCTCTGCAGAATTCACATATAAGAGCAACCAAAGGGCTGGATGGACTTAGAACACACAGTGAACTGAGTTAAACCTGTGTGGAGCAGAAGACTGCACATACTGAAACAGCCAGTTCTGCTCATTTTAAATGGTGTCTGAAGTCACATCATGAGGGAAATAAGGCAACTTCTCCATGAAAATAAGACACACCATTCCTGGTGGCCTAAAATCTATCTTGCAGCCATTCGATGTATATGCAAAAAAAAAAAAAAACCCAGTTAAGGACCACTTGCAACATTTCTACAAGTGGATGAGGAGCTGTGATCACCAACTGATGCCCACTAGAAATGTTAAGCACCCTTCCTTGGAACTGATATGACATGAGTAATTAAGAGCTGGGACCTTATACAACATGAAACAGTGGTCAAAAGCTTCAAAAAGATGGGAATTTTGAATGCACTAGATGGATCAGAAGATGACGCACTGTGGCAGCGACAATGAAGTAAATATATCTGATATGAGTGATGCTGAGAACAGTGCATCAGATAATGAAACCAATGACAGGGGTATAGAATCTTTGGACACAAGATTAAATTTTCTAAGTCAAAACACTGTCTCAAATTTTCTGAGGAGTAATATTGTGACTATAATACACAAATCAACAATAACTAATATGTTAACTTTATTTTTCAGACTAGAAAAATATTTGCTAAACTGTCATAAATAAATGATGTGCATCAGTTGGGACTACTTGGTTTTAATGTATATTCACAAGTATTCTGTGCATCTTAATCTTGCACCAAAGACAGTTTAGTAATAAATTATTTTTAAGTAATATTGGCATAATTTTAAAGCTTCACATAATGGTCACACCCCAACTTTTTTGCAAAATTGTCATAAAATCTGTGACAATTATGCAGTGAAATATGGTATATGAGATTATGATCCCACTTGCATTCTTTGTACCACTCACCCAACCCCTTTTAAGTGATCCTTGGGGCTGAGATCACCAGGATCAAAGAGGGGGATGTTACATCAAAGTAGCATTAATGGAAGAGAGCAGAGTAAGGCAGGCACTTGCCTGATTCCCTCCCAATTTGACTCTGTAATAATGCCTCAAAACAAATTTTAGAGCAGCAAAATGATGTCCAGCACAGAAAAGCTTGGAAGGTCAGCAGAAAAGGTCTATTTCAGTAAGGTGGGAAGATAGCATGATCCAGAACAGACAGCGCCTGAGAAACCAGCAGGAGGATGAACCCTAGCAGACAAGCAGTGAGGCCCCGAGATCAAAGGAAAGCCAGCAGTGAGGTCCTACGTTCAGCAAAAGCCAGCAACAAGCTCCTAAGCCTGGCAAAGGTCAGCAGAGGCACTGAACTCTTGGGCAAGCCAACAGTGAGGCCTCACACCTAAGGGAAAGCCAGCAGTGAGGCCACATCCCCAGTGCTAGCCAGCAGGTAGGCCTCAAGCAAAAGGACAATAATACATTGCCCTCTCTACTCCAGAAGCAGAGCCCAACTTTTACATACAAAGTAAGAAAAGTAAAAAAAAATAGGCTAGAAAAAGGAGCAAAAAAACAAAAGAACTTGACCATTGAACCTGATCTCCCTCAGGAGGACATCTCCAAATTAAAGAGAAATAACAAGCCAAAAAGTCAGGTTAAGGTTTCACACAGAGATACAGAAGAATTTGAAGCAACTCTGGAAGATAGTCTCAAAAAGTAAGGTGGACTTTTCAAAAAGTCCCTTTAGCTTCCTCCCCTCAGTTCATCTGAGGACCCCTTAACCCACTTTCCCTTCAAAGTCAAAGGAACAGAAGATGACCAAAACATTCTATGACCAAAATGGTCATCTTTTACCCTCTGGACCAAGGCCAAACTCCACACCACAGCCAAAATTTTCCTGAAGCCCATGAGAATCCTGTGGTTTTTGCTTGCAAGTTTGAGATTACGCCTATACCTACCAGCCTGGCTTCCCTGACCTTTATAAACTGGCCTTTATAACCTGGGAATACAGGGTCCCTGAGGACATTGGATAAATTCCTCAGGAAAAGCTAAGGACTGACATTCATTTAAAAGATACCAGGAAGTTCTAGTACCAAGATGGAAGAGAGAGGAAGGACTCCTTGGAGCCTTCCCAAATTCACCTCCAAACAATCTTGGAGAATGCCTCAGAACCAATTTAGGAGCAGAAAAGCGGCTTACCAGCACAGTAGGAAAGGTCTGTCTCACTGGAGTAGGTGGGGAGACTATTAAACAATGAGCCGTGGCAGGCCACAGGTCACAGGGTCTACAGCAGGGTTTTAAGCCCCAGGACAATGCAACAGCCAGGTCCCAGCCCCCATACAAAACAGCAGCCCCAGAGGAAGGCCAGTCATCCCAAACCAGCATCACAAGGACCTCTCCCCCAATACAAACCACCAGTGAGGCCCCATGCTCATTACCAACCAGCAGCAAAGCCTCACCTCCACAGCAAGCCAGCGCCAAGACCCTACCACCACGAGAGGCCAACAGGGAGGCATCACTCCTAGTACAAACCAGCAGGGAGGCTCCCTCCAATGCAAGCCAGCAGGGAGGCCCCAAAACCCAGTGAAAGCCAACAGCCCGAGCCCCAGCAGAAGAAGCTTGGTACAGGGCAGGAACAGAACCCAACTCTTACATAAAAGTACAAAGGTAGAAAATAGGCAGAAAAAAGTGAGCAAAAAAAATAAAAGACTTGAAAACAGAAAGTTAGTATGTGTTGTGACAGGGAGGATTAAGACACAAACTTAGAAGAAGGCAATAGAGACACAATGGCTACATGCCAAACCTCAAAGAAAAATGTAAATTGGTCTCATGCTTAAATAGAACTCCTGGAAGAGCTTTAAAAAAATTTTTAAAAAGAAAGAGAAGCAGATGAAAAATCATGAAAAGAAATGAGAATAATGCAGCAGAATCATGAGAAAAGAGTCAGTAGTTTAGTAAAATAAACAAAAGATGGGAAAAGACATATAAAAACTGAGCAAAAAAAAAATAACTCCTTTAAAAAACAGAATTGGCCAGACAGAAAGGTGGTACTAAAACTCACTAAAGAAAATAATTCCCTAAAAATTAGAATTGGGCATATGGAAGCAAATGCCTCCAATGATACGTCAAAAAACAATAATATCAGAAGAAGAACCCTTCTACCCCCCTCCAAAAAAGAGAGAAATTTCTCACTGAAAAAAAAAACCTGGAAAATGACTCAAGGGGAGATAATTTAAGAATTACTGGACTATCTGAAAGCCATGATCAAAAGAAGAGCCTACATATCATCTTTCATAAAATTATCAAGGCAAACTGCCCTGATTCTCTAGCCAGCTGGGGAAAATAGGATGGAAGAAAATACACAAGATATCGGAGGACAAAATATAAACTGAAAGAATCCACCAGTCACCTCCTAAAAGAGATCCTTCCAAATGAAAATTCCAAGTAATGTCATAGCCAATTTCCAAGTCAAAGAGAAAATACTACAAACAGCCAGAAAGAAAGAATTCAAGTACTGTAGAGCCACAGTCAAGATTACACAGGATTTTTAGCAGCTTCTACATTAAAGGACTAGTGGACTTGGAAGGCAAAGGAGCTAGGATTACAACCAAGAATCACCTAGCCAGGGAAACTAAGTGTAATCCTTCAGGGGGAAAAATAGATATATTATGAAATAAAAAACTTTCTAGTATTACAAATTAAAAGTCCAGAGCTGAACAAAAAATTCAATCTTCAAATGGAAGACTGTATAAAAACATAAAAAGGTAAAAAAGAGAAATAATAAGTGAAGTTAAATGGTGCCTATTCCTACATGGCAAGATTATACTTGTAACTCTTATAACACTGTAAGGGCAATTAAAGGAGTACACATAGACAGCAGCTGTACGTATCAGATGATTATGACAAGATGATATTCAAAAAATACAAAATTAAGGAGCGAGAAAAAAGATTGCACTGAGAGAAGAAGGAAGGGGGGATAGAATGTAAATTATCTCACACAAAAGAGGCTTGAAAGAATTGTTACAGTGGAGGGAAAGATGGGGGTGGGTGGGAAATGCTTGAACCGTAACTCTCATCAGAATTGACTCAAAAAGGGAATAATATACACACTCAATTAGGTATAGAAATCTATCATACCCTATAAGAAATGATACAAATTAAGAGAAAGGGGTGGGGTGGAAACTGATAGAAAAGGGGGTGGATTGGAGAGGTGGTGGTTAGAGGTAAATACTTGTGAGGAGGGGCAGAGTAAAAGTGAGAGAAAGAAGGATAAATGGGGAAAATAGGATGGAAGAAAATACACATGATATCATAATTATACATGCAAACGGGATGAACTCACCTATAAAATAGGAGAAGACAGCAAAATGGATTAAAAAACCCAATCCTACAATATTTATAGGTGACACATTCGAAGCACAGACACACACACAGAGTAAAGGTAAGGGGCTGGAACAGAATTTATGATGCTTCAGCTAAAGTAAAAAAAGCAGGCATAGCAGCAATAATCTTGGACAAAGCAAAAATAAATGCAATTTTAAAAGATAAGGAAGTAAACAAGTAAACTTAAAAAGATAAGGAAGTAAAACATCTTACTAAAAGGTACCATAGACAATGAAATAATACTACCAAATGTTATAGCATTCAGATTTTTTAAGAAGTTAAATGAGTTACAGGAGGAAACAAAGAGTAAAATTATATCAGTGGGGGACCTAAACTTTCCCCGATGAGAACTAGGTAAATCTCACCAAAAGATAAACAAGAAAGAAGTTAAAGAGGTGAACGGAATTTTACAACAGTTAGTTATTATAGATCTGTAGCGGAAAATGAAAGGTAATACAAAGGAATATACATTTTTCTTAGCAGTACAAAACAATTTCACAAAAATTGACCATGTGTTAGAGCATAAAAACCTCACAACCAAATGCAGAAAAGCAGAAATATTCAATGTATCCTTTTTCAGAAAATGCAAAAAAGAAATTACATTCAGCAAAGGGCTATGGAATGACAGATTAAAATTTAATTGGAAATTAAATAATCTAATCCTAAAGAAAAAGTGGATCAAAGAACAAATCATAGAAAAAAATCAATAATTTCATCAAAGAGAATTACAAAAATGAAACAACATACCAAAATTTATGGGATGTAGCCAAAGTAATGGGGAAAATTTATATTTCTAAATGCTTATATCAATAAAATAAAGAAATAACTCAATGAATTGAGCATATAACTAAAAAAAAACTGGGGAAAAACAGACTAAAAATCTCCAATGAAACTTTACCAACTCAGAAATCATGAAACTCAAAGGAGAAATTGATAAAACTGAAATAAAACCAATGCAACTAAAATCAGATGCAAAGCAGAAAACTGGGGGGGGGGGAACTTATAGCAAGCTTCAAATATATAGAGAACTGAGTGAATTTATAAGAATACCAGTAATTCCTCAATTGATAAATGGTCAAAGAATATTAATAAGCCATTTTCATACAATGAAATCAAAGTTATCTAGTCATGAAAAATGCTCTATATCATTACTGATTAAATAATGCAAATTTAAATAATTCTGGTATCACCTCACACCTATGAAGATGTTAAGATAACAAAAAAAAAGAGAATGATGAATGTCAGAGGGAATGTGGGAAAACTTGGACACTAATGGATTGTTGGTAGAATTGTGAACTAATCCAACCATTCTGGAGAGCAATTTGGAACTATGCCTAAAAGGCTATAAAACTGTCATACCATTTGCTCCAGCAATACACCACTGCTAGGTCTATATCCTAGAGCCATCCAAAAAAGGGGAGAATTTATCCATTTGTACACAAATATTTATATCAGCGCTTTTTGTGGTGGCTGAGAACTGGACATCAAAGGGATACTCATCAACTGGGAAATAGCTAAAGAATCTGTGATATATGATTGTGATGGAATATTATTGTGCTATAAGAAACGACAAGCAGGATGATCCAGAAAGACCCCGACCTTACACAAACTGATGCAAACTGAAGTGAGCAAATCCAGAAGAATGTTGTACACGGTAACAGCAATATTGTATGATGAACTGTGAATGACTTAGCTATTCTCAGCAATACAATGATCCAAGACAATCCCAAAAGACTAATGAAGACACATACTCTCTTCCTCCAGAGAAAGAACTGATACTATCTGAATAGACTGAAGTGTGATTTTTTTCACTTTTTCTGTCATCATTTTTTTTTGAGTCTTCAAATGTGTTGCATGATTATACATGTATAAACTATATTGGATTGCTTACCTCCTAAAGGAGTAAAGAGGGAAAGGAGGGATAGAATTTGGAACTCAGAAGTTAAATGTTTAAAAAATTGTTTTAATATGTAATTGGGAAAAAAATAAAATATTATAAAAAATTTTAAATAGTAATAAAAGAGACCTGGAAAACTAGAGAAGCCTTACTAGAAATATTGGTTCCCAGGCTATTTCTCTTCACCTTGACCTGGAGGGCCAGCAGTATGCCTAGACTTTTCTACCTCAAGGCTACACTAAGAGCCCCATCTACTTCTCAAGTTCTTGGAAACAAGCCCTGTTGACCTTGGGTTTCCTTCAGGGTCCCCTTCCTCTAATATGTGTATGATTTACCCCTGTGCTCCCCACATCTAGAATCTTCTAAGACTGACTCCATTTTTCTTACCTCCTTGGCCCACAAAGGCCATAAAGCATGTAAAGAAAAAGCTACAGCTTGCTAAACTCCCAGGTTAGGTTTTTAGGACATTTAATCTCACTCAGTGGTCTCCATCTTGACTCAGCCTGGTTGGTTGGTGGCAGTGTTGAACTGTCCCCTTGCTTCAACCAAGTGACAGCTTTGCAGTTTTTCAGAACTTGCTGGCTACTGCAGGTTATAGATCCCCATCTCTGAGCCACTCCCCTGGGACAAAGTTTCTGAGGCTGCGTTTGTCTATCGCAAACTGGCCCTCTCATGTTCCCTGGCTGTTGGCTGCCTTAACTACTTCCCCTTCCTTTCTCCAGTGGAAAAAAGGGGAATAGCCTTTGCATTTTGTGTCAGAAACATAGGGACAATTTCTCACCACTCAGGTACTATAGCAAGATCCTTGATCCAGTGGTTAGGAAACTTCTGTACCCTAGAGCTGTTGTTGCAGCCTCTGACCTTTTGGTCTTAGTAGAACAGGTGACCCTAAACTCCCCTTTAACCCTACATCTTTCCCATGCAATTAAGACTCTTCTAAACTCTCATCACCCCCGGCATTTCTCCATCAGCCACCTTGTAGGACTCTTCAGCCCAAAAGGCCAAACTTGAAACATGAAACAAACCTGTGAATTAGCAAAAGGAAAACATGGATATTGTCATGGACAGCAGGTGCATCTTTGTGCTGGTGAATAACTTTGGGATGTTGTAAAAGTATTAAGGATTCTTGACTTCCTCTGGCACCCCCATTAAGAACAGGGTGCAAGTTGAGAGACTGCTTGACACCCTCTTGTTGCCAGCAACAGTAGCCATTATTAAGGTTCTGGGATACTCTTGTGAGGACTCTCCCCGCGTCCCAGGAAATGTTCTCTCTGACCTATACTTAAGCAGGTTGCTCTGCAATCCCCAATCCCCACAAGCCTGTCCTCCTCCACATTTGCAGGTCCTGCCCATTGCCTGACACTGACCACAGCAGAAAGTCCAACAAGCCATGTCCCAGCGCATCCAGAAAAGGTTTGAACCTACATAAGGAACAAAAACTCTGGGTTCTGGCATAGACGAAACAGTCACCTAGTCCTCATTGACTCCCTATGTATGGTAGAATACCTGGGGTCCTGACAAACTGCTTAGTTTAGTGCACTGATAGTTGGTGTAGGAAGATGAAACAAGCTGTGAATGATGTTTGTCTGCAAGGCAAAGTCTGTAAATCTCCAAAAATTCACATATAATTATTGATGGTCAAACAGCAAATAATTAAAACTGCTAATATGAAATTCATGAATGTCATGAGATAACTGTATAATCCTTTGGGGGATTCTTTTTTAAAATGGATATTGAATGAAATAGAAGACTTTAGACAATTTAACATTCAAACACAGGACACAAGAAGGATAAAAATGAAAACATGAATGAGAAATCTTAACAAGATTAAACTGTTTATATTCATATATGGGGAGAGGACACATATGACTCCTCAGAATTTTATCATCACTAGAATTCTAGGAGAGAATCTAGTTAGACAGAGGGCCAGGGTGTGATGCTAGCGGGATAATCCCAAAAGAAGAATCTAAGGTTGGGGAAGAGGAATGTCCTAGAAGAAAAGGAAGGAAGAGAAAGACTGGGTACAATTAACTTACATAAATGGGACTCAAGTAAGAGTATACACAATGGAAGTGGCAGTGGAGGGAGAGGGGAATCAGGCAATACTTGCACTTCAGTCTCATCTAAATTGGTTCAAGAGGTGAAGAATAAGCGTGCACACATAGATATGTGATTATAACAGGATACTGTTACATTATAAGAAATGATGAGCAGGATGCTCTCAGAATAAACTGGAAAGATTTGCATGGGCTGATGCAAAGTGAAATGTACTGTGTACAAAGTGACAACATATTGTAAGACGATCAGCTGTGAATAACTCAGCTATTCTCAGCAATACAATGATCCAAGACAGCTCGCTCTAAAGGACTTGTGATGAAAAATGCTCTCCATCCCCAGAGAAAGAACTGATGGAGTCTGAATACAGATTGAAGCATACTTTTTTTAACTGTATTTTTCTTGAGTTTTTTCTTGTCTTCTGTTTTCTTTCACAACATGACTTTTATGGATATGTTTTGCATGACTACATATGTATAATCGAACTGCTTGCCTTCTTGATGGGGGTTGGGTGGGGAGAGAAGGAGAGAATTTGGAATTCAAAGTTTTAAAAACAAATGTTAAAAATTGTTTTTCCATGTAACTGGGGGAAAATAAAATATTAAATAAAAGAATGAAAATAAATAAATATGCACACATAGTTCCATCTTACCCAACAGGTTAAAAGAAGAAAAAGAAGAGGGGGGATTAAGGGACGTAGAATAAGAGGAAGGGTAGACTATGACAAACCAGATTCTGCTGCATGTTTAACTTCTGTGACTTCAAGCATTCACATAATTTTATTAGTAATTTCATTTTCACTTTTGCATTGACAACTGCACACACTCATGGCTATGTGGAGCAGACAAAGAAAATGAGAGGATAATGGGACAAATTTGAGGAGCAGTTGGGCGTTTCAGTGATCTTATTCACCCTAGCACCAAAGAGTAAAGAGCTCCCTCCCTGTGTATTTGTTGTAATCCAAAGCAAAGCACAAGTTCTTTGGGCTCTAGAGCGATGTCCAGTCTCAGCACCTGAAGTCCCTTCCTTGGTTTTCAGAAGGCAATCATGGAAAAGAGGTTTACAGCAATATAGTATATAGTACAATACCCTCACACTGCTATCTGATACAGCAGAAGGCAAAGATTCCAATTAAAAAATCTTTTCATTTTATTTATGTTATTTGCTGTACAATATTTATGGTACGATAGGTTTCAGTGTTATGAAATGTAACTATTATGTGAAATCAATGTTTTGTGGGTTTTTTCTTTAATTGAGATGTTAGCACAAAAGGTCAAAAGACTTCTAAGGAATTACTAGTGAGAAAAAATATTTTGCATGTTACCAATACTATGAAAAATGCATAAGAATTAATGTTTTGTTATAAAGAATTATATTCTTAGCAGTCTCTAGTGAAAGATTAGTTTTTGGTGGCTGCAAAAACCTGACCCCCTATTTCCCATAGGTATGACGTATCAACATTCACATTTTTCACTTAATACTGTTTTCTAGGAACACTACTTCCATGAAAGTTTAGGACTGACTATTAAAAAACAAGATGGAAAGAAATTAATAGTAGTCATATAACTGTAAACGGGAAGGGGAAAAAACTCACCTATAAAGCAGAAGATGCTAGCAAAATGAATTTAGAAACCATGAAAAATTTTTTAAATGTAATTTACAAGAAACATTTGAAACAGAAAAATTCATACGGAGGTAAAATAAGAGATTGAAACAGAATCTATTATTCTTCAGATGAAATTAAAAAAGCAAGGGAAGCAATCATGATAAGAGATAAACCAATAAATAAAATTACAGGAGATAAACAGATGAACTACATTTTACTAAAAGATACTATAGACAATGAATTAATATCAGTATTGAACATATATGTACTAAATGGCTAAGCATCAAAATTCTTAAAGAAAATGTTAAATGAGTTATAGGAGAAAATAGACAGTAAAACTTTTTTAGTGGGGTACTTCAAATTTATCCTCTCAGACCTATATAAATCCAACCACAAAATAAACAAGAAAGGAGATAAAGGTTTTAAAAAATTAGATATGACCTCTGTGGTATACACTGATTGTCAATAGAAAGGAATATACTTTTTCTCAGCTGTGCAAGCCCTAAAAGCCTCACAAACAAATGCAGAAAAGTAGAAGTAGTAAATGCATTTTTTTTCTAACCATAATATAACAAAAATTACATTCAACAAAGGGTCTTTGAATCATAGAGTAAAAGTTAATTGCAAACTAAATAACCTAATTCTAAAGAATGAGTGGGTCAAAGAACATATTACAGAAATAATAAATAATTTCATTAAAGATAATAACAATGAAACAACACACCAAAATTTGTTGGATGCACCCAGAACAGTACTCACAAAGAAATTTATACCTCTAAATGCATCAATAAAAGAAAAAAAGAGCAAATCAATGAATTGGGCATGCAACTATAAATAAGAAAAAACTAATTTCAAAACTCCCAATTAAGAATCAAAATAAAAATGCTGAAATTCAGAGGAGAGAGGCTAGGAAACAAGATGGTAGAGGGAATCAGCAATTTTGCTGACATTCCTAACCCACTACTCTAAACAACTTTTAAAAACTCATCAGACAGAATCATGAGCAAGATAACCGACAGCAACAAAAAATAACAAATCACAGTGAGTTATTTGTTTAGCTTGGGAGGACAGAAAGAGGGGTCTGTTGACACTAGGGTGGAAACCGGCCTCAAGCAAAAGTGGCAAAAGCACCCCCTCACCACTGACAGCAGAGGCAGCAATGGCAGCCAGGACCAGCCCATGCCCAGCACCCATAACAAAAGCAAACACCTTTTCAGAAAGAGATACCAGGCAGACTCCTGGGCTACCACTGGATGCAGGCACCATTTAGAAACTCCATCACTCGCTATAAAGTTCACGGTCAAAGTTCTAGTGTGTACTGGAACAATTGTGGTCTCAAAGGAATAGGGGTCAAAATTCCAGGGCCTAGAGGAATGGTAGTGGTCAAAAGGGAGTAAGGAGTTCTGGGTATGACTGTAACAAAAACCAGGAGAGCAATGACCAAACCACAATCAAGATCAGATTACTCTGGAATCTTCAAAAACTTGCCTGATCCCAGATCTGGCTGTGAAAACAAAAGGATATAAAGGCTAGAAGCTCAGGCTAGTCATCTTCCCCAGAGATAAGCAAAACCCAACTCTGATACAAAGTCCAAAGTCAAGACTTTCAGTACTAAGTGGAGCCTCTAAAGCCCTCCCAGATTTCCCTCCAAACAACCTGAAAAGTGCCACAGAATTTATCTAGGAGCTGAGACGCAACCCGGGAGGAAAGGTCTGTCTCATTAGGGTGGAAGAGAAGTGTAGTTCAAAAGCAGCAGCAGCAGCCAGTCTCACAACAAGAGGCCTGTGGTAGGGTTCTGAGCCTGGGGCAATCCACCATCAAGGCCCCACCCTCCTGCAAGCCAGAATTTCCTTCAGCACAGCAAGGCCCTACCCCCAGCACAAGCCACTTGTCATGCTTTGACCCCTTTGTTGACCAATAGTGAGGCTCCGCCCCAGGGATAGCCAACAGTGAGATCCCATCCCTGGGGCCCATCCCCAGAGAGGCCCTGTTTCCATAGCAAACCAGCAGCAAGACCTTGCCCCTGGGACAGGTCAGCAGAAAAACCCCACACCCCAGGATGGTCAGTAGGGAGCCCTACCCTTTGGTACAAGCCAGAAGGGAAGCATATCCTCTAGTACAGTGGTTTTCAACCTTCCTAATGATGTGACCCTTCAATACAGTTCCTCACGTTGTGGTGACCCCCAACGATAAAATTATGTTTGTTGCTACTTCATAACTGTAATTTTGCTACTGTTATGAATCATAATGTAAATATCTGATATGCAGGATGTATTCAAATTGAACATAACCCACAGGTTGAGAACCACTGCTCTACTGCAAGTAAGCAACTTGTTCCTGAATCCCAATGAAAGCCAGAAGCAAGACCCTAAGCTCTAAAATGAACAGTCCACCTCTCATAAAAACACCAAGTCACTGAATCAGGTCTGCATAACATATGGCCCTCGGGCTGCTGGCAGCCTACCAGAGGATTTTGGGAGGCCCCCAAAAATGTATGGTTGCCACTGTGTATACTCTTTTTTGTCACATGACATATAGCAACCAACCATCATCAGTCTACCTCTAGTCTAACATATCTGCAGCCCAAAGAAGTTTATCAGGGGGGCAGATCTGCACTAAATACACTGAAAAAAATAAGCAAAAAACAAACAAAAAAAGGAACTTGTTACTATGGGGACAGGGAGAATCAAGGCAAAAACCTAAAGAGAAGAGGACAATAGTAGCAAAATGGCTACATTTAATGCCTCAAAGAAAAGTATAATTTGGTGTCAGGTCCAAAAAGTACTCCTACAATCACTTTAAAAGATTTTAAAAAGCAGATTAAAGAAGCAGAAAAAATATTGGGAAAAGAAATGAAAGCAATGTAATAGAATCATGAAAAAAGAGTCAACAGCATGGGAAAAGATATCAAAAATTCACTGAAAAAAATAGAATTGGCCAAATGGAAAAGACAGTACAAAAGTTCACTGAAGAAAACAATTCCTTAAAAAGTAGAATTGAGCAAGTGGAAGCTAATGACTCCATGAGACCTCAAGACATAATAAAACAAAATCAAAAAAAGTAAAAAAAAAAAATAGAAGAAAATGTAAAATTTCTCATTGGAAAAACAATCGATCATCCAGGAGAAATAATTAAGAATTAGTAGACTACCTGAAAGCCAAAAAACAAAAAGGATTTGTTCTCTGAAATTTGGATTCAGTCAAAGGGCTGTACTTGAAGACTTAGAGGACCACATGTGGCCTTAAGGCCACAGGTACCCCACCCTTGAATAGACAATAAAAGTACACTAGTGGGTTGACCTCAACTTTCCCCATTCAGAACTAGATAGATCTAGTCAAAAAACAAACAAGAAAGAAGTTAAAGAAATTAATAAAATTCTATAAAAGTTAGACACGATAGATCTCTAGAGAAAACTGAATGGGAATAGAAAGAAATGTGCCTTTTTCTCAGCAGTGCATGGCACCTACACAAAAACTGACTAAATGCAGAAAAGCAGAAATAGTCAATGCATCCTTTTCTGATCACAATACAATAAAAATTATATTTGATAATGGTCAATGGAGAGATGGAATAAAAATTAATTAGAAACTAAATAGTCTAACCCTAAAAAAGAAGTGGGTCAAAGAACAAATCACAGAAACAACAGATAATTTCATTAAAGAAAATGACTACTGTGAGACAACATACCAAAATTTATGGGATGCAGCCAAAGCAGTACATATGAGAAATTTTATATCTATAATTGCTTACACATCAATAAAATAGAAAAACAAATCAATGAATTGGGCATGAAATTTAAAAAAACTAGAAAATGAACAAATTAAACCTCCCCCCCAAATAAAGACCAAATTGGAAATCTTAAAACTCAAAGAAGAGATTAATAAAACTGAAAGAAAATCATTGAACTAATAAATAAAAACAGAAACTGGTTTTATTTTAAAAAGCAATAAAATAAACTATTAGTTAATTAGATTTTTAAAAGTTAAGGAAAAAGCAAATTATTAGTATCAAAAATTAAAGGGGTGAATTCACCACCAATGAAAAGGAAATCAGACAACTGTAGGAACTATTTTGTCCATCACATGCCAATGAAAGGATGAATATCTACAAAAATATAAATTATCCAGATTAACAGAAAAAATAAAATACTTAAGTAACTCAGTCTTAGAAAAAGAAATTGAACAAGTCACCAGTGTGCTTCTTAAGAAAAAATCCCCAGGGCTAGATGGATTCATTAGCAAATTCTACCAAACATTTTTTGGGGGAAAGGAGGGAAGTGAGGCAATCAGGGTTAAGTGACTTGCCAAAGGTTACACAGCTAATAAGTGTCAAGTGTCTGAGTCCAGATTTGAACTCAGGTCCTCCTGATGCAAGGGCTGGTGCTCCATCCACAGCACCACCTAGCTGCCCCACTATCAAAGATTTTAAAAACAATTAATTCCAATCCCATATAAACTATTTGGAAAGACAGGTGAAGAAGGACTCCTACCAAATTCTTTTTATGATACAAATATGGTGCTGATACCTAAATCAGCAAAAGCCAAAACAGAGAAAGAAAATTATAGACCAAATTCCCTATGAATATCGATGTAAAAATTTTAAATGAAACACTAGTAAAGAGATTACATCAATATTTCACAAGAATCATACATTATGACCGAGGAGGATTCATACCGAGAATGCAGGACTGGTTCAATTTTAGGAAAACTACCAGTATAATTGACCATATCAATAACAAAACCAACAGAAACCATAATCATATCTCAACAGATAAAGAAAAAGTCTCTGATAAAATATAACACCCATTCTATTAAAAAAACATTAGAAAGCAAAGGAAAAAATGGAGCTTACCTTAAAATGATAAGTAATATTTATCTAAAACCATCAGCAAGCATTATCTGTAATGTAATGAGGATATCCCAATAAGATCAGTGGTAAAGTAGGTGTGCCCATTATTACCACTATAATTCAATACTGTACTAGAAATGTTAGCTCTAGAAATAAGAAAAAAGAAATTAAAGGAATTAGAATAGGTAATGAGGAAAAGCAGTAATTATCAAAACAATCTAGCATTGTCTAAGAAACCAAGTAGTAGATCAATGGAGTAGATAAGGTACAAATTACATTGTAGTAAAGGACCATAGTAATCTCATAAACCCAAAGATTTAAGCTTTTGGAACAAAAACTCATTATTTGACAAAAATTGCTGGGAAAATTAGAAAATAGTATGGCAAAAACTAGGTACAGACCAACAATGCATACCATACACCAAAATAAGGTAAAAATGGGTACATGATTTAAACATAAAGGGTGATATATAAGCCAATTAAGAGAGCCTGTAATAGTTTATATGTCAGATTTATGAATAAGGGAAGAATTTAGAACAAAAGAAGATATAGAGAACATTACAAAATGTAAAATAGATAATTTCAATTATTATAAAATTAAAACGTTTTTGCACAAACCAAACCAATGCAACCAAAATTAGAGGGAAAGCAGAAAACTGGGGGGAAAGTTTCATAACATCTCTGACATAAGTCTCATTTCTCAAATATAGAGAAAACTGAGTCTAATTTATAAAAATACAAGTCATGCCCCAGTTGATAATATTCCTAGCGGTTCTTTTTGTGGTGGCTAAGAATTGGAAATCAAAGGGATACCCATCAATCAGGGAATGGCTAAACAATCTGTAGTATATGATTGTGGTGCAATATTATTGTGCTACAAGAAATGACAAGCAGGATGATTTCAGAAAAACTTGGAAAGATTTACACGAACTGATGAGAAGTTAAGTGAGCAGAACCAGGAGAATGTTATACACAGTAACAGCAATATCATATGATGAAGAACTGGGAATGACTTAGCTATTCTCAGCAATACAATGATCCAAGAAAATCCCAAAGGAGTAATGAATCATACTCTCCACCTCTAGAGAAAGAACTGATACTGTTTGAATACAGTATTGATTCTTTCATTCTTTTTCTTTTGTTTGAGTCTTCTTGTACAAAGTAACTAATATGGAAATGTTTTACAAGATTGCACATGTATAACTGATTGCTTACCATCTCAGGGAAGGGGAAAAAAAGGGAGGAAAGGATAAAATTTGTACTCAAAGCTTTAAAAAAATATATGTTAAAAAACTGTTTTAACATGTAATTGGAGGAAAAAAATATATTAAAAATAAAATAAAGTCCAAAATCAATAAATAATGGGAAAAAATTAGCAAACAACCAAACACACAAAAAAGAATCTCACCATAAAAAGATACTATGGGGATAGAAAGACTCAATACACAAACTCAGAGGAAGACAGCAGTATGAAAACATCTACAAAGCTTCAAAAAAAGTATAGATTGGACAAACCCAAAAACAATTCCTACAAAAATCTAAAGAGATTTTTTTAAAAAGAAAATAGTAGAGGGTGGAGCCAAGATGGTGGTGTAGAAGCAGGAGAACTCTGCAGCTCCTACCATAACCACCTCAAATACCTAGAAAATATGACTCTAAACAAATGTAAGAGCTTCAGAACACACAAAATTATGGAAAAACACATCTCCTACTGGGGGCAGGCCAACAGGCAGGACAGGAAGGGCTCATGGCAGAGTGCTGGGAGCCTAGCCCAGTCTAGCCTGAAACCGTGGCATAGCCGCAGGGTGGTCAGGAGAAGCCACAGCTGGAACCCTCTGGAAAGTGGATCACTGGCAGCTGTGGCCGTTTCCATAATTATCAACCCATAAGAAACAAAGACAAAGTGAAAGGTCAGTGGAACTCAGCAAAATTTGGGGGAGAAAAGTGGGTCCAGCCAAACTGCCTCCAGGGCAAGAAAGCAGCAGAAGCAGCAGCCCTACAGCCACCTCCACATGGCTGCTTCAGAGCTTGCGGCCTGCAGATTGCAGGGGGGCCAAACAATCATTCAGAGGCTAAGTACTCTTGCCTTAACCAGCCTGGATAGGGATCTCAGTCTTGGGTGGTGGTCCTGAGGTGTGTTTACAGTGAACCAAAGCTGGTGGGGGCTGCAGAGACTACAGCTCCTAATAGCTCCACCAGCTGCGAAAACCCCAGCAATTTGGGACAAAGCTCTCCCCTCTGAAAGCAGAGTTCTACTGTGGCTCAAAAATCAAATTAATTGACTGGCAACATAAGCAGGTAAAAGAAGCAAACCAAGCTCAGCAATCCAATTTAGATTCCTTTTTTGAGGACAAAAAGGATCAAAGCATGGAATGGGAGGAAGATGACACAGTCAGACCTCCTGTACCAAAAGCTTCCAAGAAAAATGTAAGCTGATTACAGGCCATAGAGGAGCTTAAGAAGGTTTTTGAAAACCAAATAATAGAAGTTGAGGAAAAATTGGGAAGAGAAAAGAGAATGATGCAAGAAAATCATGAAAAGAGAGTCAACAACCTGACTGAAGAAAATAACACCTTAAAAAATAGATTAACTCAAATGGCAAAAGAGGCCCAAAATGCCAATGAGGAGAAGAATGCCTTAAAAAGTCAAATTTGCCAGATGGAAAAAGAATCTCAAAAGCTCACTGAGGAAAATAATTCCTTCAGAGTTAGAGTGCAGTAATTGGAAGCAAATGACTTTATGAGAATTCAAGATACTATTAAACAAATCCAAACAAATGAAAAAATAGAAGGCAATGTGAAATATCTCATTGGAAAAACACTGACCTGGAAAATAAATCCAGGAGAGACAATTTAAAAATTATTGGACTACCTGAAAGCCATGATCAGAAAAAGAACCTAGAAATCATCCTTG
>CM053580.1:242064753-242100026 GCA_028627135.1 Pseudochirops cupreus | reverse complement strand
GATAGGAAGGAGGGAAATATATTCAGTCTTTCACAATATGTTCACTGTGGAGATGTTCTGCGCAACTACACATGTATAGCCGGTATTGAATTGCTTGTCTTTCCAGCAGGGGTGATGAGGGAGGAAGGGAAAGAATCTAGAATTTAAAGTTCTATAATCAAATGTTAAATATATATATATATATATATATATATATACACACACATATGTGTGTGTATATATATATATAGTTATTATTATTATTATTATTATCATTTTTATTTACATGCAACTGGGAATTAAGATATACAGGCACTGGGGTAAGGAGATCCATCTTGCCCTACCAGAAAGTCAGAGGGGTGATCGAGGAGCATATAGGAGATAGCAGATTGGGGGAGGGGGTATACAGTGGGATCGCTGTTTTGGGGTGGTAGGTAGGGGAAAGATGGGGAGAAAATTTGTAATTCAAAATCTTGTGGAAATGAATGATGTAAACTAAAAATAAACAAAAGTTAATTTTAAAAAAGGGGAAAAAAGAAAATAATAGTGTTAAGAGGAAAACTGGGAAAAGAAATGAGAGCAATGCAAGAAAATTACGTAAAAAGAATTAACGGCTTAGTAAAAGAGGGACAAAAAACCTCCCAAATACTGAAGAAAGCTCCTGAATCAGAATTGCAAGACAAGATGGCAGAGTAAAGGCAAGGACTCATCTGACCTCTCCCAAATTTCCTTCCAAATAACTTTAAAATAAAGCCTCAAACCAAATTCTAGAGTAGCAAACCAAAAGAGGGTCATGGTAAAACAAGATCATCGTAAAAGGTCTGTCTCACCAAAGTACCAGCAACAGGCCTTAGAGGCAGCTGAATCAGCGTCTGCAGCACCCTCAGGAGCTCTCAACCCACCGATAGTAAGGGGTTTGGACAACTGGCCAGAAGGAGATTACAAGGGACTCTTTGTTAGCACCAGGTGAGGGGGCCTGTTTATTGTTCCAGGTCACAGTCCCTGAGCAAAAGGGAACAATAGCCTACTACTAGTCCTTGTGGCCATAGGGGTACCAGGGACCCTAGTCACAGTTCCAGGGCACAGAAAAATGCTTGTTTTCGCTGACAAGTACACAAGCCAAGGGAACACAGTAAACACACCTCTCCTTAGATCACAACAGCTTGGAAGAACTGAAAACTTACAGACTCCCAGAACTTGCTCTGAAAACAGCAGGACAGAAAACCTGAAGTTTGGGATACTGTCCCTTCCACACTCTGGGAGCAAAGCTCAACTTTGACATAAAATGATACACCAAGAAATAAGTTTGAAAAATGAACAAACAATAAGAAAAAACAAATCTGACCAAAGAAAGTTGCTATGGTGACAGAGAAGATAAAAAAACAAACTCAGAAGAAGACAATGAAGTCAAACAGCTATATGCAAAGCTGAAAAGATAAATGTGAATTAGTCATAGTCCTCCCCCCTTCCCCCCAAAAAATATTCCTGGAAGAGTTCAAAAAAGCTTTTAAAAATCAGAAGTAGAGGAAAAATTGTGGAAAGAAATGAGAGTTATGAAAGAAAATTATGAAGGGCAAATAAGCAAGCAACAGCTTGCTAAAAGAGGCACCAAAAAACCTGAAGAAAATGACATCTTAAAAAAAAAAAGAATTGACCAAATGATAAAAGGCAAAAAATCCACTGAAAATAAATCCTTAAAAAGTAGAACTGGTCAAATGGAAAAGGAGGTACCAACAACTCACTGAAGAAAATAATTCCTTAAAAATTAGAATGGGGCAAGTAGAAGCTAATGACTCTATGAGACATCAAGAAACAAAACAAAAAAAAAATCAAAAGAATGAAAAAATAGAAGAAAATGTTAACTATCTCATTGGAAAAAACAACCAACCTGGAAAATAGATTGAGGAAAGATAATTTAAAAATTATTGAACTACCTAAAAGCCATGATCAAAAACAGAGCCTAGATAACACATTTCTAGAAATCATCAAGGAAAATTGCCCTGATATTTTAGAATCAGAGGGTAAAATAGAAATTGAAAAAACCTACCAATCATCTCCTGAAAGAGATTCCAAAATGAAAACTCCCAAGAACAATCAAATTCCAGAGTTCTCAGGTCAAGGAGAAAATAATGCAAAGCAGCCAGAAAGAAACAATTCAAATTTCATGGTGCCTCAATCAGAGGAAAATGAGATTTAGCAGCTTCTATATTAGAGAATTGGAGGAGGGGTTGGCTAGGTGGCTCAGTGAACAGAGCACCGGCCCTGGAGTCAGGAGGACCTGAGTTCAAATGTGACCTCAGACACTTAACACAAAAACTAGCAGTGTGACCTTGGGCAAGTCACTTAATCCCAATTGCCCTCCAAAAAGGCAAAAAATAAAATAAAAATAAAAGAACTGGAAGGCTTAGAATGTGATATTCTGGAGGGAAAAGAAGCTAGGATTAAAACCAAGAATCACCTGCCTAGCAAAACTATATGTAAGTGTGTAATCCTTCAGGGGGAGGGGAGGGAATATTCAATGAAATAGAGGACTTTCAAGCATTCCTGATGAAAACAACCAGAGCTGAATAGAAAAACTGACTTCTGAATACAAGACTCAAGAGAAGCATAAAAGGATAAACAGGAAAGAGATATCATAAGGGACCCGATATGGTTAAACTGTTTACATTCCTACATGGGAAGAAGATACTTGTAACGTCTAAGAACTTTATCATTATTAGGGCAGTTAGAAAGAGTATACATAGAGGGAACAGGTATGAGTTGACTATGATGGGATGATAACAAAAAATATATAAATAATGGGTGAGAAGAAGGATGCACTGGGAGAAAGGGGAAGGGAGAGGGAGAATGGGGTATATTATCTCACGTAAGTGTGAAAGAGCCTTTACAATGGAGAAGATGAAAAAGGGGTGGCAGGCAACACTTGAACTCTACTCTCATCAAAATGGGCTCAAAGGGGGAATAACATACATTTGGTTGGGTAAAGAAATCTATCTTGCCCTACATGGATGTAGGAAGGGAGGGGGTGGGGAAAGGGGAAGGGTCAATATAATAAAACTGACAATTCTACCTAAATTAGTCTATTTATTCAGTGCCACAGCAATCAAACTACCAAAAAATTATTTTTCAAAGAGATAAAAATAATAATAACATTCATCTGGAACAACAAAATGTTAAGAATATCAAAGGAATTAATGGGAGGAAATGTCAAGGAAGTTGGTCTAGTCCTACCAGCTCTAAAACTATATTATAAAGTAGTAATTATCAAAACTATGTGGTATTGGTTAAGAAACAGAGGGGTGTGTCAGTGGGACAGACCTGGTAGGCATCGTAGAGTCAATGACCACAGTAATTTAATGTTTGATAAACTCAAAGGTTTGGGTTTATCATTTGACAAAAATTGATGGGAAAACTGGAAAACAGTACGGCAAAAACTACATATAGACCAACATTTCACACACTATACGAAGATAAGATCAAAAAATGGGTACATGATCTAGATATGATACTGTAAACAAATTAGGGGAGCATGGAATAGTTTGCCTGTCAGGTCTATAGATAGGTGCAGAATTAAGAACCAAACAAGATATAAGGAGCATTATGAAATGCAAAATGGGTAATTTTGATTATATAAAATTTAAAAGTTCTCACACAAACAAAGCCAATGCAACCAAAATTAGAAGGAAAACACAAAACTCAGGGAATTGTTTAATAGTATCTCTGATAAAGGCCTCATTTCTCAAATACATAGAGAACTGAGTTAAATTATAATACAAGTCACTCCTCAATTGATAAATGGTCAGAGGATATGAACAGGCAGCTTTCAAATTGAAGAAATCAAAGCTATCTATAGGCACATCAAAAAATTTTCTAAATTATTATTAATCAGAGAAATGCAAATTAAAACAACTCTAATGTACCACCCCACAGCTATCAGATTGACTAATATGACAACAAAGGAAAATTGAAAATGTTGGAGAGACTGTGGGGAAAATGGAATACTAACGCACTCACTATTGGTAGAATTGTGAACTGACCCAACCATTCTGAAGAGCAATTTGCAACTACCCCCAAAAGGCTATTAACGTGTAAATACCCTTTGAACTAGGTCTATCTCCTAAGGAAGAAAGGGATCTATATGTACCAAAATTACAGCAGCTCTGTTTGTGGTGGGAAAAAATTAAAAACTGGAGGGATTGCACATCAATTAAGGAATGGCTAAACAGGTTATGGTATATGAATAAGATAGTACACTATTGCACTATTAAAAAAAATAACGAAGCAGACGATTTCAGAAAAACCTGGCAAGACTTGTACAAGCTGATGCAAAATGAAAGGGGAGGAACCAGGAGTATCATCTCCATGGTAACAGTATCACCGTAAAGATAATGACAGATGAATCAACCTGATGAATACAATGACCCACCACAGTTCCAAATGACTCATGATGAAACATACTATCCTACCTCCACATAGATAGCTAATGGATTTTTCTCATTTTTCTTTGGGTTTTTTTTTTGGGGGGGGGGGGGAAGGATTACAGCAAATGCAGAAATTAATTTTGAATGACTATACATATTAAAAATAGGTTTTGGTTTTCTTGCCTTCCCATAGGGGGAGGGAGAGAATTTGGAATTGGAAAAAAAGTTTGTGCTTAAAAAGATTTTTTAAAAATGTTTTAAATAAAAGAGCAAAGGAACTCATAAGGTATTGCCCAATATGATCTCCTCTTCAAATCTGAGCCTAACAAATGGAAAAAGATAAAGACATCAATAAAAAACAGGCATTTGAAATTTACCTTTAAAAATGAAAAATGATTTCCTTCTCAAACACAACAAACAACAGAAATACAAGAAGGGTAAATAAATATAGCAACCAGGAACAATAACAACAGACAGACCTCCAAGTCTTCTTTTGAAATGCACACAAGGAGACAAGGGGGAAAGCACATGTCAAACAGAGGTGAAAGTATAGAAAATGACCTCAAATACCACAAACTAAAATCGCCTAACACTCCACCTACTCATGAAGTGATTTCATTTTGTGGGACTAAACCACAGAAGTGAATAAAAGGGGTGAGGGGAGGAATAGAAAAGAATATGTAAAGTACCCTAATCAAGTCTACTAAGGGAAAGTAACTCTTGAAATCTCTCAAAGATCCTACAGATTTGGGAAAGAGGACAAAAGGGGGAAAATGTTAAACGGAGGGTAAAGGGGGGAAAATCTCCCTTCAGTGGTAAGAGGCATAGTGGATAGAATGCCAGGCTTGGAATGAGGAAGACTCATTGTCTTCCTGATTTCAAATCTGGCCTGAGACACTTAGTAGCTATATGACCCTGGGCAAGTCACTTAACCCTGTTTGCCTCAGTTTCCTCACCTGTAAAATGAGCTGGAGAAGCAAATGGCAAACCACTGTTAGTATCTGTGCCAAGAAAACCCCAAAACACAACTGAAAAATGAATGAACTACAGCAATCCTTCAACAGTGCTAAGTGCTGATGAATGCTATGGAAGGGAGATAGGGACCTTACAACAGGTATGATCCTCAGGGATTTGGTAGAGATCACTTATCCAGCCCCATGAAAAAGGGAATCAGAGCTCACTCCTCCAGAGCAACTGACACCCAGAAGGGTGGGAAGACATGGACCAGGGAAATAATTTTGAGACAAATGGGGGAAAAATAATCAAGGGAACGCAGTGGTCAATAATAAACTGCACAATCAGGGAAATAGGAAAAATCCTGTTGTGTGCTAATATCCTCCGTATTACCGAGAGGAACTGATATTTTTAAGAGAGGTACAAGAAATAAAAAGGGATGGGAAATTGAAGATCTATCTAAAAGACAATTACATAGAAACTATTTAGAAGCACTCAGATAGGTACCTTATGGCTTTAATTCCATGAAGCATAGGGAGAGTAAAGGGAGTGCTTGAGAGTGAGGTGAAGAGAGCCTTGAGAATAGATTAACCAAAAATAATTGAAAAGATAATCTTCTCCTTACAGGAAGAAGATAAAAAATCCTAATGTGGAAAAACAAACACGATATTATATACAAATGGAGGAAAATTTAATCCTCTCACGTGAATGGATTAAACAATCCAATAAACGAAAAAGAATGACATTGAATCAGAAAAGAAAACCAATTCACCATGTATCTGAAATACATTCTTCGGAAAAAAGAGATACACAGAATAAAAATGAAGGACTTGATCTTCATAGAGGGTTTCCTCCCTTCCCCACCCTTTGGATTAGAAATCAACAATACACAAAACATGCACAATGTCATAACGTGTATCCCTTTCTCAGACAACGTACTGGATTAATTCAACAAGTTGACGGTCCAGCAACATGATGATCTACCTCTATATATTTATGTGATTTTCACATAATAATATTATTTTTCCTATATTTCTATTTTATCTCCATGGTAAATTAGGCTTAGTAGAACATAAGCTCTTTAAAGGCAGAAGCAGTGTCTTATCTAAACTCATTATCTCCCTAAGTACTAAACACAGTGGATTATACACAGAAAACATCTAATAAATATTATGCCTACTTACTCTAGATCCGGCTGGATTGGGTTAGCCTGCTATACATACTCATCAATGGACTCCCTGCCCCTTCGTCCAGGAAATAACTAACTCAACACTGGGGCTAGCCTGAGGAAAAGCAGCAACCCTAGATGATGACTGGATGGTAAGTAAATCAACCAAACCTTATGCCTCTATAACCAGCCAGGCTACAGAATTAAGCCCCTCTAACCTCTGAATCTTATCTTTGAAGATCAGATCCTCAGGTCTCCAGACAGAAAGAAAGATATACCATGTTCCCTACTACAAAACCTATGACAATCATTCTTGCTTTACACCTCCTGTTCAGTAAATAATCGTACCCACAGGACTACTGTTACTGGGAAGTTTGTGACAATGTACTATCCTATGGCTCCAAAGAATACCTGTGATTCAATCTGCTTGATTCAGTCAAGGCTGCCTTGACACTGTTCCTTCAAACTCATCTATGTCATCCCCTTACTTTTCCATGCCCACATCCCATTTTACCTCGCATTTTTCTATTGAGCTCACCAACTTTTCATCACACTCCTTCCATCTTCCAACACTTCTTTGGGTTTCATTACATGGACAGGTTATCCTATCCAAATCCTGGTGTTTGTTCTGTGTTTATCTTTCTCCTGTATCCAAGAATTTAGGATCTAACTCAGAGACATCCTCTCTACCCAACTTTTGTCCTTACGTTAGGTATTTCAATTTACAATGAGATCCCTTCCAGTATGTCCTTCCTCCTAACACATTAAATTCAACTCCAATAATCTACACGTTTAACCAAGTTCAGAAAGGTAAAGCTCCTTGAAGGGGAGTAGTCTTGGCATGAAATGGCTAAAAAGCAGCAGATTGCTTGGTGAGCTACGTACAGAAACCTCTTATGGAGAATTCTCACCAGGGAGGAGTCCAAGGACCAGGATAGAAGCTGGAGAGTTGGTCAAAGTTAGAGTCATGACAAGAAGATGGCCAGAGTGCAACAGGTAGCATGGAGGGTCTGAGTACCCCTAGTTGAGAAAACCTCTCACAGATCATGAGAACAAGTTCCCAGAATGGAATGTGGAGAGAACTCTAACAGTTACAGGCCAGTACATGACTCCAGGTCCAGAGCTGGAGAGTACCAGCCACATCAAATCCGGGAGGCATGGCATGAGCCCTCACCAGCCAGAAGATCAGGGGCAAGGGAGATAATCTTACCTGGGGGTATGGGGTGGGATATGGGATGGACAGGACCCCTAGGTAAGGACTGGAGAACCATAGGGGTGACAGGGAAAGAACCCTCATCACCCAGGGGAGCAGAGTGGACTAGAGAATTGGGAGGAAGGAAGGATTCCTCGGCAGGAGCTGGAGAATCAAAAGGGGGGCAGGAGCATCTCCCATTGGTGGGAGGAGCTAGAATATTCTCACCAATCAACAGTTGAAAGAGAAAACTACTAATATAGAAATGAACTCACAACCAATCAGAAGCCCAGGATGACAGAGTTCAAACAGAAGAGTCTTCTCACCACTCAGGGGCACGCGATCTCACCAGCCATGGGTAAGGTTGAGTGACCCAAGAATGCTAGAAAAGGATCAGCAAGCCTGGTTGGACTAGGTCGGGCCAGTCAGGAGCTCACAGCAGAGCCCCAGGGCAAGAGCCTTGGAAATGTGGGACCCAAGGGCAGGAGTTTAGAGCTGGAGAACTGAATAATCAGGCACATAGGGGCCCTAGGGTTTATGTCTTAGAGTTCTCGTTCACAAATGCAAGGTGTAGAGAGAGTTTGGGGTTCAGGTCAATTATGAATTACTTACCAATCTGGATCACAGGGCACATCTCTGAAACTGAAGAGCCCCACACGGGTGAGGAGACAGGCACTGTGGGAACAGCAGAAGCAGCCTGGCTGGTCTGGATGTCATGTTAGTTATAAAGAACTATCCCCAGTTAGGTGGCAGAGCCCCAGGGCAGAAGCCTTTCAGTAGCCTGGGGCACTGAACGCTACGCTACAGCAGGTTCCTAGACAAGGAGCCATTCCACTCCATTTCACAGGTCTCAGAGGTTCCCAAAGTGAGCGATAAGGTGCCCTGGGGGGCCCTGTGGTAGAGTCTGGTGCAACTGAGGGGCCTTGAATAAAAATAAGGGGGTGGTGGAAGCATAAAGAAAGAAGATAAGAAAATTTTTTAAAACACCGTACATGTTCCATTTGTTGTATAACAGAGTTAAAGTCACAGTGATTGCATTATTTTCCAAATAAACACACAAAATGCAAGTTAATAACCAATTAGTGGTCAACTCCCAGGACAGGTCTTAACAAGCCAAGTGTTGGCAGGCCAGTCTGCAAAGCATTGTCAGGAAGTCCAGTATGCACCCTACGTGTAAATGACATGGTTTACAATAGGACACCATAGAGCTCCATGATGCAATATTGCATCATCAAGATTCCAATGCATTAAAAAACCACAAATATATAATAAAGTATTAAATTTAAGATGTCATTAAAAATATGTGTATATATATATATATATATATATTTTGAAATGACGCAAATTTTTTAAAAATTGTAAAGGGTTAAAGATTTCCAGGGGAACACTATAGATAGATAGATAGATAGATAGATAGATAGATAGATAGATATAGATATAGATATTTTTTTAAAGGAATGGGCAGGCCAAATAAGTTTGGGGACCTCTGATCTAGGTAAAGCCAGTTAGAGGAAATGCTCACCGCTCAGAAGAAGAGCGTCCAGAGCTGACCTCCGCATGAAACCATAGCAAAGTAAGAAGACAGTGGGGAGCTGGGTCTGCGCCCAGCTGGTTATGACCTGCTCTCAGCAGTAGCAGAGCCCCAAAGCAGGGCCTGGAGCATTTTCACTATCAAGCTCAGCGCCCTAGGGCGGCAACCTGAGAAGCACTAATAGGAATACCAGGCCCGGCATGAAGAAGGCCAGATAGAAGCAAGAATCTTGGTTGGGCTAGATCAGTTACTGATGGAAAATTCTGACCAATCAACAGGCAGGAACTTAGGTTATGTTGAAGAAACTCACCAATCAGGAAGGCAGAACCCTAGGGGTGGGTCTGGGTGAGGCAAACTATGAAGATCTCTTACCAATAGGAAAAGGCAAGGAAGGGGCTAGGGAGCAGCCGGCAACTTGATGGGTCCCAGCTCATCCACTAGTCCAGGATCTTGACCCTACAATCCTGTCTCCTTAATTTTTATCTCCGCTAAAATATTCCCAGATCTCCATGTTTGAAAAACAAAAATAAACGCAAAAAGCCTTCATTTGGTCTACCATCCGCTCAAGTTATCCTATATATTCAGTGAAACCAAACTCCTTAAGAAAAAGCATTTTTACTTAATATTTTCAATTCTCGCCCCTTCCTCAGTTTCTCCATCCATAAAATGGGGCTAATAATAAGACCTATGACCTCGGGGTTATTGTGACAACAATGAAATAACGTGCAACTTGTAAAGCACTGTAGAAATGCTATTATTATTATTATTCTCAACACTTACGGACAGACCCCATCTCCCAAACAAAATTGCTCTCACCAAAATGACCAATGTCTAATTTGCCATATTTTCTCAACCATAGTCCTTGGCATTGTTGAGCATTCCCTCCTCCTAGATACTCTCTCTTCTCTTTTTTTTTGCGCACTGATCTGTCTTGGGCATCCTCCTAGGCATCTGGCTGTTTCTTCTCAACCTTGTCTGCAGTATCATTCACGTCCTTCCCCAATGTATCAAAGCTCCCCAGGATTCTGTCCTGTGCCCTCTTCTCTTATCTTTCTGTACTCCCTTGAAGCAAATCAGCCCCCATGAGTTCAATGATCATCTCTGTGCATATTACTTCCAGGTCTATTTATTTTAAAAATACATCTATTTTAATCCGTTAAAAAAAATTGCCTACTCTCCCACCCCAGCCCTCCTCACCACAGCTGAGTATTTAAGAAAAACAAAACCCATTACAAATGTGAATAGTCAATCAAAACAATCCATATCAGCCGTGTCCAGAAAAAAGATTTGTCTTATTCTGCATTGAGTCCTTCACCTTTCTATGGACAGAGCATATTTCACCATCAGTCCTCTGGAATTGAGGCTGCTCAGCACATCAGTAAGAGCTCAGCACAATGTATCCCATCATACTTAAAAACCATAACTTGTTCAACATTTCCCAATTTAAGGGCACCTCCTCAGATTCTCATTCTGTATTATCCCAAAGAGCTAGAAATATTTTTGTGCATCCCTAGTATGCTTTGCCTAGGAACTAATCTCTCGCTTAGTTTACCCTCCCTCTCATTCTCCCCCACCCATTATCCCTCCTATTTCCCTGTTGAATGAAATGCATACATGTACCCAAATGTGTGTATATATGTGTGTATTCTTCTTTCTTTTGTCCATTCCAGATGAGAGCGGGATTCAAGTTATCAACTACTCCTCCCCACCCCATCCCTCCTGGTTTGTTTACCTGTCTACTTGCCCACCCTAATTATATGAGATAACTTCTCTTAACCTTTTTCTCTACTGGCCTCCAACATGAATCATTCATCCCCTCTCTTTTCATTCTTTTCTTAAGATCATCAAGACAAAACAGAGCCATTTCCAGGCCTTGTCTAATTGGACTATGACTGCTGATGATGATAGGAATCAGAAGCCACACATGAATCATCTCCCCATATTAGAAAGTGAGTTTATCCTGGTTTAGTCTTTTATCATTGTTTATGGATGTTCACTTTTGCATGATCCCCTTCACTATTGTGCTTGAACTTCAAAGTTTCTAAGAAGTTCTTATCTTTGCATCAGTAATATTTAAAGTCCTCTATTTCATTAAAAATCCATTTCCCCCCTATAACACTATTATTCAGTTTTGCTGAGTAAGTTATTCCTATTGACTCATGGAGTCATTGGCCTCTATTGGCCCACTCCAATTTTCAGGGACAGTATTGCCTATAAAAGGTTTTATACCCCTTGTGCCAAGCTGTTAATTCCCTTTCCAATTCTTTCTTCCATAGTTGCCATTTCTTTTCCAATTTTTTTCCTTGTGTTCTCATTTCATTTATAAAAGAATTTTTTACTCTATTTTAAAAAATTCTTGCTTCATCTCTTCCAGAAATTCTAGTTGAATTTTTACCCGGGCTGTTTTTCTCTGAGGCTTCACTTATAGATGTTTTAGTCATTCTCTTCTAAATTTGTGTCTTGAGTTTCCCTGCCACCATAATAGCTTTTATAGTTGTATTTTTTGTTTCTTCATTCTTATAGCCTGACTTTGAACTTGATGTTAGGGCTGGGCTCTGTGGCAGTTTTGGAGAAAGGGTCTGTGCTGGTCTTGTTGCTGCTTTCTTGGGTGATTAAGCACTGTGTTATTCTAGGCTCTCAGAGACAGGCTGGGAAACTGCAGGTTTTCAGTGCTGCCACAGTGGGTCCATTCAGGAAAAAGTCTGTATTACTGTCTGCCCCCCGCCACCAATTTCCCCTCTCCCACCCAGTCTGAGATCTGCAAGTTCCTGATCCGAGTTGGGATTCAGTCATCCAGCTGAAAAACTCTTCTTTCATTTAGGATTCCTGCCTCTTCAGACTGAGTTAGATGCTAAAAATGACACCTTGCTCTGTACCTGGGGTCTGAGCCTCACCTGAGCTACTACTGCTGGTTTTGGGGCCTCTTCCTTTTTGCTATACCACCATACCTGGAACAGGGCCTCCCTACCCTGAACCACCACACCCTGAACAGTTTCCTTCTCAGTCTGTCCTAGGTCTGTTACCTGGAACTAGTTCTTGGGTGACAAGGCTGCCAGTTCACACCTGTCCCCATCACAGTGCCAGGTAAGGGTCTAGTGCTACCCTGGTATGAATCTGGGACCTCCTCTTGCCCTGCTTCTCAGGCTTTCTATAGGTGCTGGATTGCTCCAGCCCTAGTCTTTGTTATCTACAGACCATCCCTATACTGAGTATTGGTTTCTACCACTGTTCTGTCTTGGGCTGCTTCCAAATCTATTCAACTAATCTTAGTCCCTTCATCAACTACCTATTGAATGTATCTTATTGAATATCCCAATACAATTCAAACTCATATGATCATCTTGGGATCGTAGATCATAGGATCACATATTGAGAACTGAAAGGAAGCCTAGAAGTCAGCTAGTCCAACTCCTATCTTTACAAAGGAACCTGAGACCCAGAGAATACCAGCAAGCATGAAGGAAAGTACTTAATATGGGCCAGGCATGGTACTAAGGACTGAGGATACAAAGAAATACAAAAATGGTCCCATTTCACAAGAAATTCACATTTTAATGGATAACATGGAAATAATAACCAAACAGGCATACACAAGATACATACATGGCAAATTGTAAGTAATATCAAAGAAAAGGCATTAAAGGAGATTGGGAAAGGCCCTGTGTAGAAGGCAGGATTTTAGCTAAGACTTTAAGTAAGCCAGATCACAGAAGTGAAGAAGGAGAACATTCCAGGCACGGGTGACAGCCAGTGAAAACACAGGGTCCAATTTCCATATTACCCACATTCAAAAATGTGTGTCTCATTCTGCATATTCAGTCCATCACCACTCTGTCGAGAACTAAGTAGTATTCTTCATAATCTGTGCTTTTCATCCTGATTGGTCATTGCACTGATCTGAGTTCTTAAATCCTTAACAGTCATTTGTTTTTTTACAGTGTTGTTACAGTACAAATCGTTTTGGTTCTGGTCCTTTCACTCTGTATCAGTTCATGCAAGTCTTCCCAAGTTTCTCTAAAACCAACCATTTTATCATTTCTTACAGTGTAATAGTACTCCATTCTGTTCATATACCTGAATGTGGTGTACACTTTAAACTGGTCGAGATGTGGGAATTTCCACAATAAGTTAAGCAGAGACAGTACAAGAGCTTAGATGACCAGGAAAGAGATCAAAGGAACAATCTAGTGGCTTAGCAGTATTGATCTGGGATCCTAGGCCTTTTTTTCCCCCTGGAAGTGTACAATGAACTACTAATCCCTTTAGTAGAAGGAACCAGAAGCATAGGTAGCCTGGGTATATCCCTCCATGCTATGTGTGTAGGGCACTGACGTGTGGATTGCAATGAATTAGAGGGACACAGGTCACAGATCACGCCAGAAGTGGAAGCTGAGTGATGATGAACCTCCGATTTAACCTTAAAAGCTGTGTATCATTCTAGTGGCTGCCCTCCCTTATCACCAGAAGAGGTATACTCTGTCATAAGCACTGCCAAAGAAATACAGATGCATAGTCTCTGATTTTTGCAAAAGGCATCTAACTGAATAAAAGTGCTAATTATAAAACAAGACCTTTTTTCCCTCCTAAAAGCACATCCTAGTATGAGGGACATGACCTCAGGTATTTTCCTGCTGGTCCAGATTCAGAGCTCCTCCATTAGCCTTCCCACTGTGGTGCTGTAAGTGATAGAGAGGAAACTGGGAAGGGAAGGCCTCAGAATAAGCTTCCATTTAAGGACTAATGAGTCAAATCTGAGATAAATTATCTTTATAGACAGCTCCACAAAAAAGATCTCTCTGATCTCTGACTAGTTTGCCAGCACTTCCACAGATTTCCCTAAGATCTCCATTCTCCTGAAATACAATCAAGACTGATTCTTCATTTCCACTGGAAGAAATGACAGAGATTCACAGCATACTCACATACCAGCTGGAGGATGGGGGAAAGGCTCAAAAACTATACTGCTCCCTTCAGCCTGCCATGGTCTGCCAGCCAGCTAACCCACAGTGACTTTGCTTTGCATAATTCTTCCTCTCCAGAACAAAGGCCAGTCTCCAGATAATCAGCAGCAAAAGGGAGCTGATGCCTTAGCTCATTATTCCCCTGGGAAGTCTGCCTTAGGTTGTGATTCCTGGCTGTCTGTTGACTGCTGGCATGTGTTTCCTGCATCCTCATACTAGCTACTCCTTGGCTAGCTCTGAGCTGTCAGGAGGGACATATCTACCCAGGAAGCAGTCAGGTCTGTTTACTGGTTTAATCCGTTTAGCAGCCCCAGGGAATGTCAGACTCTGCTTCCTACTGCCCCAGTGATAGTCTAGAAAGGAGTCTAGGGCAGGGAGCAGAGCTATCCCAAGGGGACGACAAATTGAGGTGGCTAACTCAGGCACTTTGAGGGACAGGGGTTTGTAGGAAGAGTATGCTGCTGATGGCTGCTCAGGGACACAGGGAGGCAGCTATCACACACACACACACACACACACACACACACACACACACACACACATATATGTATATATATATATACATACTACGTATTATGCATGCATACACACATGTACAATCAGTCCTTACTTAAATCTACCCCCACCACCAAAATAAAACACATCATAGGATCTTCAGAGGTCATTTAGTTCAACCTTCCTTATTCTATAACTGAGGAAACTTAAGCCCAGAGAAAGTAACTTCTCCAAGATGACACAGCTAGCGAATGGTTTTCTGATTCCACATTCACTCCAAAAGCACTCAACACAGCTTTGACTTGAATAGCCATCTCTCTATAATCAGGAGAGCAGAGGTGGACTATGGGAGAGTTCTGATGCTTTCACCTCACCCCTTCTTCTCTGCCTTCAAAGTAGCACTGCAAATTTTGAGTGTAAGCTTACTTGGCAAAGTCAGCCCTCTCCGTTTGTGTAGCCAGAACATGCTGTGAACAGCCCATAAATATTCATAAATAATGACAGCGGCATATATTCTGTGCAGATGGAACTGTACTAGCATGAGGGATTTTTTTTTTAAGCAAAATGTGTATCTGCCTTCTGTCGCCTCCTTTTAACAAGCTAGAGCAATAATACATCTCAGTCCTGCCTGCCTAGACACAAAATGCAAAATGTGCCCTGTAGGTCCCTAAGACACGAGCATTATTAAGTTTCAATAGCTTAGCCAGGTCATATAACATAATTTTTGGAATGTTCAAAATCACGCGTAAGAGGAAAGTTTCTGACATTCGCTCCACATCTTTCTTGCATCCACTCGTCTAGGGCAGGACTCTTAACCTTTTCTGCATCATGGCTGCCTTTGGCGTCTGATGAAACCTATGGACCTTTTCTCAGAATAATGTTTTTAAATGCCTAAAATAAAATACATATGCTTAAAAAGGAAAACAGTTATACTAAAATACAGTTATCAAGGGCAGCTAGCTGCTACAGTGGATAGAGCACCCAGGCCTGGCATTGAAAAGGCCCAACTCCAAATCTGGCTTCATATACTTACTAGCTGTGTGACTCTGAGCAAGTCACTTAACCCTGCTTGCCTCAGTTTCCTCATCTGTAAAATGAACTGGAGAAGGAAATGGCAAGCCACTCCAGTATCTTCGCCAAGAAAACCCCAAATGGAATCAGGAAGGGTTAGACGTGACTGAAATAATTGAACAATAATAGTTATCAAATAAATTCCAGGACCCCTCCCCCCAGGTTAAGGACCTCTAGTCTAAAGCTAAAGATGGTTTTTTTGGTGGGGGGAAGGAGATACATAAAGGTGCTTTGTCAATTTCTCACTTGAAATCTTTCCTTGTATCCAACCACAAAGCCAAAAATCTGTGTGATTCAGGGACAACACACTTTTTTTCTTTATAGGAGAGATAACAAAGACCTCTTCATCCTTAGAGTTCAAGCATTTCATAAATGTCATCCCAGCATCCTTTCAGGAGAAGAAGCAGCTTTCACGTCATCATGTCACAGACTCTTTGAGACACGAACATATCCAAGGTCGCTCAAGTCACTAGCCGAGTCTGGAACAGAAATAGAAGATTTCTGACTCCTGTTTCCTGCTTCACCACTAACCCTCCCTCCTTTCATCAGATTACAGCTCCTTTAGCGTCACATCTTGTGAATATAGGCCTGCCCCTGCTTCTGGGAGCACACATGAAATGATGGTAAAAGTGGCCTATCTCATCCATGGAAATGCAGTTACTGAAAACCGATTAAACAAGGAGCCTTCTCCCACTGCCAAAAGGTGAAAGAATGAATCAGAGCCTGCTGCTGACAGACACGAATTGTGTAATAAACACAAAACAGAATGACAAAAGGCATAGGAATAATATTTGCTACAGACCTTCCCCAAACAGAATAAACACTTACAAACGAGGGAATCTTTTGATAATCTTCCTTTCTTCTTAGGCATAATTCTTCCCAGGATACAGGCTGGATATAGGCAGTTGCCTAGGAATACAAAAGTCTCATTAACTTTTCATTTGCTTTGTTATATCAATTTTTGCTTTGTTTAGTGCCAGAATTTTACGGCAAGAATCACTGTTCCGTTTTTTTCCCCTCCAAGAACCCCCCCCAAGAAAATAACACATGGAAAAAGCAGAATGTTTTCTGGACCCCTAAACTATTACTTGGTGTTAAACCTTAAAAGAGGGACAATGAGATTTGTACTATTCACTTCACAGAGTGGTCAGTGAAGTGTTTTGCAAACACTAAAGTGCTATATAAAATTAAAATAAAATATAAATAGAATATAGAAATATATTATAGATAATATAGAAATATATTATATATCATAATATACAAAAATATAATATATCACAATATATAAATATATTATATATCACAATATATAAATATATTATATATCATAATATAAAAATATAATATATCACAATATATAAATATATCATATATCATAATATATAAAAATGTAATACATCACAATATATAAATATATATAATTAAATATTTTGGATATTAGATAATATAATTATAAACATGTGTAGGATATAAATAAATAAAATATAAGTATTTTACATTTGTGTGGTGGGTTACAAAGCACTATTGCATGTATTGATCCTCAAAACAATCCTATAAGGTAAGTAGGACAACTATCATTATTTTACTCAACAATGAGGAAACTGAGGCTCTGGAATGCCCTGTGATTTTTCCCCATGGTCCCCGAGCTCGTGGGAAAGCCAGGAAGTCCGTGTCTTGTCGCTCTGAAGTCCGATGCTCGTTCTCCAGGAATCTTCCTTGTCCTAACTGCCTCCTCCTTACATATAGGAAAGACATAATATTATCGCTCTACGTCTTATTTGTAGAAATGATGACATTTCATCCTGGATTAGAAAAAGTAACTGTCCGTTTATCAGTTCTCACCTTCAAACACCAGGAGGACCAACTAAGGAGGCAGAAGCTGGGTGGTGCAGTGGATACAGTGTTGGACTTTGAGTCAGGAAGACCTGTGTTCAGACACAGCCTTAGACACTTAGCTGTGTGACCCTAAGCAAGTCACCTAACCCTGTTTGCCTCAGTTTCCTCAGCTGTAAAATGATCTGGAGAAGGACATGGCAAACCACTCTAGTATCTTTGCCAAGAAAACCCCAAATTGGGTCACAAAGAGTTGTACACAACTGCAAAATGAATCAACAACAACAACAACAAAAATAGGGAGCCAGATACAACGAGCCCAGGAAGGGAGGAGGCCTATTTCTGGCTTCAGTTCTGGGAACCACATTTTAGGAAAGACATTCATAAGCTGCAGAGTGCCCAGAAGAGGGCAACCAGGAGGGCAAATGGCCCCAAGATTCTGCCTGATGCAAAGTATTGAAACAACGGAGAATGTTTTACCATGAGGGGACATAAGAGTTAATCTTTGAGTGCTTAAAATGCTTCCTTTGAAAAGAGGGATGAGGCTTAATTTAAATCCCAGGGTCTATAGGAAGCTTTTCCCTTAATTTTTCCTTCCGTTCAGTCCTGATTTCATTCAGCCTTCCCCTGAGATTCCCCCTAATTTATCCTGTCTATACTTTTTTCTATAGACTTGTTTGTATATCGTCTCTTCCATGAGATTACGAGTTTCTTGAGAGTAGGAGCCTTCTTTTGTCTCTCCAGCACTTAGCAAACTGACGCATAGTGGGTGCTTAATTAAAGTTAGCTGCCTGACTTACTGACACCCTTTCCAGTCTTGGGACACCTTACCAACCTCCATGTACTCTGTGATTCACTACACTGACCTCCTTGCTGTCCTTTGCACACATGACATCCTGTCTCCCTGTTCTAGACATTTTCACCAGCTGTCCCCCATGTCTGGACCTCTCTCCTTCCTCATTCATCTCCTGGCTCCCCTGGCTTCTTTCAAGTCCCAGCTAAAATCCTACCTTCTGCAAGAAGCCATTTCCAGTCTTCCTTAATGTTAATTCCTTCCCTCTAAAAGAGTGGTTCTCAACCTTCCTAATGCCGTGACCCTTTAATACAGTTCCTCATGTTGTGGTGATCCCCAACCATAAAATTATTTTTGTTGCTGCTTCATAACTGTTATGAATCGTAATGTAAATATCTGATATGAAGGATGTATTTTCATTGTTACAAATTGAATATAACCCGCAGGTTGAGAACTGCTGCTCTAAAACTACCCTCAGGTTAGCCACGTTTGTGTATCGCTACTTGTGTATTGTTTACTCCATCAAATTTTCAGCTCTTTGAGAGCAGAGACTGGTTTTTGTTTTTGCCTTTCAACGTAGCCCCAGTATTTAAGATAATGCCTGGCACATTTTTTTGATTGTTTTTCAGTCATCTCAGTCGTGTACAGCTCTTCCTGATCTCATTTGGAGTTATCTTGGCAAAGATACTGGAGTGGTTTCTCATTTCCTTCTCCAGCTCATTTTACAAATGAGAAAACTGAAGCAAACAGAGTTGAGTGACTTGCCCAGGGTCACACAGCTTGTGACTATCTAAGGTCAGAGTTTAATTCAGGGCTTCCTGACTGTAGGACCAATCCTCTTTCTATTGTGCCACCTTGCTGCCTTGTGCCTGGCATGCAGTAATCCCTTCATAAATGCCTGTTGACTGATGACCTTGGAGGACATGACTAGGAAAAAACAGGTGAAAGATGCAGAAGACAACTTCAGCTAGATGGAAAGTGGCATTTCCTAATAACTAAAGCTATCTGGAAGTGAAATGGGATAACTGGGGAGGTAATGGGATCCCCCTTCACAGGGGGCTTCAAGCAAATAAAGGCTGGACACTCAATGGTTAGCTACATTGTAGAATGGATTCTTCAAGTCTAGATTTGGCTGGATGACCTGTGAGAATCTGCAATCCTATGATGCTGACATCTGCCGTTCTTTGCCGAGAATGACCTTATGAGCAATGCCTTTCCTGGCAGCTTCCTGGATCTGATGGAAAATACTTTCACTGAAGTCTGAATGCTGTGTGTTTGATATCTCACAGGTACACCTCTTGACACAGTGTTCAGTCTAAGAAAGAGTGATAAAATGTAAGAGGACTGCTGCAAGAACTCCAAGACCCGAGTCAGTGAGGAAAGATGACTGGTTCCTTCCTTAACCATACTTTTAATCAGAGCTAGCTCAGTGTTTGGGAGACTCTGAAGGAACATGTGGGAGAGAAGAGGCATTAGACTGCCTACCAAACTGAGTCTATGGAGCTGTTGTGCTAACCTTACTGATGGATGCCTGTGAAACCTGGACAGTCTACCAGCTCCATACCAGGAAACTGAATTGCTTCCAAAGAATTGTCCTGGGAAGATTCAGAAGATCACTTGGCAGGATAAAGTAATGGACATTGAGCTCCTTTCTCTAGCTAAACTGCCAAGCATTCAAATTCTACTGTGGAGAGGGTAACTCTGATGGGCTGGCCACGTTGTTTGAATGCCAAGCATATGTTTGCCTAAAATATTATTTTACAGAGAACTTGCACAAGAAAGACACTCACATGTTGGTCAAAAGAAGCAATTACAAAAAAAAAAATTTAATTTAAAAAAATTTAAAAACTAAAAAAAAAATCAACAAAGAAGCAATACAAGGACACTCTCAGGGTCTCTCTTTGGTATTAATTGTGAGACATAAGAGATGCCCACATCAAAGAAGGTGCTGTGCTCTGTTAGCAAAGCAGAATTGAAGTAGCTCAAAAGAATCATGAGATGCACAAATTTAGGGACATCTCCACTCCAAATGTTCCTGTGAACTACTCATGCCCAACCTGTGGTAGAGCCTTCCAAGCTTGCACTGGTCTGATCAGCCACAGTAGAACACACTGTACATTGGCCCCAACAGAGTATTGTCATTTCAGTCCTCTTCGAGCATAAATCAATCAACCAACTGTAATGGGAATGAGAATTTAAAGATCTTCCTGCCCCTTAATAGACCTAGGGGAGAGTTTGAAGACCTTCCCTGCTTTGAAAGTAAACTCTGTCCCCTAATAGGCTGAATGTAGTCATATGGAGCCTGTGGTGGGAGAAGTTTTGCTGAAGGGAAGCAGAACCCACAAGAAGCTGGTAATGAGACCTAGCCAAACATTGAGGGGGAGAGAAGATGCTCATTAAGGAGATAGAGAGTTTTGTGAGTAAATATTGATCTTGTATTGGTTTGTGGAAAGGCTGAAGGATGGCATGGCTCTCAATGTTATTGTGGCTTCTCAATATCTTTGATACTATGATGGAATCAGCTTACTGGTTTTGGGATTCAGTTTTCTGGTGTCTAAATAAATGCTTCAGTTCTATCCTCTATCTGGAGAATCTGGTATATTTTGCAATCAAACATCATGCGATATTTATAGTCACAATCTTTATCATGATCATGGGCGCTGTAAATATTGCATTGGTGCTACCAACTAACCATCTTTTCGCCAAAAGATTCTGAGGAAACAAATGGGCAAACCCATATCAACATCCTTTTCCTAAGTAGGTACAAAATTTCTGAGTTCACAGAAAATGCTATTTCATTTGAATAGACAAAATGTAATCAAGTCTGCCAATATTTGTTGATCCCCTATTGTCTGCAAGGCCTTGTATGGAATATAAAGAGGCATATAACACAATGCTTGCTTGTAAGAAGCTTACAGTCTAGATTAGGGGGAAAGACATTAACCTGTGAGAGCAAATGGGAACAAAAGTTTTAGCAATACAAGAAATATCACAGACACATACATACCTGATGGCCAAATGGATTGTACAGACATTGGGGGTAGCAATATTTGATAGGAAATGTGGTATAGTGATTAAAAGTATGGGATTAGAAATCGGAAGAGCTGGGTTCAAGTCCTAACCCTGCCATTGCTATCTATATACCTTGAGCAAATAACGATCTCTGAATTTCAGTCTCTTCAACCACAAAATAGGAATTTTACTTGCACTGGCACACCTCCAGGAGTGTCAGAAGGAAGAGATATAAGTAAAACATTGCATGTAAAGCATATGTATAGGGATGTGAGCTCTAATGGTCATTGCTACAGGCTGTGCTGATAGTGAAAGACATTCTAGAGGAGGGAGAAATTGACTTAAGTCTGGGAATCTTGTAAATTTGGAAGAGAGTGGAGCCATTCCAAATATTTCCAACGGGGTAGCACAGAAGCAAGATGTCTTCCATGGACAGGAAGTAAATTAGTTGGTCTGGAGCAGAGTTTAGGGAAAGATGAGCAGTAGTTAGAAAGTCTGGAAAGGAAGTTTGGAGCCAGGTTGGGGAGTATCTTAAGAAGCAGGTGGCATTAGGGCTTTATTCTATAAGTGATTTAGTTGGTAAACCGGAGCCATGGGAAATTGAAGAATACAGACTATAGATTGGGTTCATCTGCTTAGGGGGGGTTATGAATGAAGACCTTAGATGACTTCTCAGTGATTCATCAAGTAATATCCGGATGGTGAGTAATACAACGATCTCCCTGGTCAATCTCTCTGGTGCCCAACTTAAGTGTTCAAAAGAAATAAATTATGATCAGCAAATCATTTGAAACATCAAGGCAGAATATGGAAAAAAATATATATTTATCTCAATCTTCTCCACTAGAATTTAAATATAAGTATTGCTTTGAAATTGAAGCCAATAGAGCAATAGAGAGAACGCCAGATTTGAGTCAGGAAGACCCAATTACATTTGTATAGTAACTTTCTCTGAATAGCTCAAAGTGCTTTCAAATAATATTTCACTTCAATTCAACAACTATTTATTAAATTCACAAGGACAAAAATAAAACCATTCTTGCCCTTAATCCATCTTTCATCTCTTTGGATTGTTGGTTTAGCCAGACCTTTTGGGAGACCAGAAGGGAGCAGAGAGAAGGAGCAGGGGAGAAGGTAGCCCAAAGGAGTGAGAGAGCCTGACAGGTATCACAAGGCAATTTAGGGCAGATTGCAGATTGAGACCTTCAGGAAGGTTAGGTATGGCTCATGTTAGAGTCTTACCAAGAAGGCATAATAGAGTTCCTCTAAAAAATTACTCATTGTATAAAGTAGTAGATATCAGGAACAGGGCAGCTATTTCTTCCACTAAAAAGAGGCAAAAGCCTCAAAGGTACACATTAACATTGTAGGAGGGAATTATGCTTTTCATAATAATTGATATGATATATATAATGAATATACTAATAATTTAGATTTCTCAAGAGTTACCTGCCTGGTTCAGGAGTCAGAATTAACAATGCAGCTTGAAATGATCAATCCCTTGAAATTTCATTTCCCTTGACAACATTCTTACTCACTGCATTCTGGTGCCTGTGTACCTTCAATGAAGTGAATCAAAGAGTGTAAAACCTATTCCCATCCCAGAACTCTGGTCCTGTGATCCCCAAGTAACGACCCCCAAAGACTTGAACAATATTGCTCCCACAGGACTCCAGAACTGTTCTATTGTCTTCCACTTGTGGACTTATGGGAAACCACTCAAGCCCTGGGAAAGGATTATTCTTTGTAATCCACCTTCCCCACTCCTTTCCCATTATGATTTACATAAATCACTGCTGTCTTCACTTCTGCAAGCTGGAATTGAGATCAGGAGAATTCCCAATTTGCAATTCTGTTCCTCATAATGAAACTAATTAATTAAATGACTATCTGATTACTGGCACTTAGTCTCTGGCCTGGTGTTTTGTCATTCTCAGGTTAAAATCCTGTTAATACCTTAAAAATAAACTATAACTCATCATCTCTGTTATTTTCTGTAGGTCCTAGGAGGTAGGAAATGTTTATAGGGCTTCTCAACAGATTTCACTTAATTCTCAGTCTGTATAGTTAGAGAAGCAATTCAACATCCAAGTCTTCTAGCCATAGGTCAGGCTGTCAGGTTCTAGGACAGGCCTACAAAACCTACAGCCCTCCAAAGGATTTCAGGTGGCCCCCAAAAAATGTAGAGGAAAATACCCTGTCTATATAGAGGAAATCCTTTAGTGTGGCACTTAAAGCCCACAGGCCTCAGGTTGTTCAAGCCTGCTCCAGGATGATCCCATAAGCAGCATTCTCTACATCAAGAAGGGTGTAGTTATAGGAAGTACCTGTTGCTACTGGTCAGGACCCTGTCACTCTCATCCGCTAGAACTCATATGGCAGCCACCAAGGTCTGGAAATATGTGCCACCTTAAAGCAGCAGAAGGACCAAGGGTCTGGAGCTCCTAGCTCAGGCTCCTGTAGGCAAGCACACATTCTCACTGCCGTGAGCTCATAGCTGTGGCTGGGGATGGGGAGGAGACAAAAATCCTCTTCCTGACCATTGGGAAGTCAAAGGAAGAGCTGACATGGGCTCTATCCCATCAATGAAGCTGTTTGGAAAGAGACCAGCAGCAGCTGCGCTCTCCTCATTCATTATGGCACACAAAGGGAGAGGTTATTCCTGGATGAGTCACCAATCTCCTTTGGTGTAGGGCTCCATCCCACTTCTCCCCCTCCCCCCATGACAAAGACCAAGGAACCAACTAAGACCTTTGGGTTGCACGTGCCCTTTGGCTGGATAGTTTATCTAAACCTCATATACGTGTAGGTTCGTATATGCACATGAACACACACACACACACACATTTATTTATTTAGATTGAATCTATGATTTTGTTCTAGGTTAGGCCTACTCAGGCTAGTCCCTGGTAGTTTAAGTGTGGGTTTTTTTTGGGGGGGGGGGGAGGAAAGAAAGAGACACTCATAGGTCTTTCAAAATGTAACAAAAAGAAATTTACTGAGACATAGCAAGATGAGGATATTTAATAAGATTAGGCATTGAGGACATCTTGAGGACATTCAGAAGAGAAAAGTCATTTGCCTGAGTTACCCATCCATCATAATCCATCAGTCAAGCTTCAGAGAGCACCTGGAGCCCTTTGTGGTTCTTTTGTACTCAAGACATGAGGAGGTGACATCTAGCCAACCAAAGCTAGAGAAAGGTCTCAACAGCTTTTAAAGAAAAAGTACCTTACCTTGCATGGAAGAAGAGTTAGGATAAGGCTCCTACCACAGATTTCATCAGTATGCAGAACTCTCAGTGAGGAAATTCAATATCTTAGAATTTTGCGTTGAGTAGTGAAAGGTAATGTGATTTTTCTAGGGTCACACAGCCAATTAAATGTCAGAGGTGAGGCTTGAACCCAGATCTTCCCAACTCTAGGGCCAACTGTTTATCCACTACATTATGCAATGTTGTGTGTGTGTGTGTGTGTGTGTGTGTGTGTGTGTGTGTGTGTGGAGAGAGACACAGAGAGAGAATCCAAAGTTTTTTCCTCTCAAAATTCCTGTCTATCGAGGCTAAAGAACGGCATAGGAATAAACGTAGTAATTCCCAGATTTTGAAGTTACACCTATATTTTCAAAGCAGACTTTCAATATGAAAATAGTTTGTTAGGGGAACACTTTGCTTTAATGCTATTTCTGAGAATGCCATGATTCTCCATGGCAGTCTTTTGCTTTGCCACCATCATTATAGGATTACTTTGTCAAGTGTGCTCACTGGTGGTTAAGAATATGTGGACTTTGCCTCCTAGTAGAAGAGGAAATCTTTCCAGAATGTGGGCTTTTCCTCCTGTGCTCCCCTGATTCCTCAGCTCAGGGCTCAGTAAGTTCTCACTGAATGTTGCTGATTGACCACAAGCCCTCAGACCCCAGCTGGCCCTGAGAAAGTGCCACACCAGCACGAGTTTTCAGTGTTTGACGGATCTATGCTTTGAATTGATAAGTGCACATTGCTCCAGTGGCTTTTTGCCAGGCCTCTGGCCCAGACAGGGTTTCACGTTTCCAGTGCTTTTGTTTCCTGAGCGAACCCAAGATTTGAGGAGTGCTCCATTTCTAATCACTGTGTGAATATACACTATTCTAATAGCACTGAACAGAAGAAGTGTCATTATGTTTCTGCTGTTATTTTGCACGTCACACTGAACCAAGTGGCCTTTTATAGGCTTCAGACTGAAACAGAGCCACAGGAAAACGAAAAGATTTTCCCTTCCTCTAACTGCTGGGCAGCAAGCTCTGTGTCAGGGCCCGGCCCCACCCCCCCACACTCTGAAAAAGGAAGAGTCAGCAGCAACTGATCTGGGCAATTCTCAGAAAAGTGAAATCTTATCAAGAGGCCAGTTAGGGCTGGTGACAAGAGGAGCAAACACAACTTCTCTGCTTAAAATAGGCTTCCAGCCTTGCCTATTTATTCAACTATGACTGATTAAGGCCAAAAGTTCCATAAAGGAGGCATTTTAATCTTTTATGTTTAGTATGCTCTTTGCTTAGCCCTGAAAATAATCATATTTCTGGGATATTTTCTGACTCAATAGGTACCTTCCTCCCAACTGTCTTTGAGGTAGATATTATTATTCCCATTTTACAGATGAAGAAAACTAAATCTCTGAGAGTTTAGCCCAGGGTTGTACAGTTTCAGAGCCAGGGTTCAAAACAAGGTCTCTCTAGACTCTTAAATTCAGTGCTTTCTTTATTAACACAGACTGCCTCCTAGGAAATAGCAGCGGCCTCTGAAAAGCAACCTGGGAAGGGAAGGCAGTGTGATGTAATGAGTTCTAGTCTAAGCTATGTGATTTATTTACTAGGTCACCTTCAAGTCATTTCCCCTTACTAAGCCTGGGTTTAGTCATATGGAAGAAAGGAGTTGAATTTAATAACCCTTTCAGTTCTAGATTGAGGACCCTTTCAGTTCTAATGGTATATGATTCACAAGGCTTACTTCCATATTTCAAGAAGCAGTGAACATTCTCTCTTGTAATACAAATTATATTTTCTCCGCCAGGAGTTATCTATGCAAAGGTCTAAAATACCTCTGGTAGCTGATGTTTGTTAGTTCCCATTGATTAAAAATTCATCACCTGGTAGCTAGTCTTCAGGTGATGAGCCTTGGCTAAGTTAGCTCACAGAAAACAAGCATATGAGTAATTTTCAGATGATGAACCTCTCCACATTTAGCTAGGTTGATTCTTGGAAAACAAAGTAGGAACCATCACCAATTGTGTACTTGAAGCTTGGTAGAATCTGCTAGAATGTGAGTCCTATTGGCATAACTATACAAAGCCCACTGTCACCTCCAGTGGTAGGAGCAATATCCTAAACCACCCCCACCCCCCCAATGCAAGTTAGGTTAGTTTTTCCTTAAAAGGTATTGAGAACTTTCCTGAGATTTGGTTGGCTCGGGAGACTAAAGGCTCAAACTATTGATGTCATTTCCTTATTACTTGATTTCAAAGCATCCATAAGGAACTTTAGGTTCTGGTCTGTGGTGCCTCGTTGGTGGATCACAAGAAAGCTTCACGTGGCTGAATCACCTTCAGGTATCACCAGTGCCTATCCTTGTTGACTATCCTTCTCCTGCTATGTTTAAATAAATCTCTTTTTGTTAACTGTCAAATGACTCATAAGAGTCTCATTTTTTCCCCCAATATCAAGCCTATGCTACCAGGGGATTGGCCTGAGTCAGACCCAGCCCAGAATATCTCCACACCACAATGAGACATCAGAGTAGGACTTTAGCAGAGAAAGTCACAGTAAGCACTGTATCAGTGTGTGCTGATGAAGTAAGCACTATTTTTACAGCTAAGACCACGTAAAGAAATATTGAACAGCAGAGTACAGGAAGAATATCTCTTCTATGGTGGGAATTTCTGATTTCTTGGGACCTATTTCTTGTAGAAGCCAGGTGATTTCCTACAAAACTTAGGTTTAAATCTTAAAGAAGTTCTGCCTTAGTTTAAAGCCAAAATGCCTGGAGTACAGAAAGCAAATATCCATACGATGGTTAATGAATGGGATATTGCTGCTGCTGATTATAATATCAATTATTTGTCTAGACATGCCGCACAGGTTATGCTGACTTCTCTAAAGTTTTGCAAGATGTGAAATTAGCTTCTGATGCCTGATTCAGTGATATTTGTAACTGCCTCTGGAGTTCTGCCTATAAAAACCAGTAGAAGAGCACCAGCCACTCTGAACTGCTGTCAATGAGGTTCATATAAATTAATGAGACATGAACAAAGAGGAAAAGCTTTTAATGAAGCAAAGAACACTGGGCCTAGAATCAAGAGATCTGGATTCTAATCCTGGTTTCACAACGTAATGTAAGTCACTCAGTCTCTCTGAGCCTCAATGCCCCCACCTGTAAAAACTGGGAAAATGTACCCAAGAAAACTGATCACAGTGGCTCACACAACAACACATGCTTTATAAACGCTTGTTGAAACAAACAAACAAAAACAATCACCAACTACGTCTACCTTATAGTAAGGAAAGTGCTTTTTATATGCTTAAAATTCTTCAATGTTTCATGAATCTGTGGCTTTATTTGTATAGAGGCTCCCTCCATCAGTACAAAGCACAACCCTTTCCATGCCTTAAAAAATGTTTTCATGAACTCCCGTGACAAAGCCTTGAACAATGATCATTTCAACTTAGCTATGCATAAATAGATAGGTAAAGAGGCAGGTAGATGGAGTCAGGCTGACCAAAGTGCTTATCATACCTCTTCCATGCTCCAGGATTTTTGCTATCAGAAATCATTGAGATAGTGGGTAAGAGGCAAGAAGATTATTTAAAGGGCAGCCTATAACTGTTGAAAGGGGTGGGAAACAACTGTGATTTAAAGCCTCAATTATGAATTTATGCCCATTCTTGTATTCTTTCCTACCTGTTCAAAGCCAGACCTGCTGTCCCAATTCCCTTCTCCCCATTCTACAGTAGATTTGGTCAATGTGGTGGGTGTTCAAATTCCAGTGGGCTAGAGGTCGTGATTAAGCACTACCCCAAAACAGGAACATACGACCAAAGCAAAGAAAGACAAAGTAAAGTACTTAAGTTAATCTGGGAACCAGACCTAAGATTTCCTTGGTAGAAGAAAGTGCCAATGAGGAAACTCTCTCTACCAGTGTATATTGGCCTATGACCTACAATTTGTAATCATAGAGTATTGCCTTAGTAAAAAACAAAAAGAAAAGCAAGAAGAAACAATAACGACAAAAGTCTTTTGGCTGTCTGTAGCTTTCTTCACCAGCCTCAGTTCATTCTGAGCTTTATAGCACTTCTGGCACCATTCTTATGGGACCATGACATGCATTTTTATTCATCATCTGTTACCTGCCTTTGCTTCTGTCTTCTATTTAAGTCTAAATTGGTTTGTGAGTTTCCTGTGCATCCACACAAGCCTCTTTAGGCAGCTCCTTTTTCTCCCTCACAAGGTACTGATTATAGGTAGCATCTTTAATTTCAAGACAGATAACATACTTTGATTCAAATAATTTTAAACTGATATTTTTAATTGCTCACATCCAATAAAATAAAGTTCCACCCATGTCATCTAGGAATTTATATTAAGAATTATGAAAGGAGTTTTGGCTTGAGTACAAAAACTCTGCATTTTAATTGTGGCTGTGTCCCTGACTCACCATCGAGCTTCAGGCAAGCCGTACAAATAGAGCTATGTCTATTTCTTCATCTGTAGCATAGGAATGATAATGCTGATCTTCCATTTTTACAGAAGTAGCCTTGTGGTTACTGTCAGAATACCAAAAAAAAAAAAAATTAATAATAATGCAACAATTAATGCGGTAAAAGAAAGCAAACAGTTTAAACACAAAGGGCATTGCTTGAATGATTTCTAATAATTAGAGCATGTAAGATTAGTTGACTAAGCAAAGACTTATGACAGCTACCAACTGAGTATATCATATCATTCTAATGTTTCAACATTCAGGACATCATAGTGCAATAGAAACAAAAAGACTTACTGTGAAGTCAGTTCAGATCGTGACCCCTGACTCTTACTAACTATATGACCTTAAGTCAGTCACTTCCCTGGACCTCGGTTTCCTGATCTGTGCAAAGTGAGAGTTGAATTAGATTGCTTTCTCTGAGGTAATATTTGTAAAGTTTTTAGCACAGTACCTAGCACATAGAAGGTGCTTAATAAATGCCCATTCCCTTCCCTTCCTCCACCCCACACCACCACCATGCAGCTCGAGATCTCTGTTCTTATGACCAAATACTTTGGAATTAAATGACCAGTACCAAAGTCACAACTAGCCCAGGAACGTAATTGAAAATGTCATTTCACCTCAGAGACACTGAAGGTAAGTACTTAGCGTATGTGTCAAATAATGTCTTCCACTGCACAGGAGAAAGACGTAACTAAGCAGCTTTGCTGTGATTAAAAGTTTCCAGGTTTTAGCCATGTCCATCAAAGCCAACTCGAACATTCTCTTTCTAACCCCAACCTTCTAGCGTCCCATCCCTCCCTATGCCTCATTTCTCTTAAACTTAGATTTAGACATATACTCCTAGAACGGAAAGTGACTTCAAACAATTAACTATATCAGCTTTAAGCAAGATGGTAGAAATTTCATGACCTATTAATATTATCACATAATCAAAATGAGTCAGCTTTTGACCCTCCCGAATGCCAGATTTCTCCCCGTCATAGCAGCATCCTAATGATACAATCTTGCCAGAATTCTTGGGCAGTAACTTTTTTATTTTGTCTTTGTATCCCCAAGACCTTGTGAATAGTAGGTATTCAAATGCTTATTGCATCGGATTGTTGGATTGTTCATAGAAATTCCTAATTTGTGGGGACTAAGAAAGTCATCATGATTTTAGCTTTATAGCATAGTTTAAGATCTACTACTGCTAAACCTCTTTCATTTACATTTTTTTCATTAGTTCTTTTGATATTCTTGACTTTTTGTTTTCCTAAATGAATTTTATTATTGCCTTTTCTAATTCAGTTAAAAATTGTAATTTTATTGGGATGGCATTGAATATATAAATTAGTTTGGGTAAAATTGTCATTTTTATTATATTGACCCTACCTACCCATGAACAATTAATATTTCTCCAGTTAATTAAATCTGATTTTATTTGTATAAAAAGAGTTTAATTTTTTTTTTTGCAGTTTTGTTCATATAGTTCCTAGGTTTGTTTTTGAAGGTGTACTCCCAGGTATTTTATACTGTCTAGAGTTACTTTAAATAGGATATCTCTTATCATCTCTTCTTGCAGGGTTTTGTTTGTGAGACATAAAAGAGTTACACGATAACTTTATTATATATTTAAAAGGCATAGAAAGTTGTACATAATAGATTTGTACTTTCATGTATAATCATCTTTTTTTTTCTTTTCTACTAAGTTATGGAAATGCTTCTTTTATTTCTTAAGTTCAAAATAAAATAAATAATTTTTTTAAAAAAAAGTCATCGTGTACTGCAGTGCAAAGGGTGGTAGCTTTTCAGTCATAGGCAGTGGGCTCAAATCTCAGCTTTGCTACTCCTTTCATGGGCGACTTTAAGTAAGCACCTGGTCTCTCCCACTTCAGTGCCCTGCCCTCTATAGTCATAGACCCAGCAACTTACTAAAATTAGACCTATGCCCCAAAGAGATCAAATAATGAAGGGTTCACATACAAAAATATTTTTGCAGCTCTTTTTATGGTGTACAAAACCAGTTTTTCATAACTAAGCCTCTTCCTACTTCCTGTCCTTATACCTTTCTGTTCTCCATGGCCTCTGTGCTACAATGATACTGCCTCCTTTGGGATCAAACATGACACTCATCTCAACTCCAGTCATGATCACTGGCTGTTCCCTCATACCCGAGAACACAGAGTTTCCTATGCCAGAATATGTGCTTCACACCCCAAATCTTGTTCCCTCTTGAAAACAGGTTTTCTTTAGGGTATCTGACCTGGACAGAATTGAGTACATTAATATATACAACTGACTGTATCAAAGGCACAAGAATAATTTAATTTGTACTTTATAAAGGCACTTCTAATGTGCTTTATTTCATAAGAGAGATGAAAATATTGCCAATTTTCACACAAGTTAGGTTTGTTCCTTTATCTGAACTTAATGGATCATAATTCTTATCTCTTTCTGGCTTCAATCTTACAAAATCTAAAGCTCTTATTGTCCATTAAAAAACAATAGCAATGAAAGCTTGGTTGAAGGTTCTGGAGAGCATAACACATCCTTTTGACACCTGAAAACAGGAAGACCCAACTCAGTAGAGTTTGACATTTTGCCAGCTCTACAAAGTTTGATAAGAATATGAAAACATCATGCTTTGTCTGGAGAAAAACATGATTCCATTACTTAATCCAACTAGAATGCTATGCTTACAAGGCATGAAGTAAAGACAACTATCTGTTTAATGTGATCAGTTGTAAGCAAGCAATATAATTCAAGCTTAGTTTGTTGTTGTTCAGTCCTGTCTGGCTCTTAATGACCCCATGAACCATAGCATGCAAACACTCTCTATGAAGTTTCCTTGGCAAAGATACTGGAGGGGTCTGCCATTTCCTTCTCCAGTGGATTAAAGCAAACAGACGTTAAATGATTTGCCTAAGGTCACACAGATTTGAACTCAGATCTTCCTGACTCCAGCCTCAGCAATCTATCCATTGAGCTACCTATCTGTCTCAAGCTTAACAGCACAACCCGAATTATTTTTTTTCAATGTCTACAGCAGAGGCTCTCAAAGTGCAGTCCAGAGACCACTTTGACCATTTCAAGGGATCTCAGAGGTGAAAACTATGTTCAGAATAATGCTAAGATGTTATTTGCCTATTAAAATATTCCTCCCCTTTGTAGCAACATATCCATGTGAGGCCAAATTTTTCTCATATACTTCAACCAAAACAACATATGTCAAGAGACTGAATGCAGAAGAAGATAGGAAAATCCAGTTGCCTACTATCAAGCCAAGTATTAAAAACATTGGAAGCTTTATGTAAAACAATGCCATTTTTCTCACTATTTTTTCTGTTTGGGAAAATATAGCTATATTTCATTAAAAGTGTGTTATTTATGTTAGCTTGTAATAGATTTATCATTGGTATCTAAAAGAATTAACAAATATTTTAAAACTATTTTAGTTTTCATTTCCAATACAGTAGATATCAAAACACGAGTTCTTTGGGGTCCTTGGAGGTTTTTAAGAGTATAAAGAAGTCCTGAGGCCAAAAAGTTTGAGAACTACTGAGTATAGGAATTAAACTTCCTTTCCTTCTTTGTATACGCAAGTCTAAGAGATGAGATGTTGTCAGCATGTTTAAGTTCTAAAAGAGGCTATATAACATGGCAATAACTTTACCACTCAGTGCAAAAAGGTACCAACGCACCACAAATGCCAGTAGAATTCTTGATTTCAAACTAGAAGAGGTTCCAGAGGTCATGTGATCCAAATCTTTCATTTTACAGATGAAGAAACTGAGGCCGAGTGACTTCTCCCACACATTCAGTAAATGGCAAAGATGAGCTTGAATCCACGTTCTCTCATTTCAAATCCTGTGTTCCTTCCCCACCACCACACAAGCTCCCATTGCTTGTCATGTAAATGTCATGAAATGTCTATGGTTTTTCAATTGCATATCTACATTAACCTCATTGCAGGACTATAACCTGCCCTGACTGTATTGCAAGTTTCCCCACACTATGTGAGCAGCATCTTTTACATTTAGATACCTATGTCAAATGCAACCCACATGTTTTTCTAATGTTCTATCCATAGCACCACCATACACATCCCTTACAGCTTGTCCCTCCTTTTTGATAAAATGGTATGGATGATGCCTTTTGGACAGTCTACCAGCGCCAGGCCAGGAAACCAAGTTGCTTCCGTTTGAATTGCTTTAAGAAGATTCCAAAGATCACCTGGCAGGATAGAGAACCAAACAATGACGTCCCTTCTCAAGCTGAACTGTCAAGCATTAAACTCTACTGCAGAGAGCACAACTCCAATGGGCTGGCCATGTTGTTCAAATTCCAAATGTATGTTTGCCTAAAAGAAGATTTTACAGAGAATTCACACAAGGAAGCCATTTGCATGATGGTCAGAAGAAAAAATGCAAAGGCAGTCTCAAGGTCTCTGAAGAACTTTGTAATCCATTTTATAACATGGGAGACGCTGGCAAAGGACTGTCCACCAGGGCATGCCCACATCAAAGCTGCATTCCAGCAGCTGAGGGGGAGATGAGATTAGTGCTGTGGCTGGTCCAACAGAAGTCATCATCTCAATAAACAAAACAACTCTAATCAAAATCATATTTAAAAACTGTAGAAAGCCCAGTAAGAAACACAGTAACAATAGCAACCCTTTTGATAGACATTCAGAAAAGCAAGTACATAATTCTGCAAAGCAGAATTGCAGTAGTTCAAAAGAAATGTAAGATGCACAAATTTAGAGATATCTATATACCCCAAATATTCATATGGATTATTGATGCCTGACCTGGGATAGAGCCTTCTGAGCTCATGTTGGTCTGATCAACCAAAGTCAGACGCACTGTACGTTGACTCCAACAGTGATGTAATTTGGTCCTCTTCAAGCACAAAGGATAACCAAGCAACCTTTTCCCTACTGCACTGCATTCCAACAGCTGAGGGGGAGATGAGATTAGTGCTGTGGATGGTCCAACAGAAGTCATCATCTCTAACAACATCTCAAACAACTCTAATCAAAAGGATATCTAAAAGCTGTAGAAAGCCCAGTATGAAACAAGAACAATAGTAACCCTTTTGATGGGCATTCTGAAAAGCAAGCACATAATAGCAATGGGATATAGACCCCCACATGAAACATGATATAGAAATGAATTAATGAATGAAAAGGCATTTATTAAGTACTTACTAGGTGCCACCCACTGTGTAAGCACTGGGAATACAAATACAAAATCTAAAAAGGACCTTGGATGCTAATGAAGGAGGAAAGACACAGAAGTGCTTGCCAGGGAATGCACTTTGCTTCAGAAAATTACAGGGATAATAAGTGGAGCTATGGGTGAATGGCCAGACACTCTACTCAAGAACAATGGCATAACTGATTTGATCACATGTTTCATGATTCCAGAACTGAAGGGGGTTAGGGTGGGGGGGATCAAGAGGAAGGGGTATATGAAGCATCAAGGCAGTTGGCAAGGCTGTGGAGGTAGTGATCATAGAATAGGGAATGAAATGAAGCATGATGGATGGGACTTTCCTGAAACAGTGGCCCATGAAAGGCAGTCCCCAGTCACATAGGACTCCAGCGCAAAAGTTCCTCTAGGACTTTTCTATGTTAGTAGCTAATCCAACTCTCTCGAATGATAGAGATCACTCCTCTGGGTCGTATTCTCAGATCACTCCCTTCGAGTCTAGGTCCTGGTTTGTTTGTTTGTTTTTCCCCCAGTGAAGAAGCTTTGGGAGAAAAGGGTAGAGAGATCCTATCCATTTCTTTTTCTTTTTTAATTAATTAATTTATTTTCTTGTTTACAACATTTCCATGAGATTTTGAGTTACAAATTTTCTCCCCATCTTTCCCCTACCCAACACCTCAAAACAGCCATCTCACTGTATAACCCCTCCCCCAATCTGCTCTCTCCTATGTCCTCCCCCTCACCCCTCTGACTTTCCAGTAGGGCAAGATGGATCTCCATACCACAGTGCCTGTGTATCTTAATTCCCAGTTGGATATAGTTAATAATAATAATTATTACATATAAATATACATATATATTTTTAAAATTTGATAATAGAACTTTAAATTCTAGATTCTTTCTCTTCCTCCCTTGTCACCCACCCTCACTGGAAGGAC
>CM053580.1:242035612-242064253 GCA_028627135.1 Pseudochirops cupreus | reverse complement strand
CTGTTTTCCAGGTCAGTGGTTTTTTTCAAGGAGATATTTCATATTGCCTTCTATTTTTTCATTTGTTTGGATCTGTTTAATAGTCTCTTGATTTCTCATAAAGTCATTTGCTTCTGTTTGCTCCACTCTAGTTCTGAAGGATTTATTCTCTTCAGACAGCTTTTGAGATTCTTTTTCCATCTGGCAAATTTGACTTTTTAAGGCATTCTTCTCCTCATTGGCTTTTTGGGCCTCTTTTGCCATTTGAGTTAATCTGTTTTTTAAGGTGTTATTTCCTTCAGTCGGGTTGTTGACTCTCTTTTCATGATTTTCTTGCAGTATTCTTATTTCTCTTCCCAATTTTTCCTCCACTTCTCTTATTTGGTTTTCAAAATCCTTCTTAAGCTGATCTATGGCTGTTAGGCAGTCTTCATGTTTCTTGGAAACTTTTGGTGCGGGAATTCTGATTGTGTTGTCTTCCTCCCATTCCTTGCTTTGATCCTTCTTGTCCCCAAAGAAGGAATCTAGAGTTTGGTTACCATTCTTACTTTGCTTCCTTTGCCTGCTCATGTTGGCCAGTCCATGATTATTTAGCTCTGTGGAACTCTGCTTCCAGAGGGGAAAACTCTGTCCCAAATTGCTGGGGTTTTCCCAGCTGCTGGAACTATTAGGGGGCTGTCATTTTTTTTTTGCATGAATAGCAAGTCAACAGCCTGCTAAAGGAGACCCAAACATACACAAATGTTTAAAAAAGAAATTTGTTTTTCACATGCAACTGGGAAATAAGATATACAGGCACAGGGTTATAGTAATCCATCTTGTCCTACTAGAAAGTTAGGGGGGTGATGGGAGAGTATATAAGAGAGAACAGATTGGGAGAAGGGGTATTCAGTAGGCTTGCTATTTTGGGGTGGGGTAGGGGAAAGATGGGGAGAAAAAATTGTAACTCAAAATCTTGTGGAAATGAATGTTGAAAACTAAAATTAAATAAATTTATTTTTATAAACACTTTAAAAAAAGAATAGGACTTATGATAAATTCATTTCCTTCTCTTTTTTTTTGACAGGGTAGCTTAGGTTTTGACAAAGAATTTGCTGTAGTCTCTCAAACTGTTCTTGGAGATGAGATGGAGAAATATGAGCTAGATGAAAGTACTTAGCATGGAATCACACTGTATGGGGAAAGTCATCATTAAGCACTCATTGTCTTCTTGGAAGTCAATCTCTAATGGAGTGTCCCAGGAATCTGTCTTTTTAACGTTTTTATCAACAACTCATATAAAGTTGGTGCTTATGAAATCTTCGCGTAACATAATTTTGATAAGGATAGCTAACGTGTTTGCTTCATGGTGGGGAAAATCTAATTCATAGCACCCAGATGATAGCCAAGCATTAGCCAAACCCAACCAAGATGAACGAGGTCATCAGTCCCTTCCATCTTCAAAGCCTGCTCTTCTAAGTATGGAAATAACACACAGCACAAACTTTAGTACCATCGGTTCCACTTTTATTCACCAATAAATACGAAGCTATATGTTACCGAACCAACTGACCCCGGTAAGCAGGAGACATAACCACATTCTCCTCCTTCACCTATATGTACCACTTAAGTTCCCAGGGTGCATATCTCTTGGATCCTCTGTATTTGCATAGCAAAGTATGACACCATTGTCAAAAATAGAGATAGCATGGGTCTACTTAGATATCTGTTATTATCCTTCTTGGTAATTATGATATCTGAGCTTCATTTCTCAAATTATGCACTATGTTTTCTAGTATTTTAATCAATCATGAGACAAGGTTATCTTGTTTCCTATTTCTGTATCTTTTTATTTTTTTCATTTTTTGCTTTTTGGAAGGGGGAAGGCAGGGCAATTTGGGTTAAGTGACTTGCTCAAGGTCACATGGCTAGTAAGTGTTAAGTGTCGGAGGGCAGATTTGAACTCAGGTCCTCCTGATACCAAGGCTGGTGATCTATTCACTGCACCACCTAGTCACTCCTCATTTCTGTATCTTCAGATTGAAACCTTTCAACTCTTTGATTGGTCATATCTTGCTTGTGGATGATTCCTTGACATAGAGCCTAGGTCTATATGGCAAAAGTTATCTTGTATAGGGTAGGCCCCTTTCAGGAATATGTTAGGAATATTTTCAAGCTAGCAAAACCTTCAGATATGTATTTTGCCCACACCTGTTTCTTGTATTGGAGGATGTGGGTAGGAATCACCTAAATGGGAGGTTTGTTTTTGAGGTTACTCAGATACAACTAAATAAATGTTCTTAAATTTTAGAATTGAAGAAGATGTTTATATAAGCAAGCATTTGTATGAATATAAAGAAATTTCTTGAATAAGGGTGTTCATCTGGAATTACAAATGATTCGTTTAAAGCTCACCTACTAAGCAAATTTGGGACTTCAATCAGCTATCCAGTTCAACACTGGATGATAACAAAGTCAGAATCTAAAAATGTCTCAACCAGCTAGAACACGGAGCCAAATCTAATGAGATGAAATTTAAAAGGGTGAACATAAAGCCTCACACTGAGTATGAGACAGAGAAACTATGGCTAGATGGTGGTTCATCTGAAAAAGATCTGGAGGTTTCAGTGGACTGAAAGTTAAATGTGTCAAGACTGTGATATGGCAGCAAAGAAAACTGCTAGTGGTTATTACATTTTTGAATATAGGTCCATCCAGATCACTTTCCATTCTGAAATTTTGTGATTATATAGCCTCTGTGCATTTGCACACTCTCTCCCCCATGCCCAGAATGGATTCCTTCTATATATCTAACAATCATTTGCTTCATTTAAGACCCAGTTCAACTCAATTCAATGCTTATTAAACACCTGAAGTGTGGCACTTCATGTGAGGATTAGGAAAATATGTGCAGAATGCAAGCGGTTGTGTCGAGGCACAGGGAAGTGTTTGAGGCCCTGGAATTAGTTGGGTCACATAGAGATCAGAGTATATTGCACTGTCCCTGGCCAGGGGATACTGCATTGCTCAAGATTCTCTCACGTGGGGTTACCTGATGTTCCTGATTAGCATCTCCACACCCTGGGGCCTTCATGCCCTTGTGTTTGCACTTCCCTTCTCACAATTTACTTCCCCTCTCACAATTCTGTTCAGCTAGGCTCTGTCACGTGTGGTATGTGAATCTTGGGTATATATAAGGATTAAGCCTTGGGGGTAGGAGAAGTCTGCCTTGAGGAGTCTGCCTTAGAAAGTCTGCCTTAAGATCTGAGACCTGAATAAACCTTTTCTGTTTGCACCTCAGAGCCATGGCTCTTCTGTTCTAAAGTGTGCTAGCACCAACTTAAGTAGGGTAAGTAACCAGTTGCCCCTGCAGGCAAGTTAGGGTACTCTGAAAGAGAACCCTGACAACTTCATATCATAGAATCCCAGGATTTCAGAACCAGAGGCAACATCAAAGATCCCTCTAGTCCAACTCATACCTTTTCTACAACATATTTGGCAAGTGATCAATCATTAGCTTTTGCTTAAAGATCACTAAGGAAGAAAAATCTAATTTATCTAGCAGTAGCCCATCTCACTGTTGAATTACTATAATTATTAAGAAATTTTTTCTTATATCAAGTCTAAATTTTCCTCTTTTGTAATTTATACTCATTACATCTAGTTCTGATTCTGGGGCCAAGTAGACTGTCTAATCTCTCTTTCTTGTGATAATCCTTTAAATTGTGAAGACAGTCATCATGTCCACCATGAGTCTTATTACTGGAACAAACATTCCCCAGTTTCTTCAGTCAATTTTCATATGACGTGAACTCAAGATTTTTCACCGTTCTGATCATATTCTTCTGAAGTCTCTAGCTTATCAATGTCCCTCCTAAAACTTAATAACAGAATAGGACATAGTGCTCCAAATATGGTGTTACCAGGGCATAATACAGAGGGACTATCAGCTTCCTAAACATGGATGCTATGCATTCAGCACAGAGCCTGGCACACAGTAAACAGTAAATGCTTGATGCTTTATGTATGTATCTGCCTATTTATCTATCCTTCTAAATGGAGCCTTAGATTGTATTGGTTTTATTAGCTTCCATATTACACTATTGATCCATATAAGTTTGTATTTCACTAAGATTCTTAGGTGCTTTTCAGAGATCTAACCAAGCCTTCTTTACCTTGTACTTATAAAATTGACTTTTTGAACCTAAGTATAAGACTTTGCATTTATCTCCCATAAATTTTATCTTATTTCATTCAGCCTAATGTTTTTAACCAATCAATATCTTTTATAAATTCTAACTAACATCCAATGTATTAGCTATCCCAATTGCTCTAAATTGATAAGCACACCATCTAATAAACATAGTTTGATTTCAATCATTAACAAAAATGTTCAAAAGCTAGGAGCATTCAACTGGATACCTCTGTCTAAGCTAACTTTAAATACTTGATGGTTACTCTTTTGGTCCAGTCATTCCACTAGATCTGAGACCATCTAATTGTCTGGACATATAACTCTGAAAGGTTCAGGCAAGTGCTAAATGTGAATTATGGCACAATAATTTGAGGAAAAGTTCTCAATCTGGGTACCTAAAATTTAGGTTAATTATATCTCTAATATTTCCCTGATCTATCATCTAGTAATCTTGTCAAAAAATAAGTAAGTCGTGTTCGACCTTACCTATTCTTGACAGAGAAAGCAAGAGCAAAGTTAGTTGAGCATCTTTTTATCATTCAGTTATCAATTATCATTGTCTTATCCATCCCAAGCAGCAACCCAGTTTTTCATCTGATCTTCCTCTTAAGCCTCAGTATAGCTTTTTGCTTGTTCTCCTTTAGTGCTCCTGACACTGGCATCTGCAGCAGCAGTAGTAACTCACATTGATATAGGGACTTCAGTTGTACAAAATGTTTTCCTTACAAAGTGAAGTCATTTGGGGAAAACACATTTGCTACCCAATAGATGACCCCTATGGGGACAATTAAGAGCTGACAATTTCCAGGAGTTGAGGGGTATTTTATCTGCCTTTTAACAATGTTCTTCAAATACTATAAACATCTCACCTCACACCAACCGTGTAGTATGGATGGCATTTTTTTTTCTAAGAGTTTACAAGGTAATGTTTTAAATCCATCAGCTTATGGGACTTTGGCTAAGTAATTGAATTAAGTTATGATGGCCACAAAACTTTCCTGTATATACCTGAGGTGTCTATGAAAAGGAAACTAACTTTGGAACCTGAAGTCCCAAGTCTTGGTCCTGGATCTCTCTCTAATTTATTATGTGACCCTGAATAATCACTTAGCCTATGTGCCTTGATTTCTTGATTTATAAAGATAATTACTGACCTATTTACCTTATAGGGGTTTTTGAGATAATAAATGAAATGATATAGTTGTAAAAATATTTTGTAAAGGAAACGATGCTTTTCAAATGAAAGGTGGTGTTATGACTGTGTCCCAATCAGTACAAATAATGGATCCCCTGACATGGTCACATTAGTCAGATGGGCATGGCATATTTTCATTAGAACCCATTACCATATTTACTACTTATAACTTCAAATAGTATGAAATAGATACGTGTGAACACTCCAAGAGATTGGTTACTTGCACTAATTGGGACCTGGCTGTACTAGTTGATTGATTGGTTAGTTGGTTGTTGTTCTTCGTTCTTGAAGAGGACCAAAATGACATCACTAAGCTAGAATCAAGTTTCAATGTGTCTGACTCTGACTGATCAGACCAATATGACCTTGGAATGCTCTACCACAGATTGGGCACAAATAGTCCACATGAACATTTGGGGTGGATACTCTAAATCTGAACATTTCAGGCTTCCTTGGAGCTGTTTCAATTCCGCTTTGCTCCCAGAGCACAGCACCTTCTCTGATTTGGGCATGTCATGCTGGGCAGTCCCGTGCCAGTGTCTCTCATGTCACACAATCAATTCCAAAGGTCTTAAGAGAGACGTTGAGAGTGTCCTTGTATCGCTTCTTCTGACCACCATGTGAATGCTTGCTCTGTGTGAGTTCTCCATAAAATAGTCTTTTTGGCAAGCATATGTATGAGTCAATAAATAAGCCCTACTATAAGTCAGGCACTGGGCTTGGTGCTGGGGAATCTAAATACAAGAGAGACTGCTCTCAGGGAATTTGTATTCAAAAGGAAGAAATACACACATATAAAGGCACAAGAAGAGCACATACGAAACAAATAGAAGATCAACTTCGGAGAGGAGGCACTAGCTGCTGAGGGGGACCAGGAAAGATCTCATGCTGCAAGTAGCACTTGGGCTAGGTCTTAAAGGACCATAGGGATTTCAGAAAGGAGAGAAGAGGAGGGAGAGCATCCCAGCTGTAAAGAATAGCCAGAATGAAGGAAGGGAGAGAGACAGGAGATGGAGTGCTACATGTGAAGAGTGACAAAATCAATGTGATGGACTGTCAGGCGAGTATAAAGGAGTCGGGTGTAATAATTCTGAAGGGGAAGGATGAATGCAGATTGTGAAGAGTTTAAAACACCAAGCAGAGGGGTTTAGTTTGATCCTAGCCATGACAGGCAACCACTGGAGTATGCTGAGTAGTGGAGTGACTTAGTCAGGAAAATCACTCTGGTGATTGTGGGTCAAAATGACCTTGATGTTACATTCCAATGAATATATAGTTGTTTTCTTTATGTACCCCCAGAGCCTCTGATAGCTACCACTGACATAACTCCACCCCCCACCCCCCACTCCCCAGGGCAAAGACTAAGGAATATCAACAGAGTCAAAATACCTGGACCACAACATAACTGAGTATTTGGGATGTTTGTGATCTTTTCAGTCAATCTATCCAGATATTCTTTAGTCAGTAGATGAGGGAGACAGACAAAATGACTGATCTTGTTGATCTATTGATTTTATAGCAAGTAGACATGACCAAAAGTTCTGATTATTGTTTGATAGAAGAGCTCAGCACCACAGAAAGCAAATTTTTCCCAGTTCTATTCAACCCAACCTCCTCCTATTACTCAATTCTGAACCTTTTCCAAGATATATTTGAACTACACACATAAACAGATGAGGCAAAAGTGAGCTTTTTTTGCTCCTGTTTTCCTGGCGGTCAGTCACCTTTATCACTTAGTTGATATGTGTAGATAAAGTGATTCATCTTTGAGGACCCTGTTACTTCCTCTAGAGCAGCAGTTCTCAACCTGTGGGTTATGTTCAATTTGTAACAATGAAAATACATCCTGCATATCAGATATTTACATTACAGTTCATAACAGTAGCAAAATTACAGTTATGAAGTAGCAACAAAAATAATTTTATGATTGGGGATCACCACATGAGGAACTGTATTAAAGGGTCACGGCATTAGGAAGGTTAAGAACCACTGCTCTAGAGTATTGAAAAACCAGGAACTCTTACCCTTGACTTCACTTGGGGTTGGGATCAGGACTTATCAGAGGCCATAGTGGTAGAGCTTTCAATGAATGGCCTATGTCCCTGACAAAGTAGCCTGGTCACACATGGACATTCTCCAGACTCTTCCCTTGTGGCATTTCTGCCATGAGAGACCTCTGCCTTAGGGCCTTCCTCTCCTCATTGGTGACTTCCTACCCAGGACCACATTTAAAGAAGGATTCCAGCCATACTTCACTTCAGTCATGCCTGGACTCATTATCCAGTCTCCGCCTTACCTACTGCATTATTCTTCCTCTCCTTCACTTCTAACTCTCCTTTGTGTATAGTCTGTCTCCTTTAGAATCTAAGTTCCTAACCTGAAATGATGGCATACTGTTTGTTCCTGCTGCTGGGGAGGATGAATTTGGTGGATTGCTTGACTTTAGGAGTACTGAGTATGGCTAATGCCACTTGGGTCCACATGAAGTTCAGCACCAACATGGTCCTCCTCTTGGAACAGAGGGCTACCAGGTTGCCTAAGGAGGGGCAAACTGGGCCAGATCATAAAAATGAAGCAGGTTAAAGCATACACGCAAATTGGTATTGAGAGTGGGCCCATGAATGGCCACTGGTCTTCCAACTTGGGCAAAATAAGGAGACACAAATAAGAAAAAATAAGGAAAGAAAGAGTGAGACAGAGAGGAAGGAAGGAAGGAAGAGAGAGAGAGAGAGATGGAGGGAAAGAAAGAAGGGGAGAAAAGAAAAAGAAAGGAAGAGAGAAGGAAAGAGAGAAGAAAGACAGAGAGAAAGAAAAAGAGAGTAGGAAGGGAGAAAAAGAGAAGAGAGAGAAAAGAAGGAATAAAGGAAGGAAAGAAAGAAAGAAGGGAGAAAGGAAGGGAGGGAAGAAGGAAGAAATAGGGAGGGAGGGAAGAAAAAGAAAAGAAGAAAGAAGGAAAGAAAGGAACTGAGAGGAGAGGAGAGGGGAGGGGAGGGGGGGGACAAGAGGGGAAAGGAGGAGAGGGAAGGGGAGGATAAGAAGCAAAAGAAAAAAAGAATATAAGTTCTTGAAAGTGGGAATTATCTTGTTTGCTTTTATTTGCACCCCCCAACACTCAGTAGAACATCTAGAACATAGTAAGCATTTAATAAATGCTGTACCTGTCTATTTATCCATCAGAATCAAGCCATTTGGAGTGAGTCTAGAAGCAGAGTCTCATGCGGCCCAGAACTGGTTATTTTCCACATGGCAAGCAGGTCAGAGAAAGCAGCACTTCCAAGGTGGAGAAATATGGATCAGCGATGTAGAATGCAAAGGAAAAAACTGGCAAGCCTGATCTAAGGTTAGGAAAGAGTGCAAAGAGAAAGTATGGAAGTGGACCAGCCTTCATACAAAGAATACATTTGCCAATACAACTTCAGATCTCTGTTTTGTTGTTATGATGATACACAGAGGCCATCTAGTCCAACCTGTACTTGAACTGGTATTTCCTTTGCAACAAACCAACAACAACATACCAATCTTTGTGCAAAGATCCTCAATGAGAGCAAACCCATTCTCTGCAGGGACAGACTATTCAACTTTGGAATAGTTCTTGTTGTTAAAAAATATTTCCTCAAACCTAGATTGCTTCTACTCTTTTGAGCTCCGACCCTTTTTAGTTTCAATAATCTAAAGTTTTCTCTAAAAATTTCTCTCTAGTTTTGACAAGAAAAATCCATATTGGCACTTGTTTGGAACTAAAATGATGGCTCTTCAAAATTTTGATTTCTGCCTCTGTGATTTTTCTGAACAAATGAAAGTGTTCAATGAGATTTTGAAAGGACTATTGTTTGAGAGCATTTAGTAATGATGGAAGAATGTTTCATTTAATCCCTAAATGAGCTTAGAGTTATAAATTATAATTAATACCACTTGGAGCCTGGCCAGCCTAAAAGGCCACAATTTTAGGGTATGAAGAAATAATTAAGGGATTTAATTGCAAAAGGGGGAAAAAAAGGATAGATTCTGTCTGAAAGAAGGAACTAATTTTCTTCTTATTTTTGGACAGTGATTGTGTTTATTTTGTGGGTTTAGTCAGAATACCACAACCACATCGTGGAATCTTTTTGGAGGTATTAAAAGAATTTTTCAGTATAAAGAAATGTATTCATATCTGGTAGGTTTTTTCTTTTCTTAAAAGGAATGTTATTAGAAACATAAAATTAACAGTCCATCCATTACCAAGATATCTCCTATAAATTGTGAAATAACTACAGGTGCCCTTTCCCATCCTGATGTCCCTTTTGTCTGATAAAAATAACTACATGACCTCATTTTACTTACACCTCAGTTGAACTTGATAATGAAATCTACACACTAGAATGATCAATTGTAGTTGGGTTTGGGTTTTTTTTTTGGCCTCATTCAACATCAAAAGCTTACTTTCAAATGCTGACTGTGTAAAACCATGAAGAAACATTGAAACTAGTCTGAGTGTTTCTTTAAGCATGTCCTCCTGCTCTGATTCTACAATATTCTTTTAAAGAACAACGACAACAACAAAGTCGAGATGATTCTGAATCCAAATGCTGGGTGGAATATTTCCTCTCGGTTATTTCACTCTTAATCTTTGTCAACAGTCACTGAAAAACTAGTTATTATTAGCTAGTCAGAACTAGCTGCTACAATTCACAGATTTAGGGTCAGTCAGTAAGCACAAATTATACGCTGAGCACTGTGTTGAGCACTGGGGATACAAAAAGGCCAAAAGACAGTCTCTGCTCTCAAGGAATTTGGTCCAATGGAGGGAGACAACATGAAAACAACTATGTGCAAACAAGCTATGCTGTTCAGTCATGTCCAATTCTTTGCGACCCCATTTGGGATTTTCTTGGCAAAGATACTGGAGTGGTTTGCCATTTCCTTCTCATTTTACAGATAAGGAAACTGAGGCAAACAGGGTTGAGAGACTTACCCAGGGTCACATAGCTAGTAAATGCCTAAGACCAGATTTGAACTCAGGAAGATAATGAATCTTCCTGATTCTAAGCCTGGTGCTCTATTCACTGTTTGACCTGGCTGCCCACAAACTATAGACAGGAGAGATTAGAAGTAATTAACAGAGGGGAACATTGGCTCCAGAGAGACTTCATGAAGAGGGTGAGATTTCAGTTGGATCTTGAAGGAAGCTGGAGAAGTCGTGAGGTGGAGATGAAGAGGGAGAACATTCATGCATGGGAGGCAGCCAGGGAAAATGCCCAAAGCCAAGAAACACAGTCACTTGTTCTAGAAGACTGGACAGGTGAGGGCTGCGTAGGATATGAAGGGGGAATATGACAAGTGTTTAATAACCACTTACCATGTGTGCTGAGCATGGCGCCAACTGACCTCCAAATATTATCGATAATAACCCTGGGAGGGGGATGCCGTTATTCATCCCATTTGACATTTGAAGAAACTGAGGCAGACAGCATTAAATGAAAGGTTTTGGATGTCACACAGAAGATTTTATACTTGCTCTCAGAGGTGATAGGGAGCCACTAGAATTTACTGACAAGGAGAGGATGACACGATCACTTTAGGAAGACCAGTTTGACAGCCGAGTGGAATATGGAGTGGAATGGGGAGGGACTTTGGAGAGCCAGACTATTGCAGCAGTCTAGGCACCTGGGGCTCTCAGAGGTCATCAAGTCCAACCACCTCCTTGTTTTAGAGCTGAGGAAACTTAGGCCCAGAGAGGTTCAGGGATTTGCTCCAGGTCACACAGGTATGTCAGAAGCAGGATTTGTGCACAAGCCCTCTGACTCCAAAGCCAGGGATTTTTTTCTCCTATTTTTTCACCCCAATAGGGCCTCTTTTGTCAGGATTAAGCAAAAGCATGGGAACATAGACAAAAGAGGCCCTAACAGGCTGACTCAGAATTCTCAGTTTAAGGACTATGGCAGGAAACAAAGTCCTAGTTCCCAGCAACTAACTTTTTTTTTTTCCATTTGTAGGTGTAGATGTCCCTAATGTAGCCCCTACACTACATTAGAGATTAACTTGTTTTATTGCATGGGGAGTTTTCCCAGAGGTATTGGAGAAAGGACTTTATGAAACTTGACATGCTCCATAAAGGTGAATTATCACCACTCCTTCCTTATCAAATTAAATATATGTTTAATAAAAAGAGGAAAAAATAATAAGATAGGAATAGGAAATGAAACTGTAATTTCGTAATTATACAGAACTCTCAGGCAAGGAAACTCCTTCCATCTCAACATTTTCACTGTAATTTACTTTTCTAGAGTTTCCTGGAGCACTGAGAAGTTTAAAAATTTGCCCAGAATCACACAAGCCAATATGTGTCAGACAGGACTTAGATGCAGGTCTTGAAAGAGTTGAAGTTAGTTCTCTTGGCCACAGTAGACAGGTCACCAGCCCTGGATTTAGGAGAACCTGAGTTCAAATTCAGCCTCAGATACTTACTAGCTGTGTGACCCTGAGCAAGTCACTTAACCCTATTTGCCTCAGTTTCCTCATCTGTAAAGTGGAGAAGGAAATGGCAAATCCCTCCAATATCTTTGCCAAGAAAAACCCAAATGAGGTCATGAAGAGTCAGACACAACTGAACAAGAACAGCTTTCTCCAATAGGCTTCATTGCTTTAACTAGATGTTTAAATTTTAAAATAAATCAGACTTTCAATTTACATATTTAAATTTACCCCTCCATCTTCTGTCTCTACAAAGAAGATAAAATTGAATCAGATTATTCTTTGTTATTCATCTGTCATAAAAATAAAACATAACCACTTACCCTGGTTATAAAACTTCAAATAAGTCACGTAAAAATTATACAGTTATCCCTTCTACATCACAATCTTCCCCACCATGGTTTCAATATATCAAAGTTTGAAAAAATAAATTTGATTGGCACTGGGCACTATGGTCTTGGGTCTATGTCTTGGCTTCCTTGTTTCCTGAGTACAGAAGGGCCAGGGGACAAGGAGGAGCTCTAGCTGCATGCTTAGGCTTGATGAACAGATCACCATGGATAGCACTAAGGTAGGGAAGCAATATTGAATTGAAACAGGATTGTGTCATTGTTAAATGTCTTTTCCATGATCTGAATGTTCTTCGTCTCCCGTGGCTGATAAACCACCTTGTTTTATTACCTGCCAAAAAAAAAAAAACCCACAATAAATCACAGGTCAGCATAAGAAATTCAATGGAAATTTTGGGGGAGTTTTGTGGAAGTTGTAGACCAGGTGCAAAGTCCAGCAGACAACACAGAAAAAGTTTAGAAACACAGAAATGCATAAAATGTGTGTATAGTATTGTATAATATCAACATATTTTATCTTTTAATACCATAATAATTCAGACTTCTCTGGTACAAAGTGAGGCTCAAAAAATTTTACATAGATTTTCCAGATCGCCAGGGTGCTGTACCCTAAACCCAGGATGTGGAAGGGATAACTGTGCTTACTTCTTTCATGAAATTAGTGTGATTTGGGACCCCATTCAATTTTTTGGTCCTCTCTCTTTTCCACCTGATAGAAGATAACCACGGGAAAAGAAAATAAGAAGACATAGGAAGAGTCATATTTGTAGGCCCTGGGCCCCTTCAGGTGGTGGAGATCCCAGATGAGAGGGGACTCGGGCTCAGCAGATCTCTCGTGTCCTACTTAACTGTTTCCAACACTACCACCCTCAGTGCATTTCTCTCTAAGCACTGTTATGTTGAAGTCTGTGGGTAAAGAAGTGAATGATTAATAAGAACTTGCTAGCAACACCAAATTAAGCTAAAATGCTTTTAAAGCTAGTTGACATGTAAAAATGTGCAAACATCCCTGAGTGCTCAATAGTGGAATAGATCCTGCTGAAATCTATGAAGGAACCAGAGAACTATTTCAAACAAGGCAGGGAGATGGAGACAAGCTGTACCCTGGCACTGTACAAAGACAAAAAAACAAAACAAAACACTTTATGTGGAAAGAAACGTTGTGCCTCAAAGAACTACTATTAATTCATCCTTTAGCAAATGTTATATATCTACTGTGAAGTACTGTTAAAAATATAAAACCTGCCCTCATGGAGTTCACCATCGAGTAGGAAGATAAGGTGCTCAACACTGATTACTATGATACACAACATTTCATTACAGAAAGGTATAAAAACAAAGCAGTGAGAATTCTGAGCGGGAGACACTGGTACTGACTGGAAGAACCAAATTACGGCAAGCTTTTCTGGATAGGACTTTCAGGTCCATGAAACGGTTTCTTTCCACCAGTTTTATACAGAGCAGGAATATTACTCCTCAGCCGAGTATACAAAGGACAAAAGAAACATATGCATGTACTCTTGAAAGTAATCACATTAAGAAGATTACTTTAGGGCTACCAGCTCAGAAAAGTCATTAGAAATGTATGCAAATATTTTAAAAGGCATTTTATGTGGTCTCATTCATTCAGTTATGCTTTCTCTTGATTTTTTTTTATTTCCATTACAGAAGAGTATTTATATGGTGTAAGTTTTGCGTTTTCTATCCCCTAACTGAACATCTGCAGTATAAGCCCTTACACAATGCAAAGTTGGCACATAGCTTATCTACTCAGCAGGAGAGAAAGGAATGCCATTTCCATGAAAAAACAAAAAATTACATTGCCATAGTTCGTGTCGTTTTTTTTTTTATCTTTAAAGTATTTTGCAAATATTAATCTATCAATTCATAGAAAATTACTTTAAAAAGAAGGAAAGAGAAGCTGGAAAGCAGGTTAAATTATTTCCCCCACAAAGGGAGTTAGTGTCTAAATCTGGATTAGACCTTGGACCTCTTTAACATGAACAGTTCAGAGATTGAACTTGTGTAAACATCTACAAGGTCAAATACTCATCAGTTGCTTCTGGAACAATAACAGACTCACCCTTAGGAAGTTTCTTTTGCCGAAGTTCTAGGTACTGAGCACATTTCTATTGCCTTTAACAATTAACAATTTTAAAAGAATCAAGTTCAGAAAGTGTCTGGTTGTCTTTCTTCAATTTCAGGCTAGTGATTAGTTGGGGGTTCTAGCAAGTAAAGAGTGGGGTATGAGTATGGAAATCAGGTTGAAAATTCTCCAGTGAAATATCTGCTCTATCCCAGTTCCAGACAAGTCTGAAGGATTGAGAGGACCATCTGTACTGTGAAATCCAGATTCTTGTGCTGTCTGCAAATAGGTACAAAAAAGAAAATAAAACCTGAGCAATCCCCTCAAAAAACTTATAAAGCTTGGCCAAACATCTGGAAGGCAATACTAGTTTGAGCTAAAAGTAGCAATTCGAGCTATACCTTTCAATTAAGATCTTGGGACATTTGTTTGTCTTCCCCATCACTTAGCAGCAAATGCTCTCTAAATGAGCACCTTTTGCAGTAAGGCAGTGGCTATACTAGAAAATAGAAAATAACCCATGCAAAAGAACCTGTGTGTCCAGAGCCTAATTCATTGGAATGAAATGTTCATGGGAAGGCAGCTGCTCCTTGGCCTTAGAGAGGCAAAAACATGGCTGGTAGGGAGTCTGAGAGAACTTCTGTTTGTGGCGTGTTCCTCCAGGCCTGGAGAGAATCTCTGGCTTTGGGCCTGCTCATGATCCCTACAAATATTCATGATGGAAATGCTGATCCTCAAAGATCGCAAAGATGGGGCTTTGACCTTTCCTTATGTACAAGGACCTTTCCTCCTCACATTAACTGTGTGGTTCCTATTTATTTTCCCTTCTTCCAGCATCTGGATCACATGGTTCATAGGGACCATAAAATTTAACTTTAATAACAGATTTGATCCCAGATCTGTAAAAAGATATTATTTTCTGACTTCAGGCTTTGGATATGAGAAATTTTTTTTCAGACTGGTACTTTACCTATGAGCCTATAGATTTCATCAAGAACAAGAATAGGGAGAAAAAAGACCCATCAGGAATTCCAGATGAGGAAGAGGAAGAAGAAACCATCTACTGGGGCATTATTTTAAACAAGGGCAAGAGTATAAAGAAATGCATATGGATGGATGGATATGTGTGTGCATGTTTTCCTATTCTCAGATATTCCCTTTTTTGATGAAAATCTTACAAACAGTACGTAGTGCCTGGCACTTAGTCAGCATTCAAATGATTATTGATTGATTCATACAAGATATTCATAGCAGAAAATTTATGTGCTTTTTAGTAACTGCCAGTAAACCATGTTTGTTATTCAGTTCTTCAGTTGAGTCTGACCCTTCATGACCTCATGGACCATAGCACACCAGGCCCTTCACTATGCTCTTAAAGTATCCTCCACTATCCTCCACCATCTCTTGAATTCTGTCCAAGTCCATGTTGGAGGTTTCTATGATATTATCTATCTATCTCTTCCTCTGTCACCCCCTTTTCCTTTTGCCTTCAACCTTTCCCAACATCAGGCTCTTTTCCAATGAATGAGTCCCATCTTCTCATTATATGACCAAATTATTTAAGCTTCAGAATCAGGAGTTGACCTTCCAGTGAATAGTCTGAATTAATTTCCTTAAGTATTGACTGTCTTTGCTGTCCAAGGGACTTTCAGAACCACAAATTCAAAAGCTTTCCTTATAGTCCAAATCTCACAATCATACACTGCTACTAGAAAAATTGTAGCTTTGACTATATGGACCTTTATTGGTGAGGTGATATCTCTGCTTTTTAGCATGCTGTCCAGATTTCCAAGAAACAAGTGTCTTTAATTTCATGACTGTAGTCATAATCTACAGTGATCTTTAAGCCCACGAATATAAAATCTGACACTGTATCCATTTCTTCTCCCTCTATTTTCCAGGACATGATGGGACCAGTTACCAAGATCTTAGTTTTGGTTTGTGTTTTTTTTTTAATGTTAAGCTTCAAGCCAGTTTTTACATTCTCGTTTTTCACCCTCATCAAGAGGTTTCTTAATTCTTCTTCACTTTCTGCCACCGGAGTGGAATCATCTGCATATCTGAGATTGCTGATATTTTTCCCAGCTTTTGATTCATGCAGAATGGCATTTTGCATGAAGCACTCTGCATATAAGTTAAATAAATAAGTTGACCATATTCAGCCTTGTTGTATTCTTTTTCCAATGTTAAACCAATTAGTTGCTCCATGTTTAGTTCTAACTGTTGCTTCTTGGCCCACATGACTCTAAGTAAGTAAAAGAAGTAATTAGTTTTGCTTTCCTCATGCTTTGGATCTAGACTAGTTTGACAGAAGGCAAAGAAATACTTCTTATACAAACCAACCCAGGAAACACAGAAGTTTTCGGTTTTCTGCTCCTTTTTTGCATGCAAGAATGGGGAGGTGGTAAAAGATCACTTGGCAAATATAAAGAAAAGAAAAAGACACCCTTTGGGGTAAATTTTCAGATAGAGATAGATAGATAGATAGATAAGAGATAGATGATAGATAGATAGATAGATAGATAGATAGATAGATAGATAGATAGATAGATAAGAGATAGATGATAGATAGATAGATAGATAGATGGTTCCTTCCTCCCAATCCACTTGATGAAATAACAGAATATAAGAGTCAATAAGAGAGACAATATGGTGTAAGGTTTTGCCCCTTTCTAGTTTTTCTTCCTTACAAAAATAGATGTATATTTTTCAGAAAAAAAGAAAAAGCCCAATCAAGAATGAACTCTGGGGTACCTGGATGACCTTCGGTGGTACATGTGTCACCTAAAAAAAACAAAGAAAGCAGTTGTGTGAATAGCTGAAGAATACGGACATTTCTCTAGGTCACAGTGCCCCTAGACCAGATATCAAAGCCTAAGCTCTCTCCCAGGGTCATTGGTGGCAACTATGAATGACTGGTCTGTGTAAACTATTAGCCCTTGTCCTGCCTTGATGTCTTATCTTTCCTGTGCTCACCACCAGAACAGGAGCTACATATTTTCAATGTTCCATTTAGAGGCAATTTCCTTAAAAGCTCTGGAAAAACACTTTTCTTCAAAGTCATTGGATCAGTCCAGGCGGAGATGTCCATACCAAACACTGAATCTGTTGAGGGGTGGCACAGGGCTGTTACAGAGAGGCTTTTCTTATTCATATTCTTCTTCGCCTTAATTTTCTTAATGAAGTTAGCCATGAGGCCGCTCCTGCTCTCCTGCTCTGGAAGCATCTGACCTAGGTCCTCATCATTTATGTTTATGGGATTTAAGGATTAAGTGACACAGACAGTGAGATGTAAAGTTTCAAGTTTCAGACTTTGAAGTGGCCCGTTTACACATTGCAGAAAGTGAGCTAGCTCCTTGATTAGCTAGTACTTTAAAGAGAGTGTAAAGAAATGTTTCCTTCAGGAGACATCAAGTTCTGTAATCAACTTGAGAGAATTATAAGGCCTTGGTTACAGAATAAAGGCAATAGACACCACATAGGAAACATTTAAAGCATAGATTCATAACCTGTTGTGTGTAATGGACCCCATGGGAAGCCTATGGACTCCTCAAAATAATGTTTTAAAATGCATAAAATAAAATACATAGAATTACAAAGGAAAACAAAAGATATTGAAAATAAAAATATAATTTTTGTTCCTATTCAACTTCACAGATCCCCTGAAATCTATCTATGTGCCTCTTGGGAATCATTGGACCCCTGATCTAGTGATTGACTGAGAGGATCAGCCATGCCCCTTAGGTCTATATAAAAGGCAAGCCAGTCAGCTCTGAGGGGAGTCAAATCTGGCAGTCAAGAAGAAAGCTGGAAGAAGAACTTAGCTCCCCCAATTTTTACTTTCACCTCTTGGGGAATTCCCTGTGGAGGTAGGGAAAGGAGGAGAGAGAAAGAGAGAGGGGGAGGGAAAGGACTCCTTTCTTTTCCTTCTTCCTTGACAATGGCTTCTTATGACAATCATACAGCCTTGTCACTGCTGTAGACAAATGGAAGAGACTGAGTTTAGAAGAAATGGGACTAAGAATTCTAGAAAGCTGGGTTGTGAGTCCAGTGAGTTGGCAAGAGAAGCTGAGAGTCTGGCAGGCAGAGATAAGATACTGCTCTGGGTGTAGCAGGCTGCAGAATCAAGACTCCTTCTGGTCCTAGGGTGTTGACTCTGATGAAGGGCCAGAAATGTTGAGAAAGAATACAGGGATCCTGAAACCAGAGTTCCCAGGGCAAGGTTGCCTAGAATGAATTCACAGACTCAAGAATTCTTGAAGTCAAGGTGGCAAAGATTTATTTTTATGCTACACAGCAGGCAAGAGTTCTTAGGGAACCTGTAACCTTAGGGATACAGTTAAAGTTCATAAAGGATAAACGATGGTAAAACATGTGCCAAATATGCTAACCAGGTGAGTCAGGGTGGGATTAGGGAGTGGTTAAGAAGTGGTCAGTTCTTAAAGGAATATGCACTTTTAATATCTACTGCAGAGGTATTTTACCCAGAACTCACTGGGAAATAGCCCAAGATGGGGGACACTACAGGGAGGTGTGGTTTTAAGCCTGAAACATCTCTAAGTCAAGTAATGGTCAGGGCTGACTGAGAAATACCCAGGCTGCCCCCATCAATGTCTTGTTAAACAAGTAAACTTAAGGGAGTATACACATGTCCAAGTCTAGGATACATATGAGAGGTCAGCAAATTGTAAATATCTTTATGACCCAGTACACAGCCAGTTCAGCCAGTACACAGCTGGTTCAAACTACTAAATTCTCTAGGTTTTGCTAGGGCATGTTGCCCTTGAGCTGGAGAGAGAGTGCCTAAGACAGTGTTCTGAGGCTAGGGAGATTTGAGGCTAGGGACAAATGTGATTTTGGAACTAGATGTGATTTTGGAACTGGGGTTCAAGTCCAGGCACCCAAGCACCCCATCAATTCCAGGAATTTCTGCAAGTGTATAACAGTAGCTGAATCTAGAACCATGTTGCCTGAACATAAAGCTGGAGTCAGCAGAAACTATAACCTATCAGGAAAGCAACATCCAGCAGAAAATGCAAGACCAAAATAAGCCGTTGCGCAAGAATATCAATGACCCTGCAACTTATCAGCATTAAAGATGTGAGTTGCTCTCTCTGCTGCAGGGTGCCATTACCCAAAGTGGAGTATGTCACCTAACTGTTGCACTTTCCAAGAGGTAAATGAAAAAAGGTGAAGAGCAAACTTGGGATAAAATTCTTTCTCCATGACTGTCTGAGTTCATAACCCTCAGATCTGTCTGGTTGGGTTTTTGTTTGTTTTTTTACTAAAAGTCCATGGAGCATGGCTGATCCTCTGAAGTCAACACTAGACATTTCCTATAATGTCAACTGCCTTAATCCAGTGACTTCTCAAATTGATTAAGGAACTCCTTTACATCTCCTAAAGGAGGCAAAATTAAAGTATAAATTGTATTTTATGTGACAAAAAAGCCACTTCAAGGTTTGAAAAAATTGCAATTTATTGTCCTTGTTACTTGCAATTCCTATTTAGGAAATTATAAGAAGTAGATTGCTGTACTCAACTGATCATGGTTCAGTGATCAACCACCCCCCTTGCTGCATATCTATGATCTGGTTTGGGTTTCATCTCTGATACACACTGGTCACAGAGTCTGAGCAAATAACTTAATCACTAAGTTCTCCAGGTTCTAAGATTATAAATTTCAGAGCAGTTGCTCTGCTGGTTGGTCTGCCTGCCACAGTCTCACTCCACTCCAATTCCATTTCTATTCAGCCACTAAAGTAATTTTCCCAAGTTGCCAGCCTGATCATATCAACCTGGAAGAAGGAATATTCTCATCAGCAGTTTCCTATATCCCATTAAATCATTGGTTCAGTCCAAAGATTAGTAGACAGACAGAGAGAGGTCAATAAAGATAGATAATCAGATATTTCATTTTTTCATTTCTAAAAATTAGGATAATACAAGTATATATTTTAAATGATGTCCTGATACTGTGACCCATCATTTTATAATACACAAGTCACAGAAGCCAGAGGACTAATTAGGAGTTACTGAGTTGCCAAAAAGGAAAAACACCATCTCTGCCCTTGAGGAATTCACAATCTAATGTAGAGAATATGTGAAAAGTCACCATATACAGAATAAATTATTGTTTATCCTTCATTCTCTATGAGGACCAATGACATCAGGAGTATGATATCCTGGCTTGCAAGTGAATTGGATTTAAGTGAAACAGAGTATATAAAGTCATCTGCCTCACTCTATTCTCCAGGGACATCTGAGTCCAGTGACAAGACACAGGTCAGGACAACTGGAGATGACCTCAGATGTAGTAGGAGACTTCGGCCTCTTTAAGCTAAGGTCTTTACCAGGTCTCTAGTAAATGTTGCCTCTGCTGAGGCAACACTCATCCAGTGATTAAAGGCTAGGTAAGAATGGGTGCAAAAGATGACCTGATTTGCCTTCTCAGAAGAATAAATAAGAAATAACTAACAGAGAGAAGGCACTAGAATTAAGAGGGATTAGAAAAGGCTTCCTGTGTAGAAGGTGGAAATCAGGGAAGTCAGGAGGCAGAGATGAGGAGGAATAGCAGCCCAGGCAAGGGAGGACAGTCAGAAAAAATGTCTGGAGTCAAGAAATGGAGTGTCTTATTTGAGGAATAGCAAGGAGACCAGTGTCATTGGATTGAAAAGTAAAGTATGAGAAGACTGAAAAGGGGAATGTGAGGGTGACAGAGAAGTCTAGGTTATAAAGGGCTTTCAATGCCAGAGGATTTTGTATTTGATTATGGAATTCATAGGGAGCCCCTATCATTTATTGAGTGGGGAGGAAAAGGACAGGGTGACTGGTGACTAGGGAAAATTACTTTGGGGGCTAAATAGAAATGCAGTTGGAGTGGGGTGAGACTGTGGCAGGTAGACCAACCAGCAGGCTGTTGCAGTAGTCAGGTGTGAGCTGATGAGGGCCTGTAGCAGGGTAGTGGCAGTACGAAAGGAGAGAAGGAAGCATATTCCAGATGCTGCAAGGGTGAGATGAACAAACTTTGGCAACAGATTAGATGGGGTGCAGGTGGCGGAAGGTGAGAAATAGTGAGCAGTTGAGGACGACGCCTAGGCTGTGAGCTTGGTTGACTGGAAGAATGGTGCTGTCCTCAACAATAATAGAGAAGTTTGGAAGGATGGGAAGTTTAGGGGGAAAGAAATTAATTCCATTTTGGACATGTTGAATTTAAAATATCTACTTTAATTTTTAATATTTAGAAGCTTCCAAGATTGATTTGCATAGCATTCCAATGTCAGTCAGGGTGATTTGAGTCAATGATGAATAAATAGGTTCTTGAGGAAATTAATTCATAGTCAAGAAAAAGTATAAATGTTGTGAAATTAGATACAATAATTCATGATTTCTAGTATTTGTGACAGGTTGATCCCTCCCTCACAGTCTCAAGTAGATATCTCCTGTACTCTTCCCCACAGTTTTGGCTGATCTTCCACATCCTAACCCTTTTCTTACCCTGTATTACTTCTTTTCAGAAAACATATCAGTCTATTAGGATTATAGACGTAGGGTTTGAAGAAGCTGGTCTAAAAGAAAAGACTTCCATTGCCTCTGCTCTATGGCCTTACTGTCAGGGACCTCATGGTTGAACAAAATTCTTTCTGACCATGCCAGCCAGGAACATATTCCCACGTGAGGGGAGCACAGTGATTCTGTTGTTAGGATGAAATAACTTGGTTGCATCAGTTTCATCTTCTTTCATTTATTTATTTATTACTTATTTCTATGTATTATATTATAATGATATACATTATTTACATTAATTCTCCTTATATATAATACATCATCTTATATATGGTATATAACATGTTTTATATTTTAATTTATATATATTATGTTGCTTAGGTATGATTCATTTGTTTATATATGTATAATTTCCTGGGTGATTTTCATCGATCAGGAGGGTGATAGAAGGAATCACCTCACCTCAGTTGCGTTCAAATCCTTTGTAGTTTTGTTAATCTTCTCAGGATAATTTGCAGAAATCCAGGCTAACAATCGGGAGAATAATAGAGATTAAAGGAAGGGAAGTCTGTGTGATAACAGAGGAGTACAGAAAGTCACACAGTATCTAAGAGATTTTCTAACTAGCTGAGCAGGGTCTGAAATCACAAAAAGAATTTAAAAACCAAAAAGATCCTATGGGTATGAAACGGAAGAGTGGGAAACCAGAAGATGGCAAAGTAGAAAGCACAGCTCAGCAGAGACATGCGCCAAAACTAGATTGGCAGAAAGGAAAGACTATTCATATTTACAATAAATTAAATATCTTTTTCTGTGAACTTATATATCCTCAGGTTGAAAAGCAAAAGGAACACAAAAATGGGAGCTCTTGAGCTGTGATTGTGAGTGGAGGCTGCCTTATGATATATCTTGAAACTGGAGTCACTTTCAGGAAGCCTACATGTCTGGATCAGGGGAAAGAGGGTCCTCTAGGAACATTTTCTGTTTGCATCCAGCATGCAAAGAGTTCTCAAATATGAACTGAACACAGCCATCATTGGACTTCAGAATGCAACAATACAGACATTTAAGAGAGCTTCCTTATTAACTTAAAAAATACCGAATTTAGGGAAGGATGGTTTTATATCACTATTTTAAACACTGTCACATTTCATAGTAGTCATAGCAATTATAAATCTTAGAAATGGAAGAAATTTTAGAGTTCATCTAGTCTAACCACATTACATTTAAATACTGATGAATTTGGTGTTTCATGGTATAGCACGGGGAAGTTTACAGACATAGTTTCAAACTCTGGCCTGGCCACTTAAGTTAGGTTAAGCTGGGAAAATACTTTAATCTATCTGCATTTTATTTTGTCTTTCTTCAAGATGAAATTTAGTTAGGGCAGTATTTTATATAATTTATATACATCTAACTGACCAGATTGGATGGTTTAATTTAGAAATTTTTTTATAAAAGTTCCATTCTTGTATTATGTATACCAACTCCCTCACAGTTATATCCAAATTTATCCTCCTTGCCCAAATCTGTTCTATTCCCATCAGACTTGTATTCTATTTTTTAGAGCAAGAAAAGAGGTGGCTTTTTTAACCACAAACAAACTTACAGAGAAATTATAGGATTGATCAGATAGGTTATCTCCCATCTTAATATAACCACTAACAAAAATTGTGAGATGTCAAGAATGCCTGCTTGAAATTCCAGGAAGTCAGAGATTTCTGGGTAAAATGTAGAGTGGAGAGAATTAACCAATTATTGTAAGACCAGAAAATGATTTTTTTCTAATGATAGAGTGAAGTTAATGAATCATAGGACTTCTGCTGTTTCTTTAATTGACCCCTTATAGTGACACAACATAATGGATAGAATCATCCTCTCTAGAAACATCTTTGATTTTCCTCTCGTTTAGAGTTTTTAAGGCGTCTGCATGTTCCTATTTTTCCTTTCACCGTTGTTCCCAAGGAGCTGACAAACTATGAGGACCTTTTTTTCTTCTTGGTGATGCTAGAGAAGGGAGATGCATACAACTAGGCACCTTATTTTAAAGCTCTCTGGACTGGTTCTAGAGTCCAGAGCAGGGATGAACTTGAAGGTGGTGGTCCAATGGGGCCCAGCTACAGGGATTACAGATATCTGGAGTCATAGATTCAGATAGGGGTGCACCAATCCTCTGTACTGTACAAGGACCTCTTCATACTAGCACTTCTTCCTTTCTTTTAATAAAGAAATCAACAAACATTTATTAACTGCCTATGATACATACAGCACTATGTGAGGTACTGGGGTTACAAGAACAGAAATGAAATGTCTTTGCCCTCAAGGAGCTTATGTTTAATCAACAGAAACAACTAATAATAAGAATAATGATAACAACTAGCATTTAGAAAGCTCTTAGTATGGGCCAGGTACTGTGCTAACTAAGTACTTTACAATTATTATCTCATTGGATCCTCACAACAACCTGTGAGGTAGGTGCTAATATTATTCCCATTTTTACAGGTGAGGAAACTGAGGCAGGAGTAGAAGATTTCAATTCAGAATTTGAATTCCTGACACTAGGCCCAGCATTCTGGTACAACCTGGCTGCCTACTTAACCTTAGCTACCTCTAAAACATACCTTTATCACACAGGCAGCTTAGTGGTATAGTGGATAGAGTGTTGGGTCTGGAGTCAGGAAGACCTGAGCTCAAACGTGGCGTCTGACACTTATTAACTGTGTGACCCTGGGCAAGTCACTTACTCCTGTTTGCCTCAGTTTCCTCGTCTATAAAATGAACTGGGGAAAGGAAATGGCAAACCAGCTCACTGTCTTTGCCAACAAAAACCCCAAAGGGGTCACAAACAGTCCTGAAAAGGACTGAATAGTAATAGACATTAAGTAAATTCAAGATCACTTGCAGGTAACTCCCTGGTAGAGTGAGGAATGAGGGAAGGTTGAATGTTACTGGTGGCACTGAGATAAACCTTGAAAGAGCCTGGGGATTCTGAGAGGCAAAGGTAAAAGGGAATTATAGACTCCAGATATGAGAGAGAGACTATGAAAAGTTACCTTGAAATCCCAACTTATGTTAGTTTGTCTCCATTCAAAGAGTCTGTATATTCCAATTTTTCTTTGTTTTCTGTGCTTTGTCTCCAAATGATAAAGAAAAATGTTTAAAATTTATTAAAAATTAACATTTCTGTGCTTTGTTTTTCAGTAAATAATAAAGAATTGTGGCATCTTCAGAGTGGGATGCATTTCACTTCCATCTGAAAGTTGGGATCACAAACAGCCCTGTTTTATGTTGGCTACCTGAAAACCCTAATTGTATTTTATTAGGTGTATTTTAAGAAATGATTGCTATGCAACAATCCCCAAATTTAGCAAAACTTGAGCAATCAGCCTTGTGCCCAATCACATTTACTTTAAAAACATTAATGTGTAACAGGTCTTCTGGTCTGGCTAAATTGACTGCCTCAAAGGAGGTCTAAGTGCTTAAAGGCCTTGAGAATTCTATTTCTTCCAAGCTCAATAGGAGAACACTCTTACTAAAAGAATTAGGTGTGGGGGATAGAGTTTTCAGTATAATAAAAGTCTGAAGAAAAAATCTCCCTGGAGATGGACAAGAAAAGAGTTGGAGAGAGAAGAGAGGAGCAGCATTAGAGGCAAGGCAGTGTCAAAGGGATGAGCCTTCTCAGGAGACTTAGAAACCTCCCAACAGCTGCGCCCTTTTCTTTTTTCCTGGCTCACATATCAGACTATTAAGAGAATCTCAGAGTGATTACAATCCAGCTCCTTGAAGAAACAGCTGGAACAATGGTGAATCTACTCCTCTCTCCCCTTCTCCTACTTGGTTCAGCATCCCAATAACAAACATCAAGGTTAATCACTAAGGTTTCATGGCCATTTAAACATATCACCGACTGGTTATTTTTTAAACAACAGTTTGCTGGATGTAGATAAGGTAATTTTAACACCATACTGAGTGTGTTTTTGCTATTGAGATTGAGAGAAGAGAAATCTGTGAATACTGGATTGAGCTAAATCCAAGTGGTTTCTGAAAGGGTCTCAAGAACCTTTGGGGGTCTCTTGACCATACTCTTAGAGATAATTTTATTATCTCTAATCAGATAGAGGCTTTGGGGGGGGGGGAGTCCCCTTCATTAGAGAGAAAGGAAGAGAGGAATAAAGGATGGTCCACTCCTGGATAAAGGTCACACCTGAAGCCAGTCCTAGTGACATCTATCTGCTGGGCAACAGATGTTAAAAGTGATGCCATCTCTGGAGGAGCAAGGCTACAGTTTGAAAGCAGAAACTAAGGCTCTGAGGCTTACCAACTCATCTAAACCTGGGATTGGTGGTCTATACTCATGCCTGGCCTGAAGCAAAATTGTGAAGGAAAGATATATTTTTGATACATTCCTATTTCTTCTATTGTCAGTCAATAAATGTCAATAAACATTTAATAAAAGCCCACTGTGCACCAGGAACTGTGCTGAGTTCGAGTGGGAAGTTGGAGGGGGCGGGGGGAGAGGGGGAGAGACACAAACACAATTAAAAACAGACAGTCCCTGCCCTTACAATCTAATAGGGGAAGACAACAGACAAAAAGAAACTGAAAAGGGAGGAAACGGGAAGAGGGAAAACAGCCAGCCTAAAGGCATATTGGAGCATTCCAGAGAAGTCAAAAAGCAATGTAACTGTTGGAAATGGAGAGAAAACTGTGCTGAGACCCCTCTTTAAATAGAGGCCCTGGAGCCCAAGATCCTGCCTTCCAGTTCCAGGGTCCAATCAAAGGGGCAGAGGATACAATAAGATGTGAGAACCAGGTAGATTCAATCTTGAAATTTAATGAGATTTCCCAAAGACAAATTTCCTATTGGCCAAAAAAATACGATCAAGCACCTACTATGAGCCAGGCACCATAGCTAGGAATACAAAGAAAGGCAAAAGACAGTGTCTGCTTTCAAGGAGCTCAAAGGCCAAGGGGGGAGACAACATTCAAGTAACCATGTATAAAGAAACTACATGTGGGATAAATAGGAAATAATCACTGGGTCTTGAAGAGAGCCAGGGAAGCCAAGAGATGAAATGAGGAGGAAAACAATTCCCAGCATGGAGTTACAGCCAATGAAAATGCCTGGAGTCTGAAGATGGAACATCTTAGTTAAGTAACAACCAGGAGATCGGTGCTTGGGGGATGGAGAGTAAGGCATAAGAAGACCAGAAGGCTCTGCCCCATCTTCGTCCCTGTCCTCCACTTGCAGGTTATAAGGATCTTTGAAGGTCAAACGAAGGCCTTATATTTGATTCTAGACATAGGGAGCCACTGGTGGGGTGGTGAGGGGAGGAGATATGGTCAGATGTGAGATTTAGAAGATCACTTTGATGGCTGAGCTGAAGATGGATTGGAATGGGAAGAGACCAGGCTGACCAACCCACAGCTATTGCAATTGTCTGGGCATGAGGCTCTGTACCAGGGTCATGGCAGCATCAGAGAAGAGAAAGGGAGATATTAGGAGTATCCACAAGCTTTTGCAGTAGACAGGCTAGGGGGAGTGAGAGAAGAATGAGGAGTAGAGAACAAGATCTAGGTTTCTAGCCTGTGTTACTGAGGACCCTCAACAATAGTAGGGAAATTAGGAAGAAGGGAGGGTTTAGGGACCCTCCTTTATTCCTTTGTGAGACCACCACAACCTCCCTTCCCAGGCATTTATTCAATACTCCATTCTAACTGTCAAATAGATACAAAATAATCCTTGCAAAAAACATAGTATTTGATATAACATTAAATTTGGCTGATAATATATCAACCAGCCAACTCTTCCTAAGCACCACATATATGATTCAAGATGGCTGCCACATGAATAGCAATGCCCTGTATATAAGTGACTTTTCTCAACCATGAGTACCTGAGTTTTAGGGCATTTAACATTAAATAAAATATTTTTATTTTCAAAAATAGAACATTCTTAAAATTATAAGATAAAATATTTAACTTTTACTCCCACACTTTCAAAGATTTGCTATTTCATCAATATGGATTCTTCCCATGTTCTCCACATATCATAGCTCTTTAAGCTCTACTCATCCTGTGTGATCCTTGCAGTGTTTTCTTAGAACTCTTCATAGAGGATGTACCCAGAACTTTAGAGACCATCTCCTTGTTCCTTTAATATCTTGGGGAGGACTTTTTATTGATAAAAACTTCTGAGAAAACTAGAAAGCAGAAATTAGACTTGGATTAACATTTTAGTCTCTATTCCACAATAAATTTAAAATGGATATCTGACCTATTATTGAAGATCATATAAAAAGAATTAGGAGAAAAGGTGACTATATACCTTTCATAGTTATCAAGAAAAGACGGTGGAGTCAAGATGGCAGCGTAAAAGTAGGAAAACTCCTTGGCTCCCCCCATAACCACCTCAAATATCTATAAAATATGGCTCTAAACAAATTTTAGCGCTACAGAACCCGCAATGTAACAGAGAGAAACAAATCTCATGCTGAAGGCAGCCCAGCAGGCTGACAGGAAGGGTTCATCACGCTGCACTGGGAGCCAAGCCTAGCCAAGTGTGAGCTTGAGGTTTTAGCCCTGGGACAGCGTGGACCAGCCACAGCTGGAGCATTCAGGAGAGTAGATCAGCAGCAGCTATGGTGGTTTCTATGCCAAAGACAAAGTAAAACATTGGTGGAACTTTGCTAATTCTGGAGGGGATGGAGTGCAGTCCAGCCTCTGCCCCTAGAGAGGTGTGTAATAGTAATTAGTTTAGCAGGATACTTAGTGCTAAGTGTGGAAGGTGCAAACTCTGTCCCACTGTTGAGAAGGCATGAACTCCCTTGTTGATATGGAAGAAGGGGATTGGCTGAGCCCCTGTTGATGTGGAAGAAGGGGATTGGCTGAGGTGTGT
>CM053580.1:242005960-242035112 GCA_028627135.1 Pseudochirops cupreus | reverse complement strand
TATATAGGAGGGTATATATGCATATGAATACATATGTGAGTGTGTGTATATATATATATGTGTACAGGTATACATAGACAGAGGACACAGGATCAATTGAATTGGAAGGGATGATATTTAAAAGGTGAAATTGAGAGGTGAGAGAGAAATATAATGAGAGGAGATGGGGAGAGACAGAATTGGGTAAATTATCTCATATAGAAAAGACAAGGAATAACTGTTACAATGGGGGGGAAGAACAGGAAGGCAAAAGGGAATGGCTCAATCTTACTCCCATTGAATCTGGCTTAGGGAGGGAATGACATACACTCTGAATTGGGTATCTTGCCCTACAGGAGAGTAGGGGGGAAGGAGATGAGAGGGCGGATGATGGAGGGAAGGGCAGGTTGGGGAGGGGCAGGATAGTTAGAAGCACACATTTTTGTAAAGGGACAGGGACAAAATAGAGAATAGAACAAGTGGAGTGGGATAGGATGGAGGGAAATATAGTCAGTCTTTCACAATATATTTAGTATGGAAATGTTTTGTGTAAATACATATGTACAACCCATATTGAATTATTTATCTTCCCAGCAAGGGTAGGAGATGAGGGAGGAAGGGAAAAAATCTGGACTTTAAAGTTTTAAAATCAAATGTTTTAAAAAAAATATTATTATTATTATTATTACTTACATGCAACTGGGAAATAAGGTATATAGGCACTGAGATATGGAGATCTATCTTGCCCTACCAGAAAGTCAGAGGGGAATGGCAGAGAATATAGGAGAGAGCAGATTTGGGGAGGGGGTATTCAGTACGATCACTGTTTTGGGGTGATGGGTAAGGGAAAGAGAAAATTTATAACTCAAAATCTTGTGGAAATGAATAAAACTAAACACAAAAGTTAAATTAAAAAAGAGAATAGATAAATTATTAATGAAACAAAGGAAAGAATTACAAAAAATTAGATCATATGATTACATAAAATTGAAAAGCTTTTGCACAAATAAAATTAATATATGTAAGATAAGAAGGGAGGAGACAGACTAGGAAAAAATTCTTTTAAGTCCAATATCTCAGTTAAGTGATATCTCAGTGGTATTTGGTATGTAGACAACTTAGAGAAATGTGTAAAATCAACATCCACTGCATAATAGACAAGTGGTCAAAGGACATGAACATATAATTCTCAAAAGAAAAGTTACAAACCATTAACAAACATATGAAAGAATTCTCTGAATTACTAATTAACTAAAAAGAAATATAAATCAACACAGCCTTGAAGTTTGACCTTTTACTCAGAAAACTTACAAAGATAACACCCAGACCCAAATTTTGTCTCTAGTTTTCTCCTCATTAACCTTGACCTTCATTTATTCTTTTCATTTTTCCAGTCTCTTCTGTTTACATTTCAAAGATTACAGGGTTTAGTTTTTTTCAAAAGGGGTTCCTTGAAAGTCATTGGTTGTAATAAAAGGTCCATGTTCTCTTGTAGGATTAAACTCATCTCTGAAGATGAGTTATTCAGGCGTATGCTTCTTTTCTTTTGCCTTTCAGTATGCTGTATTCTAGATGTTTCCTTTTTTTCTCTTACATTTGCTGTGAAATCTTGTGTGACTATGAGTGGGGTTCATTGCAGTTCATATATATAGGAAGGAAGGAAAGAAGGAAGGAAGGAAGGAAGGAAGGAAGGAAGGAAGGAAGGAAGAAGAGAAGGAAGGAAGGGAGGAAGGAAGGGAGGGAGGAAGAAAGGAAGGAAGGAAGAAGGGAAGGAAGGAAGGAAGGTAGGAAGGAAGGAAGAAGGGAAGAAAGGAAAGAAGGAAGGAAGGAAGGTAGGAAGGAAGGTAGGAAAGTAAGTAGGAAGGAAGGAAGGTAGGAAGGAAGGAAGGAAGGAAGGTAGGAAGGAAGGAAGAAGGGAAGAAGGAAAAAAGGAAGGAAGGAAGGTAGGAAGGAAGGTAGGAAATTAGGTAGGAAGGAAGGAAGGAAGGTAGGAAGGAAAGAAGGAAGGAAGGAAGGTAGGAAGGAAAGAAGGAAGGAAGGAAGGTAGGAAGAAAGGAAGGAAGGTAGGAAGAAAGGAAGGAAGGTAGGAAGGAAAGAAGGAAGGAAGGTAGGAAGGAAAGAAGGAAGGTAGGAAGGAAGGAAGGTAGGAAGAAAGAAAGGAAGGTAGAAAGGAAGGAAGGAAGGTAGGAAGAAAGGAAGGAAGGTAGGAAGAAAGGAAGGAAGGAAGGAAGGAAAGAAGGTAGGAAGGTAGGAAGGAAGGAAGAAGGGAAGAAAGGAAAGAAGGAAGGTAGGAAGGTAGGTAGGAAGGAAGGAAGGTAGGAAGGAAGCAAGGTAGGAAGAAAGGAAGGAATGTAGGAAGGAAGGAAGGAAGGAAGGAAGGAAGGAAGGAAGGAAGGTAGGAAGAAAGGAAAGAAGGTAGGAAGAAAGGAAAGAAGGTAGGAAGAAAGGAAGGAAGGTAGGAAGGTAGGAAGAAAGGAAGGAAGGAAGGAAGGAAGGAAGGAAGGAAGGAAGGAAGGAAGAAAGGAAAGAAAGGAGGGAGGGTAGGAGAGGCCTAGCACTGGAGACAGACTGGGCAAGATTTGACAGAAGCTGGGAGGTGGGGAATAAGTGTCCCCTAATGACTCAGTACTAGAGATAACTCTGGGCAGGGACCCACGGAAGCCAGGAGGGGAGTAATTGGTGTCAGTATACAATGAGACACAGAGCTAATTAATATGAAGGCAGCTTACTTATAAAACATCATTCCCAGAACTTGACAGTAACCCTCTACTCTACCACAACAGCCACTAATACCCAACTATAGGCTCCCTTGATCCTTACCTTGAGCCCACAGTTCTTAGGTAGGCCACCATCTTCATGTTTATAAAAAACTTTTATATACAAGTCATGGTTTGCGTCTTTTTTCACCCATTTCTTCTTTTAAAATATGAATAAAAAGTGAGCTAAACTGCAATACAAGAGATTTAGATTAGTTAAATGATGCGTACTTATTGACAGTTAGACTAGGTTTGAATGGAACCATAGATCTGGCTATAGTACAGTTGAACAAATGTTTCCTTCTATATGAAGTTCTATTTATATAATCATTTCAATTAACTGTGTGCTGACCCTAGTCAGCCAAAATGATTGCATCAACTATATCATGAAATGTCTATTTAAATAATTTAGACACAACTTAGGTTGTTAAACACTAGAACTGATCACTGACAGAAGTTATGGAATCTCCCTCTGGAGAATTATTGCAAAATAGAGAATCCCCTTTCTGAGATGGCTTCTGGGTTGCTGCTTGAAGCCTGGGGGAGGGGAAAGGGAATTAGCTGACTCCTGCAGATGCCTTCCAAGCCCCAGATGCTGTGATTACAGTTAATGCAATATAGGTGCTAGTCAACTAGTCCATGCTACCTAGAATTCTCCACTGGTATTTAAAAGGAGGAGCTACAGAGGCTGGTTTGCCACAGGTTCAAACAGAGAACAGACAACCTTTCATATAACTCTATTTAAGAGCAACTCCAGGCTAAAAGACAGGCTCAGCAAGAAACCATGGTGGGGGAAAAAAATGATTTAAACCACACCAAACCACACCAAGTGCTCAAACCAGCATTCCCCATAGCCATGAAGCTGAGTTGTTTTGTTTTGTTTTGTTTTTTTTCCCCAAAATGCTACCCCTATGAGAAAAGCTGACACAGGAGACTGCCTGAAAAAACAGCCACCGCACCCTGTCCTTGGGCAACCACTGTGGCTCCCAGCCAGAGTTCCAAACAGCAGGTAGAAGTAACCATCCAAGGCGGCTAAATATAGTGGGAAGTGTAGCACACAACTTTTTTTCATGACAAGCTGGACCCTGTAGGAAGCAAAACAAGCTGCTGGTGGAGTTGCTAGATAATTTGTAAACAGCTGTCAAGATGATTTGTATGGCTTCATTAGCTCACAGGGGACAATGTCCAATGGATAAAAATACCCTAACTTGAGGTCTTTATAATAAAGAGGAACAATACAATGTAATAAAAAGAATTCTCTGTGTGTGTGTATGTCCTTAGAAGTCACTTGGCTTAGCTCACTCATTTTACAGATAAGAAACTAAGGTCCAGAGACTTACCCCAAGGTCACACAGGTAGTAAGCAATAGAACTGGGATTTAAAACAGATTCTCTTATTCCAGATCCATCATTCCTTCCGTTGCATCTTCATGTTTTACCACAGTCCTGGCCATGCCTTCATTCACTTAACAGACATTTGTTAAACACCGACTGTGTGTAGAGCACTAAGCCCTTGGGATAGGGGTCAGGAACCTGAAGCTTCAAGGCTACATGTGGCCTTCTAGGTCCTTGGGTTCAGCCTTTTGACTGAGTCCAAGTTTTACAGAACAAATCCTTTATTAAGGGGATTTGTTCTGTGAAGTTTAGATTTAGTCAAAGGGTTGTGCTTGAGAACCTAGAGGGCCCCATGTGGCTTCGAGGCCACAGGTTCCCCACCCTTGCTGTTATAAAACTTAATGAAGACATTATGCCCCCTGCCCAATAGAGTTGGCAAGTAGTAGGGGAGTGTGACGTGTATATCTATAACTGTAATTATAACTAATACAAAACTATAATAGAAAATAATATGTATATAGAAAGTATTTGTGAGGTAGGGAAGAAGATGAAATAATCACCAACTGGGAAGAGGATCAGGGATGCCATTCTAGAAGTGACATGCCTTCCACTTTGGCAAATTGGAAACAGGACTCTTTTTATTAAATCTTCTTTTCGACCCTCTCAGAAGAAAACCACACGGCAGGGATGGGATGAATTACCAATGGAAATCAGAAAATGTCCTTACTTGTTATGTTGATGGAGATTTTCATATTCTGTTCGAAAAAATACAAAAATGTTATCAAGACCTTACCTTATGAGTAGAAATACTTTAAACTTCCCTAATGAAATTAGTAAAGGTCTCTCACTGGTGTTTCCTTAGTCACTTGTATGAATTAAACTACTTATGACAACCCCTTCTCAATGCCTCGGTCCTCTGGGAACACAGGGTGGGTCAAGGTAACTAGACCATTAGTCAAAGAACAAACATTCCAAGCAAGTAATTTTGTTTTCTCCAAAGGACTGAATACACCCCCACCTGTGACACTTACTGAGCTCCAGGGATCTTTATATAGTTAACAGCAAGATAACTAAGTGGCAAAGTCAACAATAATCAAAAAAATCAGGTGCAAGGAACCAGGCAACATTTTAAAAATAAATACTATTTTCCCTTGTATAGAATTAGGCATGCCTCTAATAACTCACTACACTTCTGCAACCTAAAACAAGATGAAAGTTGTGGGAGGCAGGAAGGATGCCAACCAGAAATAGATCAACTGAAACTCCATTTCCTGTCAGGAAATGGAGTACAATCTCCTCTGTGTCACCCAAGCTCAAAACCTTGGTACCATCTTTGAATAAGCCCTCATCTTGGTCCTTGTTTGTGTCAGTGCCTGGCACATGGTAGATCTTTAATAAATGCTTGCTGATTGGGCACATCTAGCTGCTGTGTATTTTGTATACGTTCCTCCTTCTGTCTTCCCAAAGCCTGATGTCACCATACTCTAGGGACTCATCATTTCATGCTGAATTTACCACAATAGCTTCCTAATTAGTTTCCCTGTTCTCAGTCCCTCTCTGCTGTAAATCAGTCCTGATTTACAATAATATTCTTTAAACATCACTTTTATCATGACACTTTTCTATTAAAAACCCTTTAATAGTCGATCTTTAGTGACCTCCATAGTCTTATCCAGCCTTTTCTAGCCAGTCTTCCATGCCCTCTCCTCCTCCTATTCTCCAATACGAATGCCCATCTCCAATCAGGTTCATTTCCTCCATACCTCTTGCTTCCTCTCCTTAGCCTATCCAAATTCTGCCGTCTCAAGATCCACCTACCCCATGAAAACTTCTCTGACTACTAAGGTCCTTCCTGACTTTCCCATGCTTGGAATTACTACGTCTCTTACAGTTTGTACCACACAATCTATCTGATTCACTAATTGCTTTATTTGCTTTAGTCTTGCCTTACTAATAGGACTGTAAATCTTTGAGAGCATAAATAAGACCATTTTTATTCTGTATCATCAACCACAGTATGGAAAGCATAGAGAGTGCTCAAAAATAGCTTTTGATTGATATAAAGAAGACTCTTTACAATTTATTATTCTGTAAATTTTGGGAATGGACAGAAAATAGATTGTTTATGGATGAATAAATAAAATGATAAGATACTGCTGTAGTACCCTTGTTTTCCCTTGATTGGACATTTTTCTCAAAAATATTAGACTTGTCAACTCTTCTTAATCCCTTTCAATTTTGAATGATGGTCAGATAATTCACCCCACCACCAACAACAAGAATATAAAGCTTAAGAGGAAAAGTTACTGGGAAATCTGTCAGCTTCACAGTGCACCAGAGACTTAATTTTGTCTTCTCTAAATGGGAGGGGGGGGTTACAGGTTCTTGTGCTGGAGTAAAAAAAAATGATCCAGAAATTTCTTTTTATAATTATACTATTTAAAGCTATTGAAAAAAAATTGAGAGCAATTCACCTTCAGGTTTTAAATGTTGTGATTTTACAATATTCTTATTTCTAATGTGGAAGAAACAAGTTGATTTTCAATCATAAAAACTAACATCCAAAAAAGACAAATCACAATAATAAGACATTGTACCTGAAAGAAAGGTTTAGAATTCTTCAGTTTTACATTTAATCATCTGAACTGTGTTTAAGCAGAAGTCAAATTACCTTTAATATCTGTGTCATGAAGATATGTGTGTGTTTAGGTATGTATGTGTGTATGGTCTTCACATATAGATACATACACTAAAATAGTTACCAAATTAATTCCATATGGGATAAAAATATAAGAATCCATGTTGTTTTTCAGTGTAGACCATGGCTTTTGTGTTTTAGATTTTTCTTTTTAATCCTCTTACATTTTCTAGCCAAAGAAATATTTTCCAGGCCACTACCATTATAAGAAACAAAACAACAGAAAACAGGATGCAGAGACTCTAAAAGCACTCTTAAGAACATCTAGCTAAACTTCTTTTGCAGATGGGAAAGTTAGGCTCAAGGACATTGCATGACTTGTGCCATATCGAAGAATTATTTAGTAGCTGAGCTAGCACCAGAACTCATGTGTTCTTTCCAGTCTAGTGTGCCAGATTTAGAACTCTCAAAAGTTTTCATCTAATTTATATCCAGATTGAAAAGTCTTCTGCTCAGAGTACAATGTCTGTCCTATCAAATCCTTCCAACAAGATGACAAAGGCAAAGTTTCAACTAAACAGGTCTCTCTCCAATAATCTCAAAAAACAATTTTAAAAAAGGAATATAAATCAAAGGAAAAGAATTGCTCACAAGTGAATCCTCAAAGTTAAAATAGCAAAAGGCTGCACTATCATCTCTGCCTTCTGCCAGCCTCCCATTCTCTCATTCCTGACTTCACAGGCAAACGTTTGTGTCTAAACGAAGGGAGGGTGAATAATCATCAAGGACCTTTCACAGCCTATCAAAGCTGTCAAAATATCAGCCGCAAACCCCCTGCCTCCACCCCAGAGTCAGTGCAACAGGCACCCTAAGGTAGCATCTTCAATGCCTCCAAAGTCTAAAAATTTTGAAACTAACAGAAGAAGGTGCTCAGTCACCAAGGACCTTCACAGGCTACCTCAGCATCCACTACAGTTTCCATGCCTTTACTCTGGGAACCCAGTAGCTATAAAATAAAATAAATTTGAAACTGACTGTAGATGGTATGACCAAACAGCAGTATCTCCCCTTGGTAACAGTTCAACCACAGTCTTCCACTGCTCATTAAGTGAAATTTCAGGAGGTGAACATCCAGTCGGATGAATGAAGAAGGGAGCAAAAACAACAACAACAAATCAAACCTACTAATGTGATGAATAATAGATAATTATGGAGCAAGAGAATACTGAGATATACCTCTAGGGCAGCGGTTCTCAACCTTCCTAATGCCATGACCCTTTAATACAGTTCCTCATGCTGTGGTGACCCCCAACCATAAAATTATTTTCGTTGCTACTTCATAACTGTAATTTTGCTACTGTTACGAATCGTAATGTAAATATCTGATATGCAGGATGTATTTTCATTATTACAAATTGAACATAACCCACAAGTTGAGAACCGCTGGTCTAGAGGAAGAAAAGAATTCTGTAATATCTACGTCTCCAGAAAAGTAAATGGCATAGTCATGAGAACCACAGGAGTAAAAAAAACCAACCAATTACAAGAGGGCAGAAAGACCTAATGAAAGAACTGAACTAATAGATAGGGAATAGAATAGGCAGCCTTATAGAAAGAAGCTGAGAAACTTTGCCAAAGCAAATTGAAACTCAAAATTCCAATAATACTTCCAGAAATATTAGAGCAAAGTTGTTTTTTTTTGTAAAAAGGACAATTGGAACACAAGAAGTATCTGCTTTCAAAAATAAGTGGCATGGAAAACAGAGAACAGAGAGATAATTTAAAATCATTAAGTTCACACAATTACAAGGCAAAAGAAAAATACTTGAATTCATCATTTATAGAAATCATAAAAGAAAATTGCTTAGAAGTATTAGAAAGTGAGGGCAAAGTACAATGAAATAGAATCTATAGGCTGTCACTGAAGAGAAAGCCTGATAAAGAACTCACCAAGAGATGTGACTGACAAGGTCTACAATTCCCAAGTGAAAGAAAAAATATTCCAAGTGGCTAGGAGGAGATAGATAAAGAAATATGATACGTATTTGAATAGGACTATTTAATTCAACTATGCAAAAGAAAAGATTGGAACATGACATGCTAGAAGGTAAAGAAACATGGCATGTACCAAGAACAATTGATGCTGAAAAATTGACCATGATGCTACAGGAAAAAAATGAATTTTAATAGAATCAATGACTTTTTTATATTATTGCTGAAAAAACTATAGCTTAACAGGGTCTTCAAGAAACAAGGACAACAGATAAAAAATTAGCAAATTTTAATAGCCTAATGTGTACCAAATAAGGGTCAAACATTTAACTCTTTAAAGAGAGAGAAGATACTCTTGTCCTTTTGGTGTTCACCTTCTATAAGGATCAATGAGAAAACAAGAGATACATCTTATAAAAGTGATTGTTCAAAAAACAAAAAGGAAAAATTATTCCTCAGAAAGAAGATAGGGGGATTACTTTTTATAGTAAAGGAAAAATTTATTTAAAAGTGGGAAGGAGAGGGGATCTGATGGATTTCATTCTTCCCTGGGCCAAACAAATTAGAGTTTAAAAAATAATAATAAAAATTTGTCATAGTAGAAATATGACAAAGTGAGCAGCAGGCTTGGCTGAGACAAGAATGATAAAGGAGAGTTTGAGAGGGAGCATACAGTCTGGGATCTAAAGAGGGAAGAGTGTGAAAGTAAAGCAAAAAAGAGAGAGAAAAGAGGGTGAAGAGAAGGCACAGTGAGCTAGGTCAGGGCTGGTAAAAGAGAGAAATAAGATTTTTCTAAGTGATATAAGTTATTGATACTTAGGTGGCAGCAAGGACAATAATAATCATCATTATGGTGAAAATGATGATGGTGATGATGATGGTGATGATGGTGATGATGATGGTGATGGTGATGGTGATGGTGATGATGATGATGATGGTGATGGTAATGATGATGATGGTGATGGTGATGATGATGATGATGGTGATAGTAATGATGATGATGGTGATGGTGATGATGATGATAATGACGACGACAATGATTATAGAATGCTTACAATGTATCAGGTACTGTGCTAAGTGCTTTACAAATATTATTTCATTTGATCCTCACAATAACGCTGAGAGGTAAGTGCTGTTATTATTCCTATTATAACAGAAGCAGAAAGTGAGACAAATAAGATAATGACTTACCCAGTGTCACAGACCTAGTCAGTGTTGGAGGCTGGATTTGAACTCAGCTCCTCCTGATTCCAGGCCCTGCAATCTCTCTCCATGTTTTTCTGTGATGCCAAATATGTGAGTGGGCTAAATGTAGCACACAGTTAAAAGCTCTTTATGGGCTTGACGATCTCTAAGTAACTTGCTAGCTCGAATTCCATGATACAAGAACTGTATTTCATACTCTACTAACACTTTCTATCTAGATGACCACTTCCATGTGAATTAATTCTCCTCATAATATCCTCTCATTCACTAATGTTCCATTCTAATGGCCTACTCTGATACAGAGATGAAACTGGGTTCTCAAAGACTTTGTCAACAGAAACCAAGATCTAGCAGGTCATACCAGTCTGAAAAGGCTTTGAGTGTGATTTGAGTGATGAATTCCAATCTATGTTGGGGAGGGGTTCACCCATACTAGCAGAATCACAGATCCTTTTACTTTAATACTAGTAACAGATTCTCCTACCACCTTAGATCTATTCATCTGTTCACAATTGTCACCACAATTGGCTAGGAAGTGTGGATAACATTTAACCACCACCTAGGAGTTCAATACTGGTTGATCTCACTCAGGGCAAAGCTATCAGAACTCAGAGTGAATGCAATAAAGTTCTAGCTTAATGGAAAGGAAAATTGCTAATAAATGCAGCCTCCTAGTAAGATAACTAAACTCAGAGCTCAAAGAGAAACAAATTATTCCTATCCTCTTACCTTAACAAACTACTCATGAGTTTACTTTCTCTATATAGTCAATTGTGTCTTTTTTATTCTAATTTTTTGAAAGATCAAACTTGGTTGTCTTCATATTCACCAGATACAATTATTTCCTCAAAAGACCATTTTTTCATTTTCTTTTTTCTTCTCTCTTCTCTTCTTTCCTCTTTACCCCCAGATCAGAAAAAAATTTTTTTTAATTAAGATCATCAAGAAAATAAAGTGTTAGGAGAGAAAACAGGTAATGAGTTAAGGTGTTGCTTGGAGATTACACAGCTGTAAATAAGGAAAATGGCAAAAGTGTGTGGAGGGGATCGTAATTGGTTACAGTTTCCAAGAAATCTAAAGTTGTTACTAGAGAGAATAACTATTCAACATGCTGAGCAGCTCCTAACTTGTCCTTATGCTAGCCTGTGATGTTCATGTGGGGAGGTGTTTTGAAACATTATGCCGTTGAAGAAGAGTTTGTTTTGGTTTTCAAAATGAGAAGTCATAAAGACAAAAATCAGACCAGATTCAAGGACCATAGTTCACTCGTCATAGGACAGATGTTACCTTAAAGGGATGGCAAGCCCTTCAGCCCCTCCTACTTTAGAAAAAGCGAAGAATTCACTTTGTGACTGGAAGCAGAATTGTCTGGATATCCATCAAACCATGTGTTACTCTGAGGAAGACCACAGATCAGCAAGCATTAAATAAAGGCCTAAATGAAAGAGAAATAAGAATCTTGTATTTTAAAAATAAAAACAAAACAAAAAAACCCTTCCCTTTCCTCTGTCCTCTTCTAAATGTAAAGTTGTGGTTCCACCCCATCCCAATTAATCATAGAATGCCCAGTCATCTCAATTGAATCAAACAATCATTGATTTTAAAAGAGCATAGGAGCTGAAACATTAGATGAAAATAGATGACACCAGACAGGAAATACCTCATGATTGGTTGAAGAGAATTAGCCATGGTCTGCGGGGTAATACATAAACAACGGGCCAGTTTGGAATCCCACATTATGGCAATGAGCCAGTCTAGTGGTGGAAGAACTCCAGCCAAGGTCCTGAGAGGAAATTGCCCAAGAGGAGGACCCAAAGCATTGTGAGAGCCATCAAAACTATCAGAGGTCCCACTGGAGGTGGAAGTAATGGCCACCACAATGGTAGTTGCCAATTACAGAGGAAGTGCCTACAGATGGATATGGAAAGGCCATAACCAGAGGGCCCCAGCAATTTTAGGGATTGTGACCTCCAGTGACAGATAGCATTGCTGGCTAGAAAGGCACCAGTCCACGTATCCCAGCAGAGAGTAACACCTAAAGCGAACTTGATGAAGCTTTTAAAAAGTGAAAAAAGGACTTCCATAACCAGGACTTGCTAGCTAAGTACTTGTTTGACCACAAGTGTTCTTTATCATGATTTATTTTTACTATAAGTTTGTATAATAGTACCTTACTATTTATTTTTACTATAAGTTTGAGCCAACTACACCAGGGACCCTTTTTGTATGCAAGGGGACAGTTTCTATAACAACTATCCTTGCTATACCTGCTTAGTTAATACCTTTCCTAAAAACTAATTAAGTCTAGCTGATAATTAATAAAAAGCACACTAGTGGGGACTCATTGCAACACCCCTAGAAACCCCTCAAGGTTACTCCTAGAACCTCAAGAGAAGTGGTAATAATAACACTCTGGAGACTAAATTCATCAGTATGAGTGGGAGTAGAAGTGGTCCAACTGAGGCAGCCAGGTGGTATAGTGAATGGAGCACTAGACTTAGAAGTCCTAAGTTCAAACTCTGCTTGAGGTTACCCTCAGTAAGCCACTTAACCTCTCTGAGCTTCAGTTTCCTCATCTATAAATGGGGATAATTATAGCACTTCCCTTCCAGGATTGTATTACATACTTAAAATACTTTTCAAATCTTAAAATACTAAATTAATGCTAGAAAAACAAAAAGAGGGCTGCTACACAAAAATCACAAAAATTCTTTCTGTTCAGCAGCAGATAAGTGGTACAGCAGATACAGTGCTGGACTCGGAGTCAGGAAAACTTACTCTGAGCAAGTCACATGACCTCTTTCTGCCTCAGTTCCTCATCTACAAAATGGGAAAAATAATAATAGCACCTACATCCCAGGGTTCTTGTGAGTATAAAATGAGATAATATTTATAAACTGCCCTGCAGACTTTACCATGCTATATAAATGCCTGCTGTCATTCATATCAACAAGAATAATAATGAGAACGATAATGATGAAAAGGCAGTTTTCTCTTTAGGCTAGAGCATTATATTCAAATAAACAATGGGAGGTTGGGGTTTTTTTGGTGTTTTTTTTTTACCCTGACTTTGAAGATGTTGCTTGAAAGCATCTGGTCCCACATTTGGTCCTATTTACCAAAGAGAGAAAAACTGAATAAATTCCAAAAACCAGCAATTGGCTATGACTAATAAGCCTACTCTGCCTAAGTCTTTGTCTGCAGTGAAAACAACTCTTAGGTACTCATCTAACCCCACCGGTGAGCTTTCTGTGAAGCACAGATGGCAGGCAAGAAAGTAAAAAAACTTAGAGCCAGAGCTACCACTGTCCTGAGAGTTTTCTAAATTAGAACTGCATTCTGCCTGGTTAAGAAAAATAAAAGGTGGAAGGAACCAGAAACGTGAGCAGAGAATTTTTTAAAAAAAGAGAAAATAACAAGAGGAATGAACAAACTGTTGTGTATCAACTGGCCTGAGAAAAATGAGAATGGAAAGGAAAGAAGGAAAGTGTGTGTGTGTGTGTGTGTGTGTGTGTGTGTGTGTGTGTATACACACGTACATGGAGTAGCAAAACAATGGCATGGCATGAAGCTACTGAGAACTTTTAAAGCTATTACGTCATTCCTGGGCACAACAGTAAATAAACATTTATCCATAGCTACCAGTCCCTCTTTGCTCATTTGCTCATTGCCCATGGGTTTGCTGCCTGATGATTTACTTGGGTCAAAGTTATATAACCCAGGTTTCTAGATATGCCCAGAGCATTCTGCATGAGATTTTCCTAATTGGGGAAGAGAATACTGGCATGACTCTGAGTGAGTGTGTGAGAGGAGAAGTTGGTGCCAAGGCTTTGGAAGGGAGAGACATTCTTGATTTCTTAGAGAGAGACACGCATGTAATTCCAGACTATCTTGGGAATTGACTTCAGGGAGGAAAAAGAGAAAGACTGCTTTCCTAACTTTTGGGAGAACTTGGCTCCTTGATATAGCACTGATTTCTCAGTTGCCTCCCTAGATATTTTGGGGAATTTCCCTTTGGGTGAAATCGGGGCTTTTCTCTTGGTTGATTGAGATTACATCTTGCTCCCATTGAAAGAGTTTGTTCACTCTTGTGTATTTTCTGGTACATTCTACTCTGTTTAACTTCTCTCATTTCTGTTTTCTATATCTGCATGGATAAATGGATTTATTTGCTATTCACTACTTTTGATAGTCTCTTATAAAACCAGTGTTTGGCAGGTTACACCCACCCAGCTGGTGGGTGTAAACTTGGATCTCCCTCTCTCCTTAAGAGATAGTGGCCAGGGAAGTGACTATGTTCATGCCCCTAGACCAGCAATATTTAGGAAGACAGATTTTATTCTAGTCTGGTACCCCCTCTTTCCAAAGAGAACAGACTGACCAGCCTCATGGTCCCTTCTTCTGCTCCTTTCAAGACAGGAATCAGGGTCTTACTTTGACGCAAGTTTTCAAAGCTATCTCTCAATGTCTCTCCTCAAGTCACCTATATATACATTTAGATATCCTGTGTGGATACACGTTTCTTATATGGGCAGCACATACCTTATAGACACAAGATCAGAGTAGGATTCCAGGACAAGTGGCATGCCCTAGTTTATATCTCAGACTTAAATTTTTTTTCCAAGTGCAAAAGGCAAAATTTGGCAACCTTTAGTGATGCATTGCAAAATCATCTGTTCTATTTGGCAATCACGGCTAGAGAATTGATGGTGGTATGTGCTAGAAGCTGGGACTGGGGAGGGAGGAGAAGAGCAGTCATTGTATAAAAGCTAGAGTGAGAAACAACTTATTTCAGGGCAGGGAGGGAAGGAGGTGATCATAATCATGATAATTAGCACAGAAAATGTATTTTTAAGTTTGTGCCCATCATAAAGGAACTATTGAAATGGGAAATAAATGTGCATACAGAACCATCTGCTGTAGAATTTTAAGCCACTTGCATCTTCCATAGCTCTGAGCATTTGAAGTGTTTTGTGAGGGAAACATAAGGCCCAGTACTGAAGTGGCAGAATGCTGACTAATTTCCTTGTTTTTTTCCAATTAGTAACAAAGAGCATATTGTTATGGAAGCATTGTTGGTAGCCATTTGTCTATCTGCAGATTTATTCAGATATATAAGTAGAGGTTTCCAGGGCTGATACTCATCATTATAAAAATTACAGGGCTGGCAAATGGTGTCTAATGTATGCCTGCCGTTCTTCAATTTCTGAGGTCTACTTTGGTTCAGTTTTATATGCAGTTAAAATCAGTTTGATAGAGTTTGCTATTGTCCAACAGACATCCCACCAACAGAGGAACAAATTCACCTTATCTGTAATTTCTAGTTATGTTCTGTTAGAGAGACAGCAATAACAGTATAGAGATCAAATCAACGATATCATGGAGAAACTTTTTCTACTATTGCAGGTTAGCAGTTTCTCTGAAGCTTGTAATCTTCAAGAGTGTTGACAATTCTCAAAAATGTGATTCAGGGACCCCTGGGGACCCTTGACATCCTTTCAGGTGATCTGCAAGATAAAAACTATTTTCATAATAATATTAAGATGCTTTAATTTCTAATACAGTAAATATCCAAAGATATAATCCATATAAACAGAAGTTCTCTTGGGGAGAATCCTCAATAATTTTTAAGAGTATAAAAGATTCTGTGATGAAATAGTCTGGGCATGGAGAGGTCACAACTTGCCCTGGCTTAGTTAGGCAGTAAGAAGTTAAGACTTGAACCCAGACCTTCCTAACTCTGTGGTCAGTTCTCCATCCACTATGATGCCTCTCATATTCCATTGAAATCCCTTTTAATTCTCTAAAGAGACAGTATGGTACAGTGTAAATAGCTCTAGATTTGGATTCTAGCCCTGCCATTTACTATCTGTGTAACCGTCAGCAAGTCACTTAATCTCTCTAGGTCTCTGTTTACTCATCTGAAAATCGAAAAATTTAGATTGGGTAACCTCTAAAGTCACTTCTAGATCCAAATTTATGAAGATGCAAGTGCTGGCACCAATCATGATAGAGCTATTCTTGTTCCTCATTGATTGAGATTGATTGGTAGGTTTCTCATTAGCCAGTTATCCTGACAATAAAAAAAGTTTTAGAACTTTGGCCTTCACCCTGAGTCCCAAGACCTCCATGTGAACAGCTGTGGCCCCAGAGAATCTGCTTGCTTATGTTCTTATCTACCGTAGCTACAAGAGTCCCAGTATAGAAAATCTAGCTAACAAGAGTGAGCAAAAAGTAGAGGGAATAGAAAAAACAAACTTCAGATCCTTGATAAATTACAATATAGCAACTTAACATCTGCCTAAAAATAAGTCATATTTGAACTACATTAAAATATTGTAATAATTTTTAAAATACATGGAATAATTTTAAATTACACTAAAATATAAACAGTTATGTCTCTACTAATGGTATTCTTCAAGTGTTAGTTTCGAGAGTAGCTTTAAGAGTACTAGATTTAAGGGGAGACTAGGTGGTGCAGTGAATAGAGCATTGGCCCTTGAGTCAGGAGGACCTGAGTTCAAATCCAGCCTCAGACACTTAACACTTAGTCACTTAACCCCAATTGCCTTGCCTTCCCCCCTCCAAAAAGTAAAAACAAACAAACAAACAAACAAGAGTACTAGATTTAGATTTCCTTATCAACCTAGAGAATACAGGGTAAGGTACAAAAATAACAAAATTCTATAAAATTGAGTCATCTGATTCAATTAACTTGCTAACTTGCTGCAAATTAAACTGTTACTAAAAGTGGGTAATCAGTCTATCAATCAGTCAACCCAACAACAGATCTCAGTTAAGCATTTCCCAGGTGCTAGGCACTATGCTAAGTATGAACACAATAACATAAAGAGAGAAGCAAAACAGCCCCTGCCCCCAGAGATCTTGTATTCCAGTGGTGGTGGTATTTAACATGTAGTACATAAGACTATGCATGTTTATAGCCACAGATGCATATATTATATATTTATAGAAATGCTAAATATTCATAGATGTATCATGGATATGTTGGATAGAGGTTACCAACTAGCAACTAGATGAAGAGGGGGAAGGACTAAGAAAGGTCTCCTGCTGATGTGATGTGTGAGTTGAGTTCTGAACAAAACCAAGGATTCCAAGAGATTAAAGGGAGAACATTCTAGGAGGAGGGAGCAGCGAGTACAAAGGACATAAATGAAAGCATGCCCATCAATTGGGGAATGGCTGAAGAAGTTGTAGTAATGTGAATGGAATGGAATACTAACATTCTATAAAAAATGATGAGCAGACAGATTTCAAGAAAACCTGGAAAGACTTACGTGAACTGAGGTCGAGTGAAGCAAGAAGAACCAGGAAAACATTGTACACAGTAACAGCAATATTGTGCAATGACCAACTTTGATAGACTTAGCTCTTCTCAGTAATACAATTCAGCAAAACAATTCCAAAAGACTTGTGATGGAAAATGCTAACCACATCCAGAGAAAGAACTATGGAGTCTGAATGCAGATTGAAGAATACTATTTTTACTTTTTTGTTTGTTTTTTTCTTTCAAGTGGTTTTTCTTCTTTGTCCTGATTCTTCTTTCACAATATGACTAATGTAGAAATATGTTTAACATGATAATACATGTATAATCTATATCAGCTTGCTTGCTGTCTGGGGGACAGGGGAGGGAAGAGAGGGAAGGAGGGAGAAAAATTTGGAACTCAAAATCTTACAAAAATGAATGTTAAAAACTATCTTGAGGCAGCTAGGTGGCACAGTGAATAGAGCATTGGCCCTGAATTCAGAAGGACCTGAGTTCAAATCCAGCCTCAAACACAGAACACAAAACTAGCCATGTGACCTTGGGAAAGTCACTTAACCCCAATTGCCCTACCTTCCCCTCTCCAAAAAAAAAAAAACAAAACCAATACCTATCTTTACATGTAATTGGAAAAAATAAAGTACTATTAAGTATAAAAAAATTAAAATAGTTCTTAAAAAATCAAAATAAATGGGAGCATTGCATCATGTGTGAAAAGCAGAAAGCAGGAGAATATGACTGGCCCCATAGCTTTAGAGGAGAAAAACAAAATGTGAAAGGCCTGGAAGTCTAGGAAGGGACCGAGTTGTAAAGAGCTTTAAAAGGCTAATAGAGTTTTTAATTCAAAGCCAGAGATAATTAGGAGCCACGGGAATTTAAGTATGGCATAAATGTAGGGCCTGATAATGTTCATACCTGTATCTTAGATATATCATTTTGGTGGTTGTGCTGGTTACAGTGAGGAGAGATTGGAAGCAGGGAGACTAATTAGGATGCTGTGGCTAATTAGTCCAAATGAAAGGTATTAGGTTTCTACTGGTATGGTGTCTTTGTGAGTAGAGAGAAAGGGACAAATATGAGAGGTATTCTGGAGATAGATGCAACAAGATTTTGCAATTGATTGGATATGTAAGGTTAGGGAGAATGGGGGCTCAAGGATAACACTGAGATTGTAAATATGTGTGATTAGAAGGATGGAGGTACCCTCAAAAGGGTGGTTCAGAACAGGGGTGGATTTAGAAGAAAGATAATTAGTTCTGTTTTGGTCCTATTCAGTTTGCAATATCTTTGGGACATCCAGTTTGCAGTAGATAGCGACGTACATCTAAACAAGATGAAGTTTGCAGGACTGCTAATAGACACTTTACATTTCACCTCAGTTTGCACTGTCCAAATAGTTGGCAATTCAGGCTGCAAAAAGAGTTCACGCATCTGTCTGAAGTCATCTTCCCCCCTAATAAGTGCTATAGTGGGAAGAGCAAGGATACTTCCTCCAGTGTAGCTGGAAACTGACTAAAGATGGAGCATCCTCCTACCTACAAGATGAGATGTGCCCCATCTTGGGATCACTGGTCAGGTCCCCTGCTCAAGAAAAGAAACCCAAAGCGGAAAAGGTAGCTTAGAACCAGCAGAACTCTTGCCTTGACCACCATGTTCCCATAATAGTCAGGCTTCTTCTACCTCTTCCTCACCCCTCAGGGGAAGGTCCAGAGTTCCTTGATGACACTTAGAGAGCTGAAGGAAGAGAGAGGCAGAAGGCAGACTTATTCTCCTTTTAAGGTCCACCAAGTGGGGTACCACTCATGGCTTGGTGTCTAGTGCTATTTGATATAGCCTCCTTCATGGGGTGAAGGTACAATGGACCAACTAGGCTTTGTTGCACCATCTTAAAGTAATAAATTGCTCCCAGATGTGACCAGGCAAACCCAGTGTACATTCCAAGGGGTGAACCCCCGCTATATATATATACATATATAAGTATACAAATAATATAAAGGAAACAGATATTTCCCAAGCACCTTCTGTGTGCCAGGCACCACATTGAACTTTACAAACATTATCTGGAAGGCAGGTGCTGTTATTAACCCCCATATCACAGTTGAAGAAACTGAGGTTAAGTGACTTGCTCAAGATCATACATATAACTATTAAGTGTCCAAAGTAAGATTTGCACTCAGGTCTTCCCGATACCATTCCAAGTGCTCTATCTATTGCACCATCTAGTTGCCTATAGAATTCACGTCAGTTTTTGATGGGAAAGTACTAACAGTAGGAGGGATCAGTAGAAGGATGTGCTTGGAGAAATTGAGAGATTCTAAGAAGTACAGAAAAGGAGGGAACATATGGAAGGCAATCAGTTCAGAAGCATGAATATGGACGATGGAGTGGTGTGTATCTATGTGTGGGGCAGCGAGCAACAGTTAGTAGGACAGTGTGCAGGACCATAGAGTGAGTAGAGAGGAATCCTGTGTAAGAAGATACTTGTCAGCACCGGCCCTGGAATCAGGAGGACCTGAGTTTAAATCCGGTCCGGACACTTGAAACACTTAACTAGCCGTGTGACTTTGGGCAAGTCACTTAACCCCAATTGCCCTCCAAAAAGCAAAAAAAAAAAAAAAAGAAGATACTTGTCGCTTACCGTCATGCATAATCTAAGATGTTAGCAAATCCTGGAAAGATAGGAGGAGCCTGTGTTCTATGTCTGCAGAGATATACAGAAATAAATCTCTGTCTCTCTATCCATAAGACATACAGAGGACAAATATCTACCTAGATAGAAATAGAGAATTTATGTATGTCTCTCTGTAGAGAAATGTAGATATATTTATTCATATCTATCTATAGAGAAATATACATATATTCCTGTATATCTATCTATAGAGAAATATGTTTATATATGATATATATTCCTGTATATCTACCCATACATATATACATACATGTGTATGTGTATATATATGTACGTGTGTGTATGTAAGTGTGTTGTGTGTGTGTGTGTGTGTGTATACACACACACACACACACTTACACACACACACATACCTGGGGACAGCTAGGTCATGTAGTAGACAGAATACTGGGCTTGGAATCAAGAAGATTCACCTCCGTGAGTTCAAATATGTCCTCAGACACTTACTTGGAAAGTTACTTCACCCTGTTTGCCTCAGTTTCCTCATCTGTAAAATGATCTAGAGAAAGAAATGACAAAAGCACTGCAGCATCTTTGCCAAGAAAACCCCAAAATGGGGTCGTGAAGAGTTAAAAGCAACAGAACAATGACAAAACTACCTATCCAACAAAAGGTCTTTTTTTTCCCCTTAAGCACTGGCCTTCTATTCCCTTCTAAACTCCTCTGGCTCCCTATTACCTTTAGGAATAATATAAACTCTCTGTTTGCCATTTAAAGCTTTTCACTATTTGACTCTTTCCTATGTTTCCAGCATCTTTGTGGTGTCTTAGACTATGCCCCACAATAACTGACAAGTGTCTAATTATCTTCCATCTATTTATTATCAATCTATCTATTAACTATTGAGACATGTCTATCTATATCAAGCTTCTATACAAGTATCTATCTATCCATCCTCTGCGTATCATAGTAGACTAATTCTGAGGTATTTCATGCATTTCTGTGGTTATTTTGAATAGAATTTCTTTTCACATAATTTCCTCCTGGTTTTTTATTAATACTGGGGAGGAGAGACCTCAGCCAAATTCATAACACATAAGGTCCTAGGCCAGTGCTTAGCATAGCATCTGGCCCACTGTAGGCACTTAATAAATACTTGTTGATGTGACTTGATTAGAACATGAGAAAGCATAAGATAGAGCCTCTCAAAAGTGAATATTGCCCACTGACTAAACACTGAGAATTACTGTATGGCATAAAAGGTGATTTTGATTTCTTAACTAAATCTAAGGGGAAGGGATTGACCAGTAGAATGTTGACTTACCTGGCTTCCAAAATCACATGCCTCTTCCAGGGAAGTGGAAATGGACCTTGTCTATGGTAGGTCTTGCAAGGTCTTAATTTCTTAACACTCCACAGACTTGGAAGAGGAGATAGAAGGGGGAGAAGGGAAGGGTAATTATCCAGAGCCATCACCGACTTTCTCAGGTTAGCAGCCAGCACTAACACCATGCAGTTTTCCAGGAAATAGTCTTTCATTGCATACTAGCCCAGGGACTCCAGCCAGCAACAATAGCAACAGCCAAGAGCTAGGAATGCTCCACTAACTTCCATTTGCTCACCTGAACCTCAAACAGTAGTTCTTTTTCCTATTAAGAATGCTACATTAGGGGTGGCTCTGTGGCACAGTGAATAGAGCACAGGCTCTGGATTCAGGAGAACCTGGGTTCAAATCTGGCTTCAGACACTTAATACTTACCAGCTGTTAAGTCACTTAACCCCAATTTTCCTGCCTTCCCCCCTCCAAAAAAAAATGCCACCTTGATTTGTTTGATTGACTTACTTGACTGCTCCTTGAAAGCAGGGGCCGTCTCTCACCTTTCTTTATATTCTCAGGACTTAGCACAGTTCCTGGCACTCAGTGGGTATTTAATAAATGCTTGTTGTCTGTCTAATTGATAGATCTATGGTTTTCTATTTGAAGACAGGACTGCTCTGGCTGAGAACCAGTAAGCCTCCACCAGTGACAAAGGAACTGCCATCTTCCTGAGGAAAAATTAGGTGGATTTTCTTTTAATATAAAGTTGTTGGGATAATTCAAGCACAATGAAACATTAATTAGCATCACATTTATTTGGAATTTGAGATAATTTGGAAAGCAGTTGAACTAAATAATATTTTTTCATTATCTATATCTTATATCCCATCAAACTTTGATAATAAAATAATTATAGTAATGTCTCATAAAATAGTGTTCTTGCATCTACATTATCACGTACCTTTAGAGGCAAGTGTATCTTATTTTAAAAATACTTTTGGACTTAGTCTTTTTGTTGGTCCAAGTTATGTCTACATTATATGAAATTCTTCAGAATAAACAATATTGTTGTGAAATTTTACTATAGTAATTAAAATTGTAAGAGGTATTTCTAAGCTCCTTAAAAGAATATATTGTTTTCTAGAGCTTAAGAAACAGCCATTTACACCCATATGTACAAAAATATTTATTGCAGCTCTCCTTGTGGTAGCAAAGAACTGGAAATTTAGGGGATGCCCATCAATTGGGGAATGGCTGAACAAGTTGTGGCATATGAATGTAATGGAATACTATTGTGCTGTAAGAAATGGGAAGGAGACGGACCTCATAATTACCTGGAGAGGTTTATACAAACTGATGCTAAGTGAGAAGAGCAGAACCAGAAAAAATTTGGACACAATCACAGACACATGGTATGTGTGATGACCAACCTTGATAAACTGGACTATCCTCAACAACGCACAGCTAAAGACAACTCTACAAGCCTCAGGATGGAAGGAGATTTCTACATTCAGGGAAAGAGCTAAAAAGACTAGAGTTTAAATGGAGACTGAAGCAATACATGCTATCGTTCTTTTTCATGTTTGGTTTTACTTCTTTTTTCCCAATGATCACTCACTGGTTACAACCCTTCTATACAACCAGACTGTTGTACAATGTGAAAGTATCTGCAGATCCTATATATGATTGCATGCCACCATGGGGGGGGAAGGGAGGAGAGAAAATTTGAAACTCAAGGGACTGTGGAACTAAATCTTGTAAACTAAAAGTAAATAAACAAGTCGATGATTTTAAAAAAAGAAACATCCATTTACATATAAAGAATAGTTACAAATGATTGTTACCTTTTCATTAGCTTAGCTCTAAATCCCATTAGACAATATTTTGTCGACTTAATTTGAATCCTCATGTACTTCAGAATAATAATAGAGGTATTCTTTAAGTGATATCATTGTCACTAATTCATTTGGAGCTTCCCCTTCCCCCAATACTCTGAAAGTGAAATTGTTGTACACTGTCTGCCATTTCTGTGATGGCTTTTTCCGGGGTCTGCCCTGGAGATCATTTGCCAATTTCTCTTGCATTCATTTTGCACATGAGAAGAAATAGTGATAATGGCTCACACTTACATAATGCTTTAAGACTTTCAAAGCACTTTACTCACAACACCCATATGTAACACGAGTGTTATTCTTGAAGCACCTGAGCACACTCCTCACCCTAACTCTCACAGCCAATACCCCGAAGACATACCAGGAGCTCCCACTATGTTGAGCTTTACCCATCAGCCAAAGCATACAATTAAATCAAAGCAATGGCATTTTAACAGCAAAGGAAGAAAAGTGGATATACATAGGTGGGAAGAATGGATACACATAGGGAGCATGCATGGAGGAGCACATGGAGAATACATGTGCCTAAGGTACACGTATGAAGGGCCACAAAAATAGGGTATAGAAATGAATAGCACACATATAGAGAATATATGTGGCCAAAGGACATGCATCAAGGGAACATGTGGCCAGTTGATTGTGCAAATATTATTTCTGTACCACTTAGGGGAGGAGAAGGGGGAACTCTGACATTCACAGTGTATCTTCAGACAAATCAATACAGAGAGTCTCAATCAATCTGTTTAGTTTCATTAGTCAGCCAGATGACAAAACTAGTTCAAAGTAAAGGTTTATGGGTATTTGTTTTTTTAAATAAATAGAAACACATGTAGGAGAAACATGAGCGGTCAGAGGACGTGTAGAAGGGAGACACACATGGAAGAGACAACACTTCTCTCCAGCACTTCAGGGCTGCCTATGTCTTCTGGCAATGTCACGGCACAGTTCCCATTGGTCTGCCCTGGAGTGAGCTTGGTGTGTTGTCTATGCTCAGTGCGTGGCAATGGCATGTACTATTTGCCGACTGTTGCTCTCTGTTTACCTTAGTGGCTACTGTCTGATGGTGGTCCTCTACTTCAGCCATTGCTTCTTGACAGCTGTCTGTGCATAAGGCTATAAAGATTTCCTCTTCTTCCAGTTTCTGTATTCAGTTGGAGTCCTTTTCTGAGGATCTGCTTCCCCCAAAGAGAGTGGGCCCTACCATTTTTTTTTATTTTAGCTTAAAGCCCAGGACTTAAGCTATAACTCTTTTAGAAAGGCAAACCCTAAAATACCCAGTTATTAGACTAGGAGGGGAAAAAACTTTAGTGGCTTTTCCTTCCATACAGAAAGGCATCTGTTAACAGATCCTTGGCTGAAATAGACCTTTACTTTTCAAAAGGAAGATTCCTCACTCTAGGTGCCAAACTCTTTGGAATAGAGAATAATCCCAGTTAACTAGTACCCACAAAGCTAAATCTATTTTTTAACCTCTGCTTTCTATTCACTAAGGGCAGGATCTCTGTTAAAAGCCCCCCTTCGACTATGGTGAGTAACTCCTTATGAGTCCCTGCTTAATGTCCAGGTGCCAAACCACATCCAGTTTACATCTGTTCAGAGGCTGTCCCTCCAACATACTGCCAAGGGGGTCTCTGGGTCCAGAGACCTCTATTTTTTCAAACCCCAAATCTGGGGGCAGTCCCACACAAATGAATGCAAGGAAGGAAAAACACCGAGACAAACACTAAAACCAAGGGGAAAGGTCACTGTCTTCCTCCTATCTGTCATCTTCCTGTTTTTAATTTTAAAAAAACCAGCAAAATAACAGCTAGCACTTTATATGGCACTTTAGGGTTTGTAAAGTGCCTTACAAATATTATCTTATTTCATCCTCACAACAATCCTGGCAGGTAGAGCCTATCATTTTCCCCATTCTATAGATGAGGAAATTCAGACGGGGAGAGGTTACGTACATGACTTGTCTAGGGTCAAACAGCTGAGCCTCTTACCTATGTTATTTCATGTGGTCATCCCAACAACCCTGTGATGTTAGTGCTAGTATTTTCCCTATTTTACAAATGAGGAAACTGAGGCCAACAGAGGGTAAGTGACTTGCCCAGGGTCACACAGCTAGTCAGTGTCTGAGGTGGGGTTCGAACGCAAGTGTTCTTGATTCTGATCCATCGTGCCACCTTGCTGCCTACGGACTTGGCAAATCGTAAAGTATTTTATGGCTGTTAGTTGTTGTCGCCGTCATCCTCGTTCTTTGTAGCTGCGGGTAAATTGTGCTGAATGAAATGCCCAAAGTCATTTGACTAATAAGCGTCCAAACCCAAGTCACTCTATCCAATGCTCTTTTCACTATGACAGATACAAAGGGGTTACTTACTGAAAGCTGTTCCATGAAGACCAAAATTCCAAACTCTGGCAAAGTCCATGCCGACCCAACTTAGCAGCTGGTCTGAGTGTGCCCACAAAGCCCTGTGATTGCAAAGTAGCATGGCCAAAGGTATGGACACCTAGAGAACCCCAATAGCTCCTGCTGTTGGTTTGCATGGCCCCGTCAGTGACAGGAACTACAGGAAGTGGACAGGCAGATTCCTGAGGGCTGAACCCTCCAATGTGCTTTTCATTTAGTGTCCCTAAAAGTACACTTATTCATTGGGAACGCAATCTAGAAAGGGCTGGGATGTGTAATTGTGGTTAAGGTATATTATGAATATCAATCATCTGTCTCCAGGGATTCTCTTTATCATATGCACACTGCAAAATACATTGATGTTGTAATCAGAAGATCCGGTTTAAATACTGATTTTGGCACTGACAAACTATGTCACCTTGGATAAGTCACATTACTTCTATGACCTTCATGCCAATCTGTAAAGTGAAAAGATTAGACTAGGTGACTGGCTCATGGGATTGCGGAAGAATGTTCTGCTGGAGCTGGAATCGTGGAGCCATGTTTCTTTCTTTGGTCTCTACAAGGCCCAAGACACCAAGTTTTGTCCCAGTGTCGACGGTGTGCATAATTTGGTGTCACAATTTCTCTGATTTTAATGTATTTCTAAATTTAGAGTAAAATCTGATCATTGTGATAAAAAGTCATGCATATATTTTACTATTCTTTTGGAGCCAGAGTGAAATAAGGGTGGACCAGGGTTTGCAAATGACTGAGGAAACTCTGGGAATTGAGGAGCCAGCCAGGAAAAAAAAATGGAAGAAAATGGGCTCATGATAATAAGAATAACAAACATTTATGTAGCATTTACTACGTGCCAAGAACTTCACAAATATTACCTCGTTTGATCCTTGCAACAACTCTGACAGGCAGGTGCTATTATTATCCCCATTTTACTGTTGAGGAAACCGAGGCAGACAAAAGTTAAGTGACTTAAGCTAGTAAACTACAGCTAGTCCATGTCTGAGCCGAGATTTGAACTCAGGTACTCCTGACTCTTTCTGTTGGACACCTGGCTGAGTCAAGATCTGACTGAGTGTAAGAACTTGCAGCTTCTCCCTTTCTTCCCATTTCCTCAAGCACAACATATTACAATATAGCAGTTAATATAAACATGAATTATATTTATTAAATATTTTTTTAAAATACCAGAACAATTCCATTCAGGCACCATCTGCCCCCTTCCTAATCCATGGGATTCCTCATCCTGGACAATTTAGGAGATTCCAAGCCTCCTCAAGTTATCTATCTCGCCCCTAAACTTAGCCTAGTTTCCTGTTCCCTTATCTGACCAATTCCAAATTCCCAAACTAGGAAAAGGAGCCCAGGTGACTCCAAGGTCCCTGTGATGCTCCCACCTACTCCAGTTTTATTCCTCAAAAGACCATGCCCCACAAACCGTGCAAGGTTTTAGTCTGCTGGAGGGCGCACTCAAAGCCTGAACCAACAGAGCTAGGCATATACATACGGAAAGTCAAAAAGGTAATCAGGCAGGTGATAGAAGATTGTCTTGAACCCCCCGAACTTAGCTTTGGTGTAGCAGTTACAAAGGCTGTTGGTTTATCTAAACTACTAAAAAGGTTAATACTGAAATACTCACGGAGTTAATACTAAATACTAAAAGGGTTAATATTAAGAGGGTAGCACCTACTTCCCAGGGTTGTTGTGAGGACTAAGCCAATCAACCAACCAACAAAAATTTATTAATTCCCGCTGTGTGCCAGTTCTGGGGATACAAGAAGAGGCCAAAGACGGCTCCTGAGCTCAAGGGGCCCACAAGCCAATAGGAGAGACAGCATGAGAACAAATACATACCAAGGAAGCTAAATGTTGTTGTTCAGTTGTTTCAGTCTTTCCTGACCCCTTTTGGGGTTTTCTTGGCAAAGAAACTGACCATGGTTTGCCATTTGCTTCTCCAGCTCATTTTAGAGATAAGGAAACTGAATCAAACAGGGGTAAGTGACTTGTCCAGGGTCACATAGCTAATAAGTGTTTGAGGCCGGATTTGAATTCAAGTCTTCTTGACTCTAGGCCAGGGGTAGGGAACCTGCAGCCTCAGGGCAACTTGTGGCCCTTTGGCTTATCACACCAAATTTCCTCTACATTCTTCAGGCTACTGGAAAACCTTTGGCATGCGCAGGCAGATTGTGCAGGTCTGCTCTAAAAGTATTCCTGACTTAATAAAAAATTAGGCAGTAGGTGACACAGTGAATAGAGTGCCAGCCCTGGAGTCAGGAGGACTTGAGTTCAAATGAGGCCTCATATACTTGACATTTACTAACTGTGTGACCTTGGGCAAGTCACTTAACCCCAACTGCCTTGCCTTCCCCCCTTAAAAAAAATGAGGCAAAGAATGACTTCTGGAAGGAAGGAAGAAAGGAAGGAAGGAACTGAGAGTGGAAGACTCTCAGGGTTTCTGGCCAAAACAGAAATAATCATTATTATTTACATTCATTCTGAGCCTTAATCACCAGTGGGCACTGCCTCAGTCAAACTGAAACCTGTTAAGGAGCTTAGCTTAAAAAGGGCAAGGTTTCCCACTGCATCTTGAGCCATCTCCAGTTGTCCTGATCCAGATGGCTCCACAGGAAAAAGTGAAGTAGGTTCACAGCCCTCCCTCACTTGAATCCAATTTACTCACATGTCACAGCATCACTTCCCTGATGTCACAGTCCTCTTTGAAAACAAAGGACAAACAGCAGCAGCAGCATTCCTGACATATAGGGATCTATACTCTTCCCAATAATAGTGTGTGCATTTGTTAAAGAGTATAATCCTGATTTATGGGGGAGATGTTTTGTTGTTACTTTTCTTACTATGCTTGTTTACTATGCCTTTGCCTTAAATTAATTGTGTTCTCTGGCTGACTAGTAAAGATAAACATACTGATGGGGGCTCATGAGTCATGGTTCTGACTGTATTTGAACCTACAGAGTACCCTGAATCTTGTATTGCCCTGTCTGAGGCAAGTCAGCATAAAAAGTGGAGATGTATATAAGTATATATACATATACATAATATGTATATATACATACACATATGTATGTATATCTATATCTATATATCTATCCATATCTATATCTATATCTATCTATATCTATATCTATCTATCTATCTATCTATCTATCTATCTATCTATATATATACACACACACATAAGTATATAAGGGAGGGAGTCCACTGAGGTGTCATAAAAAATTCTACCAATTTTTGAATTTTAATTGATTACTTTGGTTATTTTTAAAACATTGCTTCTCTGATGTTGTTTTACTACCAGTTGTATAAGCTACATCACTGGTTTATCCACCACCACCAAAGGAAAGTCGTACATCTGAGCCTCAGATTTCATTGAACAATCATTTAGGGAAGAGGCACATTAAAATTCAAGATGTGGCAATTGACATACTACATTACAATGAAAATGAAACTGGCACCCAACATGTTGAAACAAAAAAAAATCTAAGCTCATGCAGTGTACCCTACAGGCACCCATCTTGCTGAGCAATCAGTGGAACCAAGCCAAAAAAATCTAATGTGGTTTGTATTTGGGCTGAACATGCTATTTCCCTGAGTGGCTGGTCTTTTTTTCTTTAATAAGCCTAGAATATGGTAAAGAAAGAAAGGAAAGGGGGCTCACTTTGAGAAGAGTTGTGTGATTTGGCCAGACGAGACTCTGGGCAGCC
>CM053580.1:241986766-242005460 GCA_028627135.1 Pseudochirops cupreus | reverse complement strand
AAAAAAAAAAAGAAAGAAAGGAAAGAAATTTCTATTCTGGGCCTGATTTTGACCTATAATGAGGAACTGCTTGCTGAAGGAGAAATGATAGGAATCCAGCAGCTAACAGACTATTCCATTTTAGAATTCATGCCAAAGGAAAGGAAACATACATAATGTGACGTGCACTCTAGATGGTAGTATAGATCTCAAAGGGATCTGAGAAAGGGTAGATAGACTCCTATGGCCTAAAAGTCTAAAAAAAAAAATTCAATCTAAGAGAGGTAAGAAGTTTTAAAGAATGAAATCCTCCTTTTTAAATATTAATTTAGGCCTTTTGCTTTTTATATCTCAGTCAGTTCTTATTATACTGCCACCTCCCATAGAATACTCCATTGTTCAAAGAAAAGATGAAAGTGACCAAGTGACCGTATTTACATCCAAGCTGTTGCTCCCTTCCCTCCTCCTCAAGAGAAAGGATATTTATTTCATCATCTCTATTCTGGAATCAAAAATATTCCTGGCATTCAGTTATTCCTGACTTATTAGTATTATTAGGCTTCAGGTGCTTATTCTGTTTTCACTTATATCATGTAGTGATTATGCACTTAATTCTCCTGGATTTGGTTTTTTTCACTCTGTATTGGCTCACATAAGTCTTCCCATGTTTCTCGGAATTTCTCATATTGCTTATTTTTTATGTTGCTCAGTTGTGTTCAGTTCTTCATGACCTTGTGAACCACAGCACGCCAATATCCTCCATGGAGTTTCTTGGAGTGGTTTGCCATTTCCTTTTCCAGTAGATTAAGGAAAACAGAGGTTAAGTGACTTGCCCAGAGTCACATAGCTAGTTAAGAGTATGAGGTCACATTTGAACTCAGGCTCATTTGAATTCAGATACACATAAAGAGAAATATATACATATAGGAAACATGTAGCTAAGGCAAACATGTGAAAGGTCAATTTATGCTTCTGACATCCATGAGCTGTTTCCGTTGGGCCTACTGTCCTCTAGTCCTATGTCACATGTAACCTCTGCAAGTCATGGCTTTCTGCTAGTTTCATGTGGCTGACTCGAAGCTCAGCACTCTATCCATTGAGTCACTTAACTGTCTAATTTTTTATTTTTGTTATTGTTCAGTCGTTTTCAGGCATATCTGACTCTTTGTGACCCCATTTGGGGGTTTCTTGGCAAAGATACTAAAGCAGTTTGCTATTTTCTTCTCCAGATCATTTTGCAGAAGAAGAAACTGAGAACAGGGTGAAGTGACTTGCCCAGGGCCACACAACTAGTAAGTGTCTAAAACTGTATTTGGACTCAGAAAGATGAGTCTTCCTAACTCCAGGCCCTGCATTCTAGCCATTGAGTCACCTAGCCGCCTCATTTCTTATAGCACAATAAAATTCCATGGATTGATGTGCCACATTTTCTTCATCTATTAATCAATCAAGGGATACCTGATTTGTTTCCAGTTTTCTGCTACAACAAAAAGTGTTGCTGTAAATATTTTGGTCTATGCAAGATTTTTGGTCTCTGACCATTTAGGATATATAATTAATGGTGGAATCATTGGGTCAAAGTAGATGAATAGCTTAGTAATTTTTCTAACATAATTCCAAATTGTTTTCCAAAAGAGTTCAACCTGGGGTGGCTAGGTGACGCAGTGAATAGAGCACTGGCCCTGGAGTCAGGAGGACCTGAGTTCAAATCCAGCCTCAGCCACTTAACGCAAAACTAGCCGTGTGACCTTGGGCAAGTCACTTAACCCCAGTTGCCCTGCCTTCCCCTCTCCAAAAAGCCAAAAAAAAAAAAGAGTTCAACCAATTCACACCTACAACAACAGTATATCCAAGTGCCTATTTTCCCACAGCCTCTCCAATTTTATCATCCTTGCAAACTTTAGGGTGTGAAGTGAAACCTCATATTAATTTGCTTTGCTTTGCTCTCTAGCAATTAGATAATTTTTTCATGATCACTGATATATTTGCAATTCTTCTTTTGAAAACTATTCCTATACTTTCTTCACTCATCTATCAGTGGTGCTTGGCCTTATATAATTGTACCAATTCTCTGTCTATCTTGGAAATTAGGATTTTATCTGAGATAGTTGACAAAAACATTTTTTTTTCTCAGAGACAGTTTCTCTTGTAATTCTAGTAGCATTGGTTGAGTTCATACAAAAGCTTTAACATTTTATATAACTAAAATAACTACTTTGACTTTTGATCACATCTCTCATTATTTTGGTTGTGGAATTCCCCCTAAACACAGTTCTAAGAGGTGCTTCTTCTTGCTGTGAACATTGATGTTTATCCATATAGAGCAGCGGTTCTCAACCTGTGGGTCGCAACTCTTTGGGGGTTGAACAACCCTTTCACAAGGGTCACAGGGGCTGCCCAAGACCATCGGAAAACACATATTTCTGATGGTCTTAGGAACTGAGACACGGCTCCTCTATCCCTCCAGGCGGGTCCGCCCACATGCAGATACACAGACGTACAAGTATTAAAGGGTCGAGGCATTAGGAAGGTTGAGAACCACTAATAATATATTGTGTGAGGGGATGATCTAACTCTTTTTTTTCTGGTCAGCTGCTCTCCAGAACTGCTTTGCAAATACGTCTTTCTGAAAAGAGACTCTTCTTTCTCCACATGGTTTGTATTCTTGGGTTTAGTGAACACTGGCTTACTACACTCATTTTCTTCTGGGCCTCCCTTATTTCCTCTGTTCCACTCATCTGCTTTTCTGTTTCTTAGTCAGTATCAAATATCTCTTTTTAAAATATCACTTTATTAGGTAATTAAATGTCTACTAATGATAGGATTTCTCTACTCTTGCACGTTTTCACTCCTTTAGTTTGAAATTCTTAATCTTTTATTCTTTTGAATGAATTTTTAATATTATTTTATCTAGTTCTACAATTGGCCGTTTGATTGATGTTACACTGAACTCATAAATTAAGTAGCACTTTTTATTGATTTTTATTTGTATTATGATGGCACAGTTCAGTCATGAAAAATAAATTCTCTCCAAATATCTGTCTCCCTTTATTTCTATAAAGAGGGTTTCATAGTTATATTTCTATAACTACTGAATGTGTTCTGGTAGGTTGACTCCCACATAATTTATGTATTATGTATTGAATGAAATTTTTCCTTTGCTTGTTTCCATTCTATCTTATTTCTCTACAGAAATACAGATGATTTCTGCTGACTTATTTCGTACCCTGCAACTTTCCTGAAGCTATTCATTAATCTCTAGTCCTATATTCACTGATCCCCTGGGATTTTCTAGGTAAATCTACGTATCTTCTGCACATCAACGAATCAGAAATAAAACTCCAGACTCTCATAATGGGATGGACCATCCAAAAATGCTAATTAAAGACATACATTAGAACAAGCTGACGTCTGACATAAGTGCGCAAACTCCAGTAGGAGCCAGGTCAAAACCTTCAATGTGGCAAGGTAAGGTCCTTCTCAGTAAGGCTGCCATGTTCATTTGACAAGGAACTATTTACTCCTAGAAGGGACACACTACAAAGTCTTCACTGAAATCACTGGTGACTGAAATGGAGAAATGCAAAAGAGTCATGAGCCATCAAGTGGTCCAATGAATAGATCACCAGGGCTAGAGTCAAGAAAGACCTGACTCTTCCGGTCTCATATACTTCCTATCTTTGCAACCATAAGGAAAATCACTTTACCTCAGTTTCCCCATAAGTAAAATGGCAATAATAATAGCATGTACCTCTCAAGGTTGTTGTGAGGGTCAAACGAGATGATAACTGGAAAGTGCTTAGCACAGTGCCTGGCACACATAGTAAGTGCTACAGAAATGGTAGCTATCAGCAGCAGGTGGTGGTCTAACAACAAGAAGACAGCCTGTGACTGCCCAGCAGGATTCTGCCAATTTGAATATATGTCCCGAGGGAGTCTCAAGGGCAACTGCCACTTTTCAATGACCTACAGAGCAGCTGGTTAAATATATGGGCTACATAGAAGTGTTGGTGTACCTGATGACCTAGTTGTCTTTGGAAAGACCAAGGAAGAAAATGAGAAAGGACAGATAAAAATGTTATGTCAGCTGGAAAGTTCTGGTCTGAAGATATCAGTGGACAAGAGCCAGATTGTAATCTTTGTCAAGTACATGGGTCATACAGTTTCTCAGTATGGAATAAACGCTAATCTAGAGAAGACAGGAACAGTCACCATCTAACCAAGTTGAAAGAATCTGTATAAAATACAGACTTTTCTAGGATTTGATGACTTCTGTTGATAATTCAGGAAAAATTTATGCTACCAGATCATATATCTTTCATAACCATGGGTAGGAGATGCAGTCTTACCCAAACAAGAAATAGAGACACCTATTTGTTATATATAAACTGAAAAGTTTCTGCATAAACAAAAAATTAATGTATTCTAGGATAAGGAGGAAAGTGGTTGAATGGGAGAAAAATTTGTATCAAATTTCTCTGATAAGAGTTTTGGAATCATACACACACATACACATACATGTGTATATACCTATATATATACATTTATGTATATACTTACATACATACAATATATAGCATACATATTTAAGATAGCAGCTTCTTTTGGATATGTGTGTGTATGTCTCCAAAAGAATGTTCTTTTGAATACATACGTACACACACATTTTATATGTGTGTGTGTATATATATATGTATGTATATATATACATATATATGCATATATGTATATATATACACTTATACACACATATATACATATATGCACATATATCTGTGTGTGAATGTGTGTGTATCCAAAAGAAGTTATTCCCCAGTATATAAATGGTCAAAGGAAATGAGCATGTAGTTCTTCAAAAAAGAACTGCAAACTATTAGCAACCATACGAAAGAATGTTCCAAATCACAAAAATAAGAGAGGCGAACCAATCAATCAATATTTATTAAGTGTTTATTATGTACCATGCATTGTGCTAAGCCCAAGGGGCACAAAAAATAGGCAAAAGGCAGTCCTGGGCCACAAGGCACTTACAGTATAATAGGGAAGACAATGTGTAGACAAATACATACAAAGCAAGCTCTATACAGAACAAATAAATAATTAAGAGGCAAACGTACTGGAATTAAGAAGGATTGGAGAAGGCTTCCTGTAGAACATGAGATTTTAGTTGGGACTCAAAGGAAGTCAGGGAGATCATTGGTCAGAACAGAGGTGGGAGAATATTCTAGGCATGGGGTCTAGGCATAGGCATACCTGGAGAAATGCCCTGAGTCAAGAGATGGAAGGTCTTGTTCCTGGAACAACCAGGAGGCCAGCATCACTGGAATGAAGAGGATGTGTGGGGGAAGAAGGTATAAAAAGAATGGAAAGGTAGAAGGGGGCTAGACTATGAAGGACATTTTGTATTTGCTCCTGGAGGCAAGAGGAAGCCACTGGAGTTTATGGAATAGAGGGGTAACATGATCAGAACTGAGTTTTAGGAAAATCACTTTGGTGGCTTAATGGAGGATGCATTGAAGGGGTGGGAGAATCTTGAGCCAGGCAGACTGACCAGTAGGCTATTACAATTGTCCAGGCATGAGGTGATGAGGGCCTGTACTAGAGGGGTGTCAGTATTAGAGAAAAGAAGGAGGTATATTTGAGAAATGTTGCAAAAGTAAAATCAACACTTTGACAACAGATTGGGTCTCAGGTGGGTGTAGGGGTGGGGTGAGAGATAGCAAAGAGTCCAGAATGACTCCTAGGTTGTGAGCTCGAGGACCTGGGATGATGGTGTTGCCCTCTACAGTAATAGGGAAGGGGGTGCAGCACGAGAATTTGAGGGTAAGATAATGAGTTCTGGTTTTGGACATATTAAGTGTACTGGACATCCAGATTGGCAGTTGAAGATGTGAGATTGGGGGTTAGCAGAAAGTCTGGGGCAGGATAAACAGATTTGACAATCATCAGCATAGAGATGGTAAAATATGGGAGCTGAGGAGATCATCAAGAGAAGTGGTATAGAGGGAGAAGAGAAGAGAGCCCAAGGCAGAGTGCTCAGAGACACCTATGATTAGAGGGATCCAGCAAAAGAGGTAGAGAAGGAAAGATTGTAAATGAATGAGAGAGTAGGGATAGATAGACGGGAAAGCTTTTGGAGGAGACAGGATAAAATGGGATCAATAAAATGAGTCGAGGTGTTAGCTTTGGTAAGGAGTAAGACCATTTCATCTCATGAGACAGGGATGAAGGAAGAGAAGTTGGCAGAAGGCATCTGAATGATAGGATATGGGGAATGGCTTCCATTTTTTCTGTAAAATATAAGACAAAGTTCTCAGTGAGAGAGTGGAGGGAGGTAAAACCATGGAAGGTTTGAGAAGGGATGAAAAAGTTTGGAAGAGCCACTGTAGATAGTGAGTTGATAAAGGAGCTTTAGTAGGATTGCCTTGCCACAGTGAGGGCTCAGTTGAGGTTATGTAACACATTTGCACTGGACTCAGTCAGAACAGTAGAGGTATTTCCTCCACCTTTGTTCAATAGCACATGCGTAGGAGTAAAGATGATGAATGGTAGAAGTAATCCAAGTCTGAGACTTGGATAGGCATTCAAGGGAGGAGAAAAGTGGACAGTTTAATTGTTTCACCAAGGGTTCAAGATGGGGAGTAAAAGGAGACAGTACAGGGGAGATGGTTTGGGAGAAAACTGAGCAGTCACGGAATTTGAGATAATGGTGAGGACTAACATGAGGATTTTGTAAGGAAGGGCAGAAGGAGACCCAAAAAGCCAATAGATTATGGTTGGATAAGAGGATGTCAGAATTTTTAAACAAAGAGGTGATGGAAAGATCAAAGGTATGACCATCTTTGTGTGCGACTAGGGTGAGGTGGAGAAATATCTAGTGGGAGATAATTAGGCTGAGAGATGCAAATCAAAATAACCCTTTGCCAAGTTTCAGGGTCTGAGGTTTCAGCTCACGTACTGAAAATTGGCAAAGATGATAAAATGTGGGAATAGTCAGTTGTTGGAGGGGTTGTAGAAGATAGGCACCCTCAAGTGCATTGTTAGTGGAGTTACGAATCAGTACAACCACATTGGGAAGCATTTTGGAATTACATAAAGCAACTAAAATATCCATACTCTGACAAAAGATTCTATTCATAAGAAGAAAGTCTCTATATATACCAAAATACTTGTGGCAGCACTTTTCGTGATAGCAAAGAATTGGATAAAGCAAATGCCCATCAACTGAGAAATGGCTAACCAAATCATGGTACATTAATGTAATGGAATATTACTGTACTATAAACAATAATGAATATGATGAATACAGAGAAGCATGGGAAAAAATGTATGTGGACAGTTGCAGAATTAAGTAATCAGAGCCAAGAAAATAATATACATGAATGCAACAAAATAAATGGAAAGACAGCAACAGCAATGTTGTAATGATGACCAACTGTAAAAGGCTTGGTCACTCTGTCTAATACAATGACCCAAGATAATTCCAAAGGACTCATGATGAAAAAATGCCATCCCCCTGGAGAGAACCAATGAATTCTGAGTGCAAATTGAAGTATAATTTTCACACTTGCTTTATCCTTCTTGCTTTTTAAAAAATATGTCTAATATTTTAAAATGTTTTGCATGATTTCGCATTAATTGATATCATATTGCTTGCTTTCTCCATGAGTGTGGGAAGGGGAGAATTTGGAACTCAAAATTTAAAAAGAAAATATTGAAAGCAAATAAATAATGAATTAAAATGTTCAAAGAAATTACATGGAAAGAACAACCTCAAAAAATGAATATTGCAAAATTACAAAGACAAGTCTGGACTCCAAAGAAGAGATAGGAGAAGACACCCTCTACTCCATCCTTTTGGCAGAGGTAGAAGATCCACAAGTGTAGTATATTAGCACATATTTTCAAACTTTTTCAATGTGTTGATCAGTTATGTTCATTTCTCCCCCTTTTTTGTCTTTAAAAAGTATTATTTGTTACGTGGAATTGCCCTTTGACAGGGAAATTAGGGGTAATTATGATGATGTTAAAATAAGACATCAATAGTAACTTTTTAAAAAGACAAATTGTGAAATCATTGCTAAAACTCTAAATGATCTCACAATCAAAGACAGAAGGACAATTTGACCTGACCTTTTCAACACCATTTAGAGATGGCAAGGATGAAAAGTATTAACTGACTTTCAAAGACTCTATCAACTGTGTCACCATATGCACCATTGCTGCCTTGATGCCATATGTAGATTTGTACAGATCTGTGTTCCCTTATGCAGATTGCTTTTGCTGCACATCAATACTAGTTTGGAAGCATAGGGAACAATTATACATCAAGACAGTGATGGCCACTAGGAATCCAAGTGTATAGAACTTAACTGATAGTGAAACTCATTATACCATACACAAATTAGAGCTTGGGCTTTGGGGTAGAATGTCATTGAGAAGGTCAGAGGCTCTTTGTGTAAATCTCAATTTCAAATATGCTATTGAGTAAATAATTGTCCTATACCTGATCTACATGGCACCTTTAGTTTTGGAGGGTGACGTTAAAGTCCAACAATTTGGTGAGGCAGCCAAAAAAGGACAATGTAACTTCAGGATGCCCCAAGAGAAAAGTAATATGTCCAGATTGAGAGATGGCATTTCCTTTGCATTCCACCCTGATCATATCATATCTGCTTTATTTTGTTCAGTTCTGGTTGCCACCTTTGCAGGCGGCCATTTGATAAGCTGAAAATTATGCAAATGATGGCGAATAGAATGGTGAAGGAAGGGCTTCCAAAACACATCAGATTGGCAATACTCCAACTTTTTGGACTCAGGATTCCTTTACATTCTTAAAAATTATTGAGGATCCCAAAGAGCTCTTGTTTACATAGATTACATCCATTCGTATTTGCTGCATTAAAATTTAAAACTGAATTTTTAAAAATATGTATTTCCTTATAAATAGCAATAAGCCCATTACATGTTAACATAAATAGCATATTTTATGGAAAATCTATATTTTCCAAAACAAAAGAAATTAGTTTAAGAAGAGTGGCATTATTTTACATATTTTTGCAAATATCTTTCATGTCTGGCTTAATAGAAGACAGCTGGATTCTCACATCTGCTTCTGCATTTAATCTGTAATGATATTTTGTTTTGGTTAAAATATATAAAGAAAATCTGGCCTAATACAGATACATAGTTGTTGTTGTTCATCTTTCATTTTCAAAGAAAACCAATGACATCATGAGAGCGATGTCTTAACTCACAGGTGAACTGGATTTAAGTGAGGCAGAATTGTGCGAAGTGGTCAATCTCATTCTTTCTTCCAAAGTCATCAAAGTCCAGTGGCAAGACAAAAGTTAAAATGACTGCAGTTAGAAAAGGGAGGTATAGAGATGGCTAAGCAGCTCAGTGAATAGAGCCCCAGCCTTGGAGTCAGGAGGACCTGAGTTCAAATCTGACCTCAGACACTTAACATTGACTAGCCATGTAACCTTGGGCAAGTCACTTAACCCCAATTGCCCTTCCAAAAAGAAAAGGGAGGTATATTTTAATAGATAAATAACATTTTAGTATTATTATGAAAATATTTTTTACCTTAGAGACCCCTTGAAGTCCCAAGGAATCCTAGAGCTATGCAGACCATACTTTGAGAACCTCTGTACTAGACCAAGAAGGATTAGAAGTTTGGGATGGGAAAGAGATCTAAGAATAACATGATAACTGTCTTAAGCATTTAAAGGGATATCTCATTGATTACACATGAAATGCCTGACCCTGGGACAAAACTAGGATCAATATGTAGAAATGGCAGAGATATATTTCTACTTGATGTAAGGAAAAAATTTCCTAATAATGAGAACTGGGTTAAATGAAATTTCCCCCTCACTAATGGATGACCACTTCTTAGTAATATTTTAGAGATGATTTTCAGTCGGGTGTGGGATGGACCAAAGGATATTTGACGTTCCTTCCAACTTTGAGATTCTGTTATTGATTTGCCTGGAGAAGTGCTAAGCTTTCTACAAACTCTATATGTTGAGGTCATTTTAACTGACATTTTTGCATCCAGAATTTCAAAAGTAAACACACAAACCCCCAAATTCTGATTTATTCTTACTACAGTATTCATTCTGCAATATTTGGGTACAGTATGACCTTAGTTTATATAGCAACTATGTTCCCAGAACATCATAATCAGAGCAAAAATATGTGTATCAAATCATATTTTTCCATGTATCAAAAGAAAAAATTAACTTGAGTTCATCATGTAATAAACAATCATATTTGAGAACCCTGATATTCTCTTTAATTATGCCTTTGACAATATGGTGTTAAATGCAATCTACTGACACATGTACTTAATTCTCCCACATACGTTCAACAAGAAGCTACAAGTTGACAATCAACCCACTTGATCTCTATACACTCATTAAAAGCACACATACATTTAAATGTGCCACAAAATTAATTCCTGATCCACTGGTCGTTCTTTCAAATCCATTGGGATTTCAACACTTAACCATCTAAATTGAATTCCGTTGCTCTGGATCTCCAAAAACCTCACTACATTACTGGAAGGATTAGGTAGAACTCAGCCTAGACCAGTTCACAACTGCCATTAGTACCATATTCTATCTTGTATTAAAATTACTTCATTGTTCAAATTCCCGAGCCTAACTTACAAAATATTAACACAAACTATAAACTGTGATCTTTGTATGAGAACAATGAAAGTGATGAAGACAGAGCAGGTGGTAACAAAATTAATAAAACACCTTTATTTGAATGGAAAGTTTCTAAAATGTATGTTGATATGATAATTACATAGGTATATTTCTCCCCCACTCCTTTATCAAAAAAATAATGGTTTCCTTCTTCTCATATATAATCTTATTTTAGCAACTTTGGGACACAACAAGAGATCAGGATAAAACTCAGAAAGGTTAGTTGTGTAATGGTGGTGTTGATTTATATGTTACCATGTATTCAGACAGGGTCACACTATTTGCTCTGTAGACAGGAAATAGTTTTAGAACCCTCACTAGGCACCATGGGCTTCATAGCGTTCCCCTCTCAGGAGACAGAATGGTCTGAATGGTCTGAAGCTGAGGGAGGGAGTGTCCCACCTGTCCCTGGAAGTTCTAAATGAGTCTACACCAGGAAGGAGGGAGCAAAGTGGAGAGAGCAGCAGCAACATCTGCAATGGAAGATTCTTTGAATGGGCATTGACATTAAGCATTGAGGGGCTAGGTGAGCATGTTCTTTTTATTGTCTCCTCTGCTAAGTGAAAAAAGCCCTGATGAGAAGTGATGAGTGTTTCCAGAAGGAAAAAAACCTGAGCAGCTGGGGAAATTCCCCTTCTTTTTTCAACTTGTTCTGTTCAAAAGGATGGAGCTCTATTTCCTTTTAGATCCGGGGTGGGAAACCTGGGTCTCAAGACTGCATGTGGCCTTCTAGGTCCTTGAGTGCAGCCTTTTGACTGAGTCCAAATTTGACAGAACAAATCCTTTTATTAAGAGGAGTTAATCAAAAGGCCACACTTGAAGACCTAGAGGGCCACGTGTGGCCTTAAGGCTCAGGTTCCCCACCCCTGTTTTAGATTGTTATTCAAGTTTGGAATATAGTACTTCAAAGATGTCTTTCTCTAAATAAAGATAAAATCATCTCAATTATTTTGGAGTCCTTAATTGAATACAGAGGGCAAATGAGGAAAGAGCAGTGACTAACTTGAATATGCAAGAATTAAATAGGTCAAGGGCTGTCTTAGCACTCAAAAATTATTCTGATCTCAGAGCTCTGAGCTTTTATAATTTTAAAATAATAACCCATATTTTTTAAACTACTTAAAAGAGCAGAGAAAGAGGAGTCATATGGACCTATGGAACAGTTTTTCAATAGCTAAAAGGGTAAAATCCCACCCTCCTGGCAAAAAAAGGGAGTGAGGGTGGAAATCGAGAGAAGGTAGTGATCAAAAGGTGGTTTAAACCCCAACCAAGTCCTAAAGGAGGAGATAGGAAGGATTGGTTCTGCCTCTATTCTATTTGGGGGTGGGGGAGGCCTTTAGAAAGTCCTCCTCAGTCAATATTTGGCTAGTTATATATGGTACCCTGCAAACTTATAATAAGGGGCAAAGAGTTGTCAACTAGCAGAAAAGGGGACTCTCCAAGAGATATCTCATAAAAATTCAACAGCAATTCTTAACAAGAGAAAATGCAGAATATTCCAAAATGTAGTCAACTGCTACTTTTGTGGAAGGGGTTTTGGGGGAGAACATAACTGACTCCATTTTGTGCCATATTTGCTGTTATTATATTTCTTTGTTTTTCTGTGTTATACTGAATATACTACATTTCTACCTCTAATCACTTTACAATTTAAAAAGAAAGTTCATAGGATTTTGAATAATTTCCCAGGAACTCTCTCCCTACAGGTGTCACTGCCTCCATGAAGACTGATCTGCCCCTCCCCACAACTTATCCTTCTCTTCTTTTTACTGGCTCTTATTACTTCTTCTCCCTAAATATAAACATCACTCAAGGTTTTGTCTTCAGTCCTCTTCTCCTGTAGATCATTTACAACTAAATACTCATTACTTGACTTCTCCGTCAGAGTAACTCCGGAGCATCATATGGGGCACTTGAGCAATTAACAGCACCAGTGGTCAACAAGGATTGGGAATTGCAGTCTGGGGACCCTCTTGTCCCAAAGTAAAGATTTCTTAAGTATTTATTTTCCCTCTTCCCCACTCTTCATTTTAATTAGGATGTTAAAAAAGATTGAAATAATCTTCAGGTTTGTAAAATTCTTAAATCTCATGGTGCTCTTTTATTTCTCCGAGGTTCACCTTTTTTAAAATCTACTGTTGCATCTAGGCAGCTTTCTTTCTTTTTCTTTCTTTCTTTTTTGTTTTTGCTTTTGGAGGGGGGAAGGTTGGACAATTGGGATTAAGTGACTTGCCCAAGGTCACACAGCTACTAAGTATTAAGTGTCCAAGACTGAATTTGAACTCAGGTCCTCCTGATTCCAGGGTCGGTACACTATTCACTGCACCACCTAGCTACCCCAATAGCTTTCTTTTAAAAGCAAAAATGTTTATTTAAAGACCAAAAAGAAAAAAAAAGGAAGAAAAGTACAAGTCTACTTTATTTATGGAGGGATAGAGAAATCCACTCAGCATTTCACCAAAATAATGTTTAAGCTTTCCCATTAATCACTCAGTGAGTTACTTGAGGCTATGAAAATTACATGCCCCATTTTAAGAGTGAAATGAGTGGTTTCCGATTGTATCATGGAATAGTGAAAAGATGTTAGTAAGTCCCTCCTCCTCCTCCATTCTTCCCAGTGCTAGTCTCCTCTGTATTCTCCCTTCATTTTCTCTTACCTCCCAAAAAAACCCCTCTTTTCTCTTTAAACTAAGCATGGATGTTATTTACCTATCCTGAGTTTAGCAAGTTTTCAGCAGTTAAGAAATAGGGAATTCAAATAATTCAAATAAGAAATTCAAAAGTGAATGGGAATTGTTATTCTCTACAAATAACAAGGCTATTTTAAAAGGATAAGCTTATGCTATCTGAAGAAACAATGCACTGAGCTGCCTTTTGTAGGCCTAATTTGGCACTGGGGAAGGAAGTGGTACTGTGGGTCTGTTAGTATATTAGGGTGAGCCTGGCTATTATTATTCAGGCAATGGAATATAGGACACAGAAATTAGCAAGGAAATCAGTTAAGGTAACCAAGTACTAAGTTGTTCGGCTTTTTTTCCTATTTTAAAAATTTATAATACATCAGTAAGAAACAACCAAATTCTTAGATTCTATCCAAATTGGTCCAATATCCAATAGATGCCAAAGAGCTGAATTCAGTTGAAGTGATAAGAACAATGATGCAAGTCTGAAGCAAATAGTGAGAATGGAAGATAAGAAGAAAAAAGAGAGATACCAAGTAGCTCAGTCTCAAAACTTGCAAAGAGTTTTATGAGAGACCAGGAATGTAGTTTGCTCTTGTGTCTTTTCCTTCTTCTACTCGTGGACATAGGAGAACAAAAGACTTTTGGAGTTGAGGCACTGAAGTGCTCCAGACCCCTGGAGCCCTGGACAATATGCTGGAACGAAGAGTAGCTTCTACATAGATGTCTTCTGAGAAAAGTTTAGCATACAAAAATTAAGTATCAAGTTACATAGGCTTTCTGATCTTAAGTCAGAAAGAGACTCCCAACAAAGATCCAGGAAATATAGGTTAGAAAATAGATTTAAATTTGGAAGCCTCTAGTTAGCTAGAAGTGTTTCTGCTCTATGTTCAAAAGAGCTTGGCACCCAATCATCTCATTTTGGAGATAAAAGCCATTTCTAGACAAGGTCATGAGAAACAAACAGACCCTTCAGAAGGAAGAAAAGGGGAGGTGGGGATTTTTTCCTAGTTTAATGACTAAGTGTGTAAAAGTTTTTGACTTTCTAAAAGAGCTAGAGCAAAAAAAAAAAAAAGCCTATAAGCTTAAAGTAAAAGTAAGGTAGAGTCTACTTATCTCCCTATGAGGAGAGATAGCACCTTAACTAAGGACTCCAGCTGAAGCTGATGACTCAGGAGGAGAGACCAAGGCTGACAACTTTGTGCAGCTCTACCTCACTTAAAGCCAACTCATGCCAACTCAAGACATCACCCCATTATGCCATGAGTCCTCTTCAAAAACAAAGGAAAAACAACAATACATGTGTTTTTGAGTACATGCCCCAGATTCCTGAGGGAAATATTTTACTGCTGCTTTCCTTATTACTATCTTGGTTGACAAGTAAAAATAAATACAACTGGGGCCTCTAGGTCTTTGGTCATTTTCTTCATATGCTTTCTCATTTTTGGTGATTTGGCACAGTGAATAGAGCTCCGGCCCTGGAGTCAGGAGGACCTGAGTTCAAATCTGACCTCAGATACTTGACACATTAGCTGTGTGATTTTGGGCAAGTCACTTAACCCCAACTGCCTTCCAAAGAGAGAAAAAATAATTAGGTAGATAGATAGATAGATAGATAGATAGATAGATAGACAGATAGATAGATAGATGATAGATAGATGATAGATAGACAGACACATCCATGAGGTTTGTAAGATATGGTTTTGAGTGGGCACAGACTTCCAGAATACTTTTTACCTGGGGTCATTTGATCTGGGGAGGCAATTACTCTTAATGGACACCCACAGAATAGTTGGTGAGGTCAGGGAAGCACATTATTAGCGGTATTGTAGTGGGCAACATAACTAATGAGATTTGAGATTTATGGTTGAACACACTCAAGCCTGCATGGGTGTTAAAATTGCTCTAACAGTGATTAACAAGACTCACTAATGCAAGAAGTAGATAGTAAGAAGTTGTGTTATGGATTGGTAGTTAGTTCACAGGATCATAGATATAGAGCTGGAGGTTATGTTAGAAATCATCCAATTGAACCCTTTACTTTACAACATGATGAGTTTATGGGGGGGTGAACCTTTGTTTGGGACTTTAATCACCTCTCCCTGTGGAGACAGACTCTAGTCTTCACAATGGAGTTGTTACTAGGCATCTGTTGGAACTTGCTCCATCACACCCTACTGAGGATAAAGGCATCTCTTCAATTATCATTGATCAGGGATGAATTGAACAACTGGGCTGCCATAGACCAACTGAGGATGAATTGGGTTGTTCAAGCTATTATGGAGAAGAGCCATTTCTTTCCTGTGGGTCTCTAAAAGGGAATTCTCATTGCAGATTGTCATAACTTTTTTGCAAGAGTTTGAAAGAACTGAAGAGCTAAGGGTGAACTTGATTCTCTCATGGAAAAAAAATAATAAGTCTATGCAGGCACACAGCCTCCTCCACCTCCACTGCAGGAGCTGGGTTACTGAAAGAGAGGAACATTTCAGTCAGATGTACTCTCGCCCACGAAGCCAGAGAAGGGAGTTCCTAAACTCTGACTTTGCAGAACCAGCTGTGGAAAGGCAGTGGCATAATTTCTCAGCCTTCTTTTAAGATGGCAGTCATGAAAAAAGGAAGATTAACATGGAAAAGTGGTGGGAGTTCCTGACCCCAGTCTTCTGGATGATTATGGAGAATTCTGAAACCCTGGCCTCATGGAAAGAGGAGGAGATATTTCCTGAACAATGTCAAGTTCTTGGAGAATTCAGGACCCAGACTTCTAGAGAGAGAAAGTGGGAATACTGAACAGAACCAAACTAGGGGTTACCTCTCTAGCAACAAATTCAAGCATTCTAGGACCGAGACTTCTAAAACAAAATAAAAGGCTCCCCTGGAAAGATTCACCTACTTTCTCTACGTCCTCCTAGGGAGAAGCAGCTCAAAAATGTGACCCTAGAACTGGAAGAGTAATGGCCTACACCACAATATGAGGAAGCAAATGATTTTAATTAATAATGGGCCTTCTCCCCTGGTTGTTCAACATAGTGCTAATGAATAGAATTTGTGTGACTGTCCAAAAAAGGCATTCCAGAGAGCACTGGCAGGTTACCACCTCTACAGAAAGCATATCCTCCCATACTATAATTTTCTGTCATGTTTCTTACTGTAAAACCTTCAGTTTTCTGGATAGTATAATTTGACTCCCTAAAATAGTATTAGTCACAAAGTTCTTTTCCATCTCACAACAGCAGAAAAGGAAAAGCAAACAAAAACTCAAAGTCATAGCCTTCTACCACAAAACCATCCAGAAAGTAAGGCTCTGTCTCCTGCAATGGTCCCCAAAGATGACTTCAGCTTGCACACTGTCTGCACTTAGTTCTTTGGTCATCAATTCCACCCATACTTAGATCCTCTATTGTACTGACCAACAGATAATATAAGACAAAAACAACTTGGATTTGGTGCCAAAGAGTCTGGGTTCAAATCCTTGCTATGTCACTTCCTACTTATATAACCTTATATAACATTTAAACTCGATAGTGTTCAGTTTCCACATCTGTATAATGAGGAGGGTGGTATTTGACAAGTTCTTTCTTTCTTTCTTTCTTTCTTTTTTTTGCTTTTTGGAGGAGGGAAGGCAGGGCAGTTGAGGTTAAGTGACTTGCCCAAGGTCACATGGCTAGTAAGTGCTAAGTGTCTGAGGCTGGATTTGAACTCAGGTCCTCCCAACTCAAGATGCCAGTGCTCTATTCACTGTGCCACCTAGCCGCCCTATTTGATGATTTCTAAGATCCCTTCTTATTCTAAATCTTTGACCTTATGGTATTATTACTTTGCTCTCTGCTATGACCATGACTTATTACCTTGAATACTTGCATAAGAGTTGGGGGTCCTTCTAGTCACATCTGCAAAGGCCTAGAAGACATTCGCTACATTGGATTTATATTCTAAAGCTTCCTGGAAGCAACCATGGGTTGAAACAAAGTGAGTCAAATAGAGGGTATTCGGGGAGCTATCCCCAAGCCGGGACTTAGTCCATGTAAACCAATTTCTTGAGGCACTAGGTAAGGGGAAACAGAGATGAAATGACTTGCCCAAGGTGACACGGATTATTATCTCTAAACTAAGACTCAAGGCCAAATTTTCTGGCTCCAGATCCAATGCTCTTTTCCTTGTAACATATAAACCAATGTAACAAACATTTATCATGCAACTGCTATGTGCAAGTATCATGTGAAACATCAGGTTTAGCTTTAAGTGTCACTCATAAAAAAGGTCCCTGGAACACTAATTGATTTCTGAATCACTAGGGAAAATACTGTCATTATCCAAACTGATTCTAAGGCCAGAAGTGTAACTAGGCTGATAGCATCTGAGGCTATAACAATCACTTTTGTGCCTAGAGCCTGAGACATTGGCTCACCAGACTTGGCCCCACAAAGCACCATCTCCAGTGTTCGTGGCAAAGATCTAAAAAATGTATTTGTAAAGACTTCAACACATGTGGGGACAGCCTTTCCATTCTTGAGAAATAAGCTTCATCTGTCTCTGAGAATAGACAAATCCGGGGGGCGGAGCCAAGATGGCGGCATAGGAGCAGCAAAGTATTGCAGCTCCCACATAGCCACTTCAAAATACCCATAAAATATGACTCTAAACAAATTTTAGAACTCTAAAATGCACACAAATATACTTTCCACTAAAGGCAGCTCGGCAAGGAGGCACCATCTCAGGGCTGGAAGCCAAAACCAGCCCAGCCTGAAATGGCACCTTGGCCCTGGGGGCAGCTGGATGAGCTGAGCTGCAGCTAGAGCAACAGAAGAGCAGATTTGCGGCAGCTGTGGCAGTTTCCAGAATTATCAAGACATAAAGAAAAAAAAAGGACTAAGGGAAAGGTTAAAATCAGGGAACTCAAAATCAGGGGAGAAAAGTGGGTCCAGCCAAACCACCTCCAGGGCAAGGAAGTGGCAGAAGCAGAGGTCCTGCACCCGCCTCTACATTGCCGCCTCAGAGCTCCTGGCCTGCAGACTGCAGGGGGGCCAAGCAATCATTCAGAGACCAAGAGCTGTCTCATTGAGTGGCCTGGATCCGGATTGCAGTCTTGGGTGGTGGTCCTGGGGTCTCTTTTCAGTGAGCCAGAGCTGGGGAGGGCCCCAGCAGCCTCCTAAAAGCTCCAGCAGCTGAGAAAACCCCAGCAATTTGGGACAGAGCTTTCCCCTCTGGAAGCAGAGTTCCACAGAACTAAAAAATCTCTGATTGGCCAGCCATGAATAAGCATAGGAAGCAAAGTAAGAACAGCAACCAAACCCTACATTCCTTCTTTGGGGAAAAGAA
>CM053580.1:241959891-241986266 GCA_028627135.1 Pseudochirops cupreus | reverse complement strand
GTGTGTGTGTGTGTGTGTGTGTGTGTGTGTATATATATATACACACACATATATATATACAATAATAATCATTATTATTATTATTATTAACTTCATCCAACTGGAACTAAAGATACACAGGCACTGTGGTAGGGAAATCCATCCTGCCCTACCAGAAAGTCAGAGGGGCGATGGGGGAGGACATAGGAGAGAATAGATTGGGGGAGGGGTTATACAATGGGATGGCTGTTTTGGGGTGGTGGGTAGGGGAAAGATGGGGAGAAAATTTGTAACTCAAAATCTCATGGAAATGAATGATGTAAACTAAAATAAATAAAAGTTTAAAAAAAAGAGAGAGAATAGACAAATCCTGACCTTCCTACGTCCACAAGATTTGTCCACTTTCTCTCCAAATATTTCCTTTGGTGAATATTTCCCCCCTTGAATGTTCTAATTATGTAAGAAAGAAATCCTTGGTTGGGTACCAGAGTCTTTAATGTCTCTCTCTAGCTCATGTTCTTTACCCTTTGAATGAGAAAGACGTAGGCTTGGAAAGGGGATAGATCAAGCAAGCATCACAATATCAGGAAGGTTTCTCCAAAAAGAGTTAAATAATGATAAAAGGTCATAAATAACATAAGAACCACCACAAGACAATATCTAATAAGCATGAAATGACTAATATAGACAATAAGTACCATGAGTTCTTAGGAAGGGAAAATCCTTTGTGGTCCACAGTGGCCAAAGACCCCTTCCCTTGTCCCTGGGACTATTCACATCCAAATCACAACTCACCACCCCTCCTGAGTCCCACCTCCATGCAGCCTTCTCTAATCACTCCAGCCTTTATACAACTACTCCTTCAAGCTCTTAAGATTTTTATCACATTGGGGTGGCTAGGTGGTTCAGTGAATAGAGCACTGGCCCTGGAGTCAGGAGGATGTGAGTTCAAATACATCCTCAAATACTTAACACTTATTAGCCATGTGGCCTTGGGCAAGTCACTTAACCCCAATTGCCTTTCCTTTCCCCTCCAAACAACAACAACAAAAAAGGACTTTTACCACAACTGACCACTTAAATGATTATCATCTTACATTAGTCAATATTGTTTCATATATGTAAACTTATTTCTGCAAATAGATAAATTCCTCAAAGCAGGGACTATATCTTAGATTCTCCTCATGCTTCAGGCAGAGTATATAAATGTTTGTTGGTTACTTAATAGAAAAGGTAGATCTGCTTAAAGTGTCAATCAATCAACAGACATTTATGATTATTATATACAGGGAAACTCCTTTTACTAATACAAATGGGCACCGGCTTTGCAATTTACACTCTTGGGAAGTTTCCTGGGGCACTGAGATTTGCCCAAGATCACAGCCAATATGAATCATAGGCAGGATTCAAACCCAGGTCCTTCTGATGGTAAAGCTGGCTTTATCCACTTCACTAAAAGTGCCCTACAACATCCCCAAATTTGGCTCGAACCAGATTAAAATGTAGCTGAGAGATATTTAATGAAATAAATAAAAATATAATAAAACATAGATAATATTAACATGTGGTTTTCTAAGCCAATACACACCCTACGGGGATCCCATACATCATTTATCAGTTTGCCCCTCCCTCCACCATTCTGTTTGAATTTGACTGCCCCTACATTATACCACGGCTGCCTCTCCTGTTAAGCAAGCTAAAAATAATAATAAATTAGAGGGCATTCTGACAAGGAGGTGATATAAGCAGCTGGGGAGATCAGGTAAGGTCTACTTGAGATGAACTTTGAAGGAAATTGGGGGATTCCAAGATGTAGCAGTAAAGAGTAACTGCATTCCAGAAGCAGGGACAAACTGGGGAAGGTATGAGTCGGAGCGACATGTGTAAGGAGCAGCAAGGAATCCAGTGTGACACATAAAAAGGTCAAAAGAATTTCTGGGTAATTGATAATTTTATTAATCATGCTAACAATAATTAATAAAAGGGGTCAGTCACACTCTCTAATGCCAAAGACCCCTCATGGAACCTATTCAATGAATATGCCTTTGGAAGAATGGGTGTTCCTAAGGGTGGAAATCAATTCTGATTGGTTAACAATTGAGAAAATGAATATTATAATGAGGGGTGAACCTATTCTAATGAGGGTCTGGTCTGATCACTCAGTCTTGGTCAAAGAGACTTATCTATATTCATATCACCCTTCATACAAAAGGGAGAATCCACAATTTCCAAGACCTGAATGAAACACAATGGGCCAGAATCTATCAATTCACCTAAACTAAAATTTCTTAACTTTTGAACAGATCTGAGTTTTCCCTCTGAGAATCAACCCTGAACTTCCAAGGCTGCCTGAATAGTCTAAAGAGGCTAATTTCTGAATGAAGAGGTAGAAAAGGGTAAAAACCTTGAATCTAATTCAATAATTAGTTATTAATACAAGAGAGAAATAATCATTTCTCTAACCAGTTTGGCTGAACCCAAGGGTAGATTTATGGTAGCAATTTGTAATAAGACCATAAAAATAGATTGGAGCCTGGTCACAAAGGGCTTTAAATGACAAACAAGATTTTATTTATAATTAATACTAGAGGAAATAGAGAGCCACTGAAGTTTACTGAGCATAAGAGTGAACATGTCAGGACTATGTTTTAAGAATGTCAAATTGGCAGCAGTGCCAAGGATGGAGATGGGTGAGACCTGAGGCAGACAGACTAATTAGGACGCTGGAGTTTCCAGCAGTTACATAGATCATAGCATTTAGAACCAGAGGAAACTTGGAGATTATCTCGCCCAACCCACTCATTTTATGGAGAAAGAACCCAGAGCTGTAAAGTTCATTTCACACAGCTAGTAAACAGCAAAACCTGAATTCAAACCCAAATCCTCGGGGCTCCCAAACCAGTACTTATTCTAATAAATCTACCTCTTAATCTCATTGAAAGGACAAACAACAACAAAATCTGGTAAAAGTTGAGAGATAATTTCAGGTTGATCTCTCTTCCAGAAATGGCTCTAAATCCGTAAACTACTGGCTTACTAGGATCATGCCAGAAAAGAAATTCAAACCTTTTTGAACTCCAAAGTCCATGATCCAGTCTTCAGGGGCCTAAGTTTTTTAAAGTGTTGCACAGCTCAGACGCTTCCGTTCTAATAGGGAGGCTAAAATAGAATATCATCGTTATATCATGTTAATGATTTCAATAACCAAGCTTCCATTGATTGCTTTGCTTTCTTCCTATTTCACTAATGATTTTTTTGACAGAACAGATTTTCTATGTCTGCCATACAATCCTGTCCTAAATTCTGCAGCTACTAATTAGAATACAGGAAAAGTAGCCCATTATGGTAAGTACGTCCCTGAGGATGATTGTGCGTGTGTGTGTGTGTGTGTGTGTGCATTTAACACAGAATTTTACACTTCTTGCTTTCCTCTTATGAGCTAACTTACATAAAGCAGCATGCACAGTGTCATTCATTCATTGAACTCCTACATTTATTTATTTGTTTATCTATTTGTTTATTATGTTTTATTTTGATATGAAATTGATTCCATGTTGTTCCATGTCAGAGCCTAAATCTGAGGGTTTCCAAGAAATGCTTCTTAATTCAGAAGGAAAGAGGTTTACAAGATTCAACTGCTCTTTTTCCCCTTGCTATTCCTTTTCATTGCAAGGGGCTGGAGGCAGGGGGGATTTTCAGTATTTCGGTATTTTACAATGTTACTGAAAACATCCGCTGATGTATTTGGAGCAGAGCTATGGAGGATTTCTGAGAACAATGCAGGTTCTCAGAAATATCTGCTATTATTTCCTGGTAAAACTAAATACAGACCATCATGCCAATTGTAACTTGGCCTTTCCCTTTATGTTTCTGGCATTTTAAAGCTTTACCCCAAATGTGTTTTCTAACCCCCAAAATACTCATACCAATCCTGTACTTAGATGGATCTGTGACCTCATAATCAAGTAGTTCTCCCCATTCATCACTGGGGGTCCATGCAGTATGCCACAGGCCTTCCCTACTCTCTGATGGGCCCCTTGGGCTATCCACCTGTCACCCCTCGCTCTCTACAAATGACCAGTCCATCTTCTTTTTCCATCACATGTTTCCCTGACGATATCTTTTACTGCCATTCCCTTTTTATGTTCTTCATTGGAAGTTATATGCTGTAGTAGCTCACACTGACAAGGCGCCTATCCATTGCCCTCGGTGTACTACTCAAAGCTGAGTCACTCTAAATCAGCACACAGTTTGTTCCATAGACAGACATTATGAATTGGACACCCAATGCACATTCTACAGTTAGAGAGGGAAAAAAAATCGAAGCAACCTGCTCAGACACATGTCTCCCTACTCAGGCAGATATTAAGATGGAGCTGATCCAATTAGAGAAATGAGCTAGAGTCATAATTCCCTGTAGCAGCAATTCAGCACCGAATGAGCAAACTGAGTGATTTTGATATGACACATAAACTGGTTAAACTCCAGGAAAATAATTCTGTCTTCTTTTCAGGTGCAGAATAAGAAAATGTTTCACTTACTACCTAGGGAAGTCATTTAATCCAGCCATACAAACAGACATGCAGCCAAAGGCCCCAAATTGCAGAATCGGGTGAGAGACCTAATTATATCCTAATAATAATAATAATAAGTAGTAGTAGTATATACTTAGCACATACTGTATGCCAGGTATTTTACAAATATCTCATTTTCATCTTGTTCTTGTTGTTGTTTCCCCTTCATTCTCAAAGAGGACCATAACATCAGTCAGGTATCTTCACAACAATTTTGGGAGATGGGTACTATTATTTATCCCCATTTTACAAATGAGAAAACTGAGCCAAACTTGCCCGATGCCATGCTGCTAGTGAGTGTCTGAGACTGGATTTGAATTCAAGTCTTCCTGTGCTCTCTCCACTGGCCTACCTACACCTCTCTCCAATGTATGGATCAAATTAGCATCACTTTACCTTTTTTCCCCCCTTCCTTTCCTTAACGCTTCAGTTTGCATTTAGTAGGGAATTGTTTTCCTGGGTAAACTACACTTATTGTTTGCTATAGGCCTATGTTTCTATTTCCTTGGGTTAAAAACCAAAATGACATGTGGAGATGATATTGACCAGAACACATTGGTCGGTAAATACTTTTCTAAGGTAGATGAAAACTTTTAAAGGAAGAATTAAGTTTTGTATTCTATTTTCACCTGACATCAAAATAGGACTCAGTCAGTATTCAGAAAGCTAGATGACATTATGGATCAAAATAAATTCTAAAAATAAAAAGGTTTTGGAAAAAAATTTTGGAATAGAAGCACATGTCTTGGTTGATGTGACTAAGGTAAACCAGGCAGGGATCATGCAATATGGCTTGTTGCAGCCACTGTGCCTTATCTGCATGGCAGAACCCACTCACTCATTTTGAACTGGTAGTACCGGAATCACCACTGCTAGAGTATTAAAACAAAGTGACCTGACTCAGGACAATTTTATGTCAGGAGTACCTAGTGTTTTATCATCTGGACTAATAAGAAGCAAGGATACTTGTGGAGAAAGACAACCCAGAGCAGATACAAAATCTCACAGAAGCCGAGAGTTTCAGTCTCTCTCTGACAAGATTTTTTCCTAGTGAGAACTGGTACGAAGTAGGCAAATTTGCCAGTTTGTACACGTTTGCTCTCCTCTTCCTTCCCTCCCAGGCCACAGTGGAGATGCCAACAAACTATGAAATAATTAAACCAGCCTCTTCTTTTTAATCTGCTGACGATGTTTCTTCTCGGAAGAGGCAAAGGATATTTGTTTGCTTGCTAAATTGTGTAGATTCAACCCCCCCCCAAAAAAAAATCAAAAATAGAACTGTTCACACTGAACTCATGCAAGTATGTGCATAAAATATCAGTTTCACGTCAATTATTCTATATACATAGTGACAAAGGATTTATGTGTATAAAACTGATGACTAACCTCCAGTAATCTAAGAATGAGAAGATCTGTTGTGGGAAAACCAGCAAAGTTATTCCCTGGCCAATTCACTTCAATTTATACTTACTGAGTACCTACTGTAAGTTTGACAGGGTAAAGGTCAGTCCAAGACATGAATTCCACCTTCCAATATATCATCTTTGCTAAATATTATGTAATAAATACATAATAGAGGCATAAACACAAAAGAACATGCAGCATTTTACCTGTCCTTTAAAACTTGAATGAAATTTTACCTTCTCCATGAAGCTTTTTCTTGTAATCACCTGCCCTGAGTTGGAAAATTATCTCTTCTTCAGAATTCTGGATCTGCCAGTGTGGTCACCTTGTCCTAACCCTTCTGCTTCTAGATCTAGGATTCTAGGATCCCCATCAATCAATATTTCCAATTTCATTAAGTGTATATTAAATGCACTATGAATTGAGGAATGAGTAAAATCCAAAATAATAATAATAATAATAAATAAGGGAGCATTCCCATCTAATTCCATTTGTATACACTGTAATGGCCACCAAGTATCAGAATTGGTAAATTGTTCCTCTTTGCCATTTCTATTCTCAATTCGGTGGTTTGTTTATTTAACTGCCCCTTAAAGGGCTCTTACGACATAAACAGGTGGCTCTAAAAATCAGCTTCACAAACAGAAAAATATATTTATTATTTTAGCAAGTCCCACTAAGACCTGTTAGTCTTTCTAATAGACCGTGAAGAAGCCAATAGCAATCTACATAAACCATCTGATTGATAACAAAAATGGTAATACAAGCACAATCTATTATTTTGCTACTCGGAGAGTACATAAATATTTACTCAGTGACATCAAGGTTCATAGGAGTATAGGGTAACCAGATTTCAAGTTAAAAGGGAACTCAAAGGTTATTTAGGCAAATATCCTCATTCTAGAGGTATCATTCATACTAGCTAAGGCATCAAATTCAGCTAAAATTATTTGGGGTCAATCAGGGTTAAATGACTTACCCAGGGTCACACAGTTAGTAATGTCTGAGGCTGAATTTGAACTCATGTCCTCCTGACTCCAGGAACAGTTGCTCTATCCACTGTGCCAACCCAGCTAAAATTATGGAGGTAAAATTTGTCTTAGATCTCTAACTTCTTTCTATATCCCTTCCTCTATAATGACCTTACCTTTCTATACCCTTTTCCCCACTAGATGAAACTGAGACCTGCTAAAGACCTTAGCTTAAAAAGCCCCAATGCATCCTGGACCATCTCTAGTCATCCTGATGAATATCAGATCAGACTTCATCACATTTATGCACATACGCGCACGCACACACATACACACACACACACACACACACACTCACCACCCCACCCCCCTCTTACACCCGCCCATTTTCAGTTCCCTTTTTTGTGTTGTCTTCTCAAACTAGACTATAATTTCCTTGAAGGCAGAGGCTACCTTTCTGACGCATATTGTTCAGGTGTTTTCAGTTGTGACCAACTCTTTGTGACACCATTTAGGGTTTTCTTGGCAAAGATACTGGAGTGGTTTGCCATTTCCTTCTCCAGCTCATTTTATAGATGAGGCTGGTGACTTTGCACAGTCCTGCCTCACTTAAACCCAATTCACTTACATGTCACAGCATCACCTCCCCAACGTCATGGTCCTCTTCGAGAGTGAAGAACAAACAACAACCCCACTAGACAAACAACTGCCATCCTCAAACTCTCTCCCTTCTCTCTTTATCAAACTGACTCCAAGATAGGGATCTAACTCTAAACATATTCACACTGAAGTATAAATAACTGATAAGCCATAATATATTGTCTCTATTTAGGATTTGTGAGTTTTAACCCAGTGTAAGAAACCTTAACTCATGAGTGCTCACAATGGCAAAACTCTGGAGCTGTATTTGTAAAACCTGTTCTCCAAAAAAACCACATGACTGCTTATAGTCAACATGGTTCTGTTCCAGCTTTGCTTCTGGCCCTGAGGGCTTTATCACATTTATGCACATGCGCGCACGCACACATGTACACACACACACACACACACACACACACACTCACCACCCCACCCCCCTCTTACACCCGCCAATTTTCAGTTCCCTTTTTTGTGTTGTCTTCCCAAACTAGACTATAATTTCCTTGAAGGCAGAGGCTACCTTTCTGGCACATATTGTTCAGGTGTTTTCAGTTGTGAACAACTCTTTGTGACACCATTTAGGGTTTTCTTGGCAAAGATACTGGAGTGGTTTGCCATTTCCTTCTTCAGCTCATTTTATAGGTGAGAAAATTGAAACAAACAGGAATAAGTGACTTGCCCAGGGTCACACAGCTGGCAAAGTGTCTGAAGCCGTATTTGAACTCAGGAAGATGAGCCTTCCTGACTCCAGGAATTCTATCCACTGCACGACCTAACAATAAGCACTTAATAAATGCCCATTGCCTTGCCTCACCTGTATAGTTCTATAATGTTTAAACTAGATATCCAACCTCTTCATTTTACTTATGGAGAAACTGAGACGGATCCATTAAGTGAATTGCTCAAGGTCACACAATATAGTAGTATTGTAAATAAGTTTAGAACTTTTATATGCTAATTCTGAATTTCCTGATCTTTTTGTTATATCACACTGCCTGCAAAATCTCAATACAGCAAATAGAGGTCTCCTAAAGAGCCCTATCAACCAAAAAAAAATAGACAACAAAAGATAGAGCCTTTCAGATATCTCATTCCTGAACTGCTTAATTTCTCAATACCTTGGTATAGACATGCTCTTAGGGGAACAAAGTGTTTCAGAGACAATGTTTTCAGAGATTCAGCATGTACAGACATTGGCCACATCTTGGAATCATCACCCAACTCTACCAGATTACCAGATGCAGAAGGCAATGCTCTCTCTCTCTCTCTCTCTGTCTCAGTCTCTCTGTCTCAGTCTCTCTCTCTCTCTCTCTCTCTCTCTCTCTCTCTCTTTCTCTCTGTGTCTCAGTCTCTCCCTCTCTCCCTCTCTCTCTCACACACACACATACACACACACACACACACACACACACACACACACTTGCACACATGCGCACACACAATCTGAACGTTCCAATGGCCCAAGTGTCCTCACTCTGTTGCCAAGAGAAGGGCAACTAGGAGGGTACATACAGCAGCCAACAAGGGAATCATGCTCAGGACTCCAGGGGCCACCAAGCCTTGCTCGTGACCTGCTCTGATCTCCTCTTATAGCCTCCTCCTATACTTTCTATGCTCATCACTATCAATAGAACTGTTTGATCAATGATATAACAGATCTGTTTCCTCTACCTACCTCCTCTGGCTAACTGCAAGCCTGGGTCTAAAATGCTAATTCAATCAGCCCCAGATGTTATTCCAAGGCACGAATCCCTCAAGTAAGTCTCTAAAGTAGGGATCCTTAATCTGAGTCCATGCAAGAGATCCATAAATAGATTCAGGATGTCTGGAAACGGATTAGGAAAAGAAAAACAAGCATCTTTTATTTTCACTAACTTCTAACTGAAATTTAGCATTTCGTTCAATTGTTTAAAGGTAGTATTCTGAGAAAGAGTCCGTGGACCTCACCAGACTGCCAAAGGGAACATGACACAGAAAAGGTCTAAGACCCCCTGCTCTATAGTATGCTTGGCAGTTTCCCAAATACTCTCTTCTGCCCTCCACTCCTTGCTCTGAAACTAAAAGAATTAATCTCTTACTGTAGAATTTCAAGTATTGTCCATAAAGTGGAAGAATCATTATAAGAACATCGGTGAGGGATAAATGAGAGTTTGGAATCATATATGTAGCTGCCTACTCTCCCTGTGCACAGGGCCAGTTCCAAGTAACATAGGTATTCACTTAAGCCATTGGCCCTGCCCAGGCTGTTGCAAATCTTCCTCCCCCCCCCCCCCCCCCCGACTGTCCAAATGCTCTTAATCTTACAAGGCTCAGTTCAAGCTCCATTTCCTCCATGAAGCCTTCTCTCCAGGATATATAACACATGGGGCACCTCTTCTCACACTGAGAATCTCCAGAATAACTACTCCAAGTTCAAGGTATTCTGTGTCTACATACAATCAAAAGTATCACTCATGAACCCCCAGCAATGAGTTTACTTTTTGTTTCTAAGTCAGCCAGAGGACATTATTAGTTTTCAAAGTAAAGACATTTAATGAAATAGTACAGTGAGAAAAACTGCAATGAAACTCTTGCTCTATAAATCTGGGGCACACTTTCCTATAAATATGTGTGGCCCCAGAAGGGAGAGTGGGCATGTCTAAGGATGGTACATGAGGGCACCCACATAGAGAACACACGTGACCAGGGCACACACATACACACATGGAAGGGGCAGGAAGATTTGTGTCTTCTGGTGATATTGTCACACTGCTTTCCTGCTAGCTGTGACATCGTCACTGGGTACCTTGTTCCACTGGTTCCCAGTGGACTTAGAGTTGGGCACAAAGTCTCAGTTGGGTGCTACTCTGCTGGCTTCAGATGGTCTGGTGATGGCTGTTGGGGATGTAGTCTCTGTTGGGTGTTACTCCCTATCACCAGCTTCTGGGCTTCAAGCTCTCCAAGGCCACTTTCCAAACATCTCCATTCTGGTCTGCTGGGGTATAAGGGCTAGACCCTCCATGACAAAGGCAGATTTTTACTCAGAGTGACCACATCCAACCACAAAAGTAAGGCAGAGTACCATTAGGTTAAGATTTTGTCTTTTCTTTTTCAACCCTTATGCCTGGGTAGAGATGGTAGCCCTACATTCAAAATCTCTCTCTCTCTCTCTCTCTCTCTCTCTCTCTTTCTCTCTCTCTCTCTGTCTCTCTTTCTCAGACATTCCCCAGATCCTCTCTAACTAAGTATGAAAAGAAATTTAAGCCAAATAAAGTAAGTTAAGGAGGTAAGGTCATTCTTTTCTATCAAAATCATGCCTTTTCAACATATATCTGTTAGTAGCAAAAACCCGGTTGCTTTAGTGCTATATCATACCCCCCCCTCCCAAATCTTTCCTACCTCCCTACACATAACAGCCTTCTTATAAATCCTCTCACTAACCAAAGGTAGTTATTGTAGAGTGAAAAGAGCACTGGATTTTGAGTTAGAGGCTCTAGGCTCCAATCTTAGTTCAGATTCTTACTACCTTTGTGCGACATTAGTTTAAGTCCTTCTGCTCCTCTGGATCTTGGTTTCCTCACGTGGAAACTAGGAACTGAAAACATTTGAACTAATTGATCTTCAGGGACCTTGCCTGAACCCCATGTTGTACCACAACTCAGGGTCAACTGGTTAGCTGGGAAAGGAGACCAGCCACACAAGAGGAGAGTTTGGAAGAGAAATGCAAACCAGGCAAGGTTTGGGCTGGAAAAGAAAAAGGTGACAGCAAAGAACAATAAATAAGAGAAATGAACCCTGGAAGAGAAGAGTGGGCTAATGCATGGGGAACCCTGGGAAGACAGAGGTATCAGACATGCCCTGCCCTATAGGCACAAACATTATATGCTGTGGCTCAGACCTTTGGAAGAAGTAAAGAAATTATAAATAAACAAGCCTCAGGTGCCCTATTATTTAAAAATATTAGTCTGAGAAAGGGCTTACAGGCTTCACCTGACTGCCAGAGGGGTGTGTGACACACACACAAAAGGTTGAATCATTATCTTATAGGCTTTAGAAACTATGGAAAGAAGAGGTAAAAGGACAGAAACTGAATGTGGGATCAGCCAGATTTTCTAGAAACTCTGCCATAGATTGTCCACTCCATTCAGCAAGGAACATCAAGTCATAAAAGGCAATCGTTCTTTGTGGAAATACAATCCTGCCATGGCAAGAGTTTCCTTTATGCTGTAACCTTTAGGAACAGGACTGTACATAGGAATTTTGTCTAAATGGAGTCCCAGAAGTGGGACCTATAAAATAGGAGGGAAAGGAGGCCCCTCCCCCTCTGTCATTTCAACAATCACACTATCTGTCAATCAGCTCAACAGACAGGAGATGCAAGAAGGATGGAGGGTATAGGTCTCCTCCCTTCCTCCTTCTCTCTTCTGCTCTTTTGGCTTAAGAAGAAAGTGGTGAACAGCGAACCAAGGGGACAAACTGATCCCTTTGCTATCTTCCAGAAATGCTGAAGCATCCTGGCATCATAGATTTGAAGCCGGAAGGGATCTTTGAGACTGTCTAGTATAAGCCCTCCAATTTGCAGATAATTTACTTTTTCAAATCGCATAGGTAGTGAATGGCAGAGCTGGTGTTTGAACCCATGACCTTTCATTCAAAATCCAGCGCCACTCTTCACTGCACTTAACTGCCTCAGGATAAGGAAAGCCACCAGATGTATGCCCTAGCCAACTCTGATTGTGAAACTTTCAATGTGAGCATTTACAGCTTGGAAATCTGAGATCACTGCAAATCAGGGCTCCAGTCATTTTTTTATTGGTCATCTAAACTTAAGAAAGTGGTGGGAAAAATGTCAATCATGAAGATGAAGCTTAAAACATATCCTATACCAGAGAGCTAGCTGTTAAACTGAACTGGCACTCCAGTGGACACCGCCATATCCTGAAAATGCTAGAAGAATCTCCCTTGCCATCCTCCAGAGAGAGAGAGATTTCCACATGACTACAGATGCCCAAACTGGCCGGTGCCCTGCTGCGATTATCTCCTTGCTCAGGAGTCAGGACACATACAAAGCAGAAGGGATAATAACAAAGTACAGGGCTGGGAGAGACCATGTTTGGTAGAGTGGAAAGAACACTAGTTCTCCAGTTGGAAGGTTTGGTTTCAAATGCTGCTTCTGATGCTTTCTGATGCTGAGTTATATAACCTGTTTTAGCCTCATTTTCTCATCTGCTGAATGAGAGGGTTAGGCTAGACAGACTCTGAGGGCATGATTCTGTGATCCCAGGAATACACACTCCGTCCTGTGTGCCGACCTGAAATTAAAGCAATTGTTTAATCTGTGCAAGTACACCTAGGACCGATTGGCTCTTCCCACCCTATCTATGACTACATCTTCTTTGGTATGTGACTACAGGGCTGCTCTGTTCCCATCTATACCTCATGGGGTATATGAGATATTCAGGGAGGACTAGCACCTCTGATGTGAGGGCTTACCCAATCCTCTTCAGGGATACTCGTCCACCTTTGGTGTTTACCTTTACCATTGATAATGAGGTTGATACTGAGGTTGATACATGCATTGCCAGAGCTAACAAAGTGTTCAGAGGCTCTGAAGGAAAGTGTGGGAAAGATGTTAGACCGACTACTAAACAGAAGGTATACAGAACCATTGTTGTATGCCTGTGAAACCTGGACAACATACCAGCGCCATGCCAGGAAACTAAATCACTTCCTTTTGAAATGTTTTAGGAAGATTTTGAAGATCACCTGGCAGGATAAGGTACCAGACACTGAGGTCCTCTCCTAAGCTAAATTGCCAAGGATTCAAACTCTGCTTCAGAGAATGCAACTCTGATAGACTGGCCACATTGTTTGAATGCCAAACGTATGCCTGCCAAAAAGACTATTTACTATTTTATGGAGCATTCACACAAGGCAAGCACTCACATGGTGGTCAGAAGAAGTGATACAAGGACACTCTCAAGGTCTCTCTGAAGAACTTTGGAATTGATTGCATGATGGGGAAACTCTAGCAAAAGACTGCCCATATCAAAGAGGCACTGCACTTCATGAGCAAAGCAGAATTGTGGTAGCTCAAAAGAAATATGAGATGTGCAAATTTAGAGATATCTCCACTCCAAATGTTCCCACGAATTATGTGTACCTGACTTGTGGTAGAGCCCTCCTAGCTCGTATTGGTCTGATCAGCCACAGCCAGACACACAGTACCTTGATTCTAACATAGTAATGTCATTTTGGTCCTCTTCAAGCACAAAGGACAACAACCAACCAACCAACCACCTTCACCCAATTCTCACCTGTGGTTCCAAGAAACTGCAGCATATGCAGCAGCCACAGCCCTGAAAAACCACACCAGCAGATGGGCTAACCCAGGTTGAGAGTAACCCAAAGGCCTTAAACCTGTTGCTGAGTTAGGGGGATGTTTACCCCTAGCATGTGAAACTTGCCCCAGAGAGTGGGTGGAAGAGAACAGTTTGTTCCGATGGCCGAGAAGGAGGTTGAAGCAAGCATTGTGGAACGCTTAGAGCTTCAGACATCTGAGACACCAAGGCCATCAACTCCATACGGGCCTTAGCCAGTCATCTTGATTCTTGTCCTGCCACTGGACTTCCGGAAGAGAGAGGGAAGCAGAGGACTTTGTGCAACTCAGCCTCACTTAAATCCAATTCACAGCCAAGTCAAGACCTCACCCATCACATCATGACTTCATTGGTCAGACAGCAAAACAACAACACAACCTCTACATCTCATAGGCTACTTTGATCTGTAACCCAAAAAGAGGGTTGCTCTAAAAGAAAGTCTACCAGTTTCTCTGGTTTCCTATCACTACAGAGCCTGAGGCCCTTAAAAGCTACCTTACCCTTCAATCTTCACGCAGGTACAAGTGCTGAGGAAGCAGTTATTTTGTGGTCCCTTTCTTCCTTTTTAAAGGAAAAATTATAAAACGTAAAGAGTTCATCGCATGGCACTTTTTCTTAACTGAGAAACAACAGATTGCTCAGCAGTTTGGAGCTTAGTCAGTGCTTCCTACCAAGTAGAGAGGCAAGCCTACACCTTCAGTTATCTAGAGCCAGAAGACCTTAATAAAATAGGAGGGGAAGGCAATAACCATTTTCATAGTGCCTGCTATGTGGCCAAGTACTGTGCTAAATGCTTCACAAATGTTATCTCACTTGATGATCACAATAACCTTGTGAGGCAGGTGTTATAACATTACTTCCATTTTACAGCTGAGGAAACTGAGGCAGAAAGAGGTTAAATGCAGATAGTATGTGTCTAAGGCCAGACTTGAACTCAGGGCCCAGCTCTCCACCATAAAAGCTGCCACCTATAATAAATAATTTAAAAATCCCTTTACTAGCATGGGAAAAGAAGACCATCATTAGCAATCCCGTTCCCTGGTACCGGGGTTTTGAGGTGTTTCTTTCTCTGCTATCAGCTCAAGCCTCCAGGAGTTGTTAGGGAGTAGTCTTTAGAACTACATTTCCATTTAACCACTTAACGCTGATTAGCTTTTACAAAAGGATATTTACTTCAAAGACACCGCCAGAACAAGAATATGAACTTTTTTCTCAGTACTTCCAGTTCACCTGTGGGCACACTTCTAGCTGTTGGCTGAGCTAAACTGACAGAAATAATTAATACATTAATAGTGGAGGCCTTTTCAATTTCTTCACTTCAAGATAAGGACCCTTAGACCCAACTTGGGCCTTTTCTCCCCAGGGTGTGGCAGGCAGATCCTGAAAACAAGCTGTGGGTATAATAGCTAGGACCCTCCTCTTCCCCTCTCCCTTCTGGTTCCACAGCTAGGGAGAACTCTCAGTGTGCAAACTTCTTCCACCAACCAACTCTCTAATTTACAGTGTGACTTAGTGCCTGGGGTACCGAAACTTAGCTCTTGGTTCCTTAGGTCCCCTTGACTCCAAGGCAACCAGGCTGCCTATTGTTACCATAATTGCAATTACCAAAACTGCGTGGACGGAGGCATTGTCATCATGTTTGTACCCCCCATTCAATAACTGGGGAAGGTTATCTCACCACAGTCTCCAAGATAATTAACGGTTTGTAAATGCACCACTAATGTGCTTCTAATGACCTGTCAAAAAAAACCCAAAACAAAAACCTTTTCCTTTATTACAAGGACGTGGTGATAATGAAGAGAGCATTATGAACTACTTCCAGGCTTGCAGCATTATTTAAAACTTGAATATTTGCAAAGGCTTTAAAAAAATTTTTTTCTCAACATAGACACAATTATTGACTTTAGTTTGTACCTGGGAAGTAGATAAAAAAAACTTATGTGCCTCAGGTTCAAGTCCAGGCATAGCAAATTAGGCGGAATGAGGCCATGTGACCCTTTTCCTCCCACTTGTGGGCTGTCCCTGAGCAGCTCCAGCATCTCTTGGCCATCTTGAGTCCAGATCCTGCCTGATTTCCCCCCAACTTGCCTTGTCTTCCTGCTTGACAAATCCTAGCTTTCATCCTCATCCAAGTCTCTGCCAGGGCCCACAGAAACCACTTCTTGACTTAGTTGGAGACTTGCTGCTCTGTTTTACTGACCAGTCTTGTCTCTCACTGTTGTAGGCTTTATTTACATAGCTGGTTTTTACCTCCTTCTGCTTTGCATCCTCACAAATCCTCCACCACTACTACCCTTCAGACTACGTTCTTCTTTAGTAATGACCAAAAGTTTTGCCTTTTTAACCAAGGCCTTCCACTTAGAATCCTTTGTGCCCAATTACAATACCTTGCCTGTCTCCTTTCCATGATGGTGGTGCCTCCAGCTACATTCTGCTTGGCCCCCAGGCCAAGGGCAGGAGGGAAAGACAACCTTAGGAAGCTGAGACTCAGAATGGCATCATGGCACTCCCACTTGCTAAAGACTGGGAACCTGCACTGATAAATGGCCTAGAAGTCAGTCAGTCAGTCAATGACAACAAACACTAACAGGGCCAGGTGGGTGTTACCATGGATGGAGCACTAGGCCTGGAGTTAGAAAGACCTGAGCAGAGCCAGCCTCAGGTACTTCTTAGCTGTTTGACCCTGGGCAAGTCACTTAACTCTCTCTGACTCAGTTCCCCCAACTGTTGCTGCTGTTTGGTTGGTTTTAGTCGGGTCTGACTCTTCATGACCCCATTTGGGGTTTTCTTGTCAGAGATACTGGAATGGTTTACCGTTTCCTTCTCCAGCTCATTTTACAGATGAGGAAACTGAGGCAAGCAGGCTTAAGTGACTTGCAATGGGAATAATAGCACCCACCTCCCAGGGCTTCTGATGATTGCACGGGATAATATTTGTAAAAAGTGCCTCCACATAGTAGGTGCTGGATAAATGTTTATTTCCTCTCTCCCCTCCCTCCCATTAAATAACTGCTGTATGTAAGACCATACCAGGTAGAGACGGAAATAACAAAAGAAATATAAAACATAATACAGTCATCCCTTCCACACTGAGATTTTCCTTATCACAGTTTTGATATATTGTGGGTCAGCATAAGAAATTAAATGGGAATTTGGGGAGAGTTTTGCAGAAGCTGCAGAAGACACACAAAGGCCAGCAGAGGACACAGAGCCTATGACCATTTAAATACTTGACCGAAATTTTACAGTAAGGTAATGTAAACACCCCACAAAAGAAACAGAAAATATCCAGACTTAAGGGAGGACCAAAAAAATTTATGGGGGTGGGAGGCGGGGAGCACTGCACCCCTAAACCCCAGCAATGTGGAAGGGAGAATTGTATTTTCTTCCCAGAATTGTCCAGTCTATCTGGGGAGGAAGTAAGTAGCACTTAACCATTTAATGATAGTTTAATATTAAACTATCTAAACTAACACTTAAATAGTGTATGGGATAAGTGAAGACTTCTCAATTTGGGCTGGTTAACTTTCCCTTCCTCCTTCTCCATTGCTTCTGTCAATCACTTTTATCTTCCTTTGTCTGTTTTCCCACCTTGGTGGGACCCTCCCCCCCTCTTTTCTTGCTGTCCCAGTCGGGGAAGAATTTGGTGAAATATGCTTCTCCACCAATGAGAGAGGAAACAGTCGGGGAGGGGTCTTGACTAAGTTAGGTTATAAATTCCAGCACTATCTTTTGTAACTTGCCTCTTCTCCATGATGAGTCATGGAGAAGACTCCCCTCTTCTCCCAGGGAAGACAATAAACTCCTATTCTTATCCTAAGAGATCTCTGTGTTTATTTTTTTTTTCACTAAATTAAGGATAAAGGGTGTTTTTCATCCCAAACAATAGTTATAGAAAAATACATTTTTTAATTTTTAAAAGTAAGTTTTGACCGATTTTTTTGGTTTGTTTTTACCACCAACATAGCTTCCTTTTGTGTCTCAGTCACTGTTCCACCAATGCAACTCTTTAACTTACAGTGTGCAATAGTGCCTGGGGTACCAAAACTTAGCTCTTGGGTAAATTTGGTCCCCTTCACTCCAAGACAAGTAGGCTGCCTATTGTTACAATAATTGCAACTACCAAAACTGCATGGACAGACGGCATTATCATAAATAAGATGAATGGAATAAGCATTTACATAGGACCTACCATGCTCCAAGCACTGTGTTGATAAACAGATGATACACTGATGCAAATATTGACTCATTTGAATTTCACAACAACCCTAGGAGGTAGGTGCTATTATTGACCCCATTTTACACGTGAGAAAACTGACTCAGAGGTTAAATGCCTTGGCCAGAGTAATATAGCTAGGAAATATTTGAGGCCAGATCTGAATTCAGGTCTTCTGACTTCCTGTTAAAATACTATAGCAAATAGTGTTTTTTAAGACAAAAAAGAAAAAGACTAAAAATTCAGCATAATTGATCAATACATTGAAAAAGTCTTTAAAAAAAAGTATGTGCAATACTTATGGACCTCCCCACTCTGCAAAGGTGGGAACACCTTCTCATACTTATTCTTTGGAGTCATGCCCATTCTTTACAATTTTGTGACATTCACTTTTGATTCTGTGTGTAAATGTGCAGTTGTTCTTTCCATTTTGGCTGTTATGGCCATTGTGTATAGACAATGTGTAATTAAAGGTGCCCAACCTCGAGTCAGAGATGGTAAGTACTTAAAGAAGAAGGAGATGGATGTGAGCCACTATAAAGTAATGGATGAAGGAGGTGATAAAACTAGAATTAGGTACTGAAGGCCAGCTAGGATTTGAAAACCAGGTAGGGTTAAACAGTATGCAGGGAAACCTGGGGAACATAAATTCAGGGCCCAAGGAGAAGGTAGCCAGAAAAAGTGAAGGGGTCTTCATGGGAAGAAGTGAGACAAAGGTTAAAGAAGTAGGTAGGAATGAGATTGACATAGAATCATAGACTGATAGTATCAGATTAGGACCTTAGAGACTATCTGTATTTTCATATGAGAAAACTGAGACAGAGTAAGGTGATTTGCCCAATGGCAAACTGTGGAAAATCTTGAATGCCTAGTGCTTTTACTTTGTCTTGAAGACAATGGTAAGCCATTTTAGTTTCTGAATAGAAAAGAAGCACAATGAAGCAGTTTTAGACATAATAATCTATTAATAATGGGTAAAAGAGTTGAATGGGCCCAGGAACGCACTAGAGTCAGCTTCTGTGACTGGCTCTGGGGAACCTGATTATTAAATTTTCAGAGTGAGCATTTATACTGCAGGAATCAACAAATGATCTAAATCAGGGCTTGATTTATTATTTTGTTGATTGTCTAAATTTGAGAAAGTGTCAGAAAAAAATGTTAATAATGCAGATTAAACTTAAAAGTGGGCTTCATGGACACATTTTTGGAGAACTTGTTAAATATTTACCAGCATACCCCTGGATGGATCCCTTTTATCATTCCTATTTAGCATGGTTATAGAAATGTAGTCTAGAGCAAAGGTTTCTTGAATTATTTCTTAAAACAATATTGCTATGACTATATACCAGAGGTTCCCAAACTTATTTGGCCTATTGCCTCCTTTAAAAAAAATTACTTATTGACCCCCTGGAAATCTCCTTTCTTTAATCTTATAATGGTTTTTTTTTTAATTTGTGTCATTTCAAAACAATATAAAATATTTTAAAATGATGAATCTTAAATTTAATTTTTATTTATAATAATTATTATTATTATATATGTGTGGGGTTTTTTCTACACTAAAATATTGTTGTTGTAATATTGCATCATATAACCATGTAGTATCATATCATAAATAAGCCATCAAATGCACATATTCCTGCCAATGTATGCTGGACTTCCCGACAATGTGCAACATGCTTACCTGCCAAAACTTGCTGGTTAAGACCTGTAGGTGGATTTGACTATTGATCAGTTATACCTTGCATTTTGTGTGTTTATTTAGAAAATAATGTAAACACTATAATTTTAACTGTTACACAACAGATAAAATGTGTACAAATGGTTTTTCAAAATTTTCTTATCTTCTCTTCTTTCCTTATTCTTCCACCACAACCTTACTTTTATTCAACAGCCCCTAATTACACCTGAGGCTATTATCACCACCCTTGGATCATTCCAACCCCTCCCCTCCCCAGGTGGTATCACCACCTATGGTCTAGAAGAGCAATAAGGCCAGTAAAAATTTAAAGGTATAAACTCACAAGAAAGATATTATTATCTAAGAGAACTGATTATTAATAACCAATTAATTAAAGCCCAGTCCTTGCAAAGGTCAGGGCTGACAATGAGACATTCTCCTCAATCTTGGAAGGACTTATTTCTAAATAAAGGGTAAAGAGAATCTAATCTAGGTGAATTCTGGCCCATTATCTTCTACTCAGGCAGGACTGGGTGGAGAATAGATACTTTTGTCTTGATTGCTGAGAGGGGTTGGGTCTGGGTAGAAATGAGTCTCTTTGTCCAAGAGTGACATGATTAGAGGAAAGTCCTCCCAAGCCCTCATTAGAATAAGCCCACCTCTTATTATAACACTCATTCTCTCATTATTTGTTAACCAGAGTTGATTTCTACCATTTGGGACATCCCCTTTTCAAGGGTTTTTAAATATTCAGTGGTTTCCAAGGTTCATCTCTGGTTGCTGAGAGAAACCACTAACTTCATTTTATTGGTTATTTGCTAGCTATAATTAATAAATTCATTATTAATTACCCAGAAATATGTCTCTTAGGCTTTTCATTCATCTCATATCCCTATCTGTAGATAGCATGGTGCTGTGCTTAGAAAACTCTAGAGAATCAGCAAAGAAACTAATTAAGATGATTAAGAGCTTCATTAGAGAAGCAGAATGTAAAATAAATGCACAGAAATCAACATATGTAGAGCAGATGTTTTCTGCTTAATTGTTTTTCTTTGTCATGAGTGAGGGTTCAATAAGGGTGGGGGAAAATGACTAAAACATAAAGTCAGTGATAAAATTTATTTTTTTAAAGTAGTAGAAGCAACATAAATTTCATCACATCTCAAATTGCTTTATAACATAAACTAGGACTGTTTTAAAAGTGTAAAAGTAGATGAGAGGAATGAGCTAAATATGTAAAAACTTGAAGTAATCAAACACAATAAACCAGTATTTATAAACCCAAGAACATAAATCACTGGGGGAAGGAATCCCCTATCTGACAAAAACTGCTGAGAAAACTGGAAAATATGTTGGCAGAAAGAATAAGCTCCAAATGGTTATGCAAACAGAATATAAAAGGTCACATCATAATAAAAAGCAGAGGAGAGTAAAAAGAGGAACCATCCTTCCATAATTGTGTGTTGGGGAAGAATTCTTACCCAACCAAAGCAAAGAGATGAACACTTTTTTCTAAATAGGTAATTTCAATTGTATAAAATAAAAAAATTCTTCATATTATAAAAATCAATAAAGATAGAACAAGAAGAGAAACTAAAGTATGGAAAATATCCTGGATAAAAGTCTGATGTCCTTTAGTCTTATATGTTTGTGTCAGTTCCACATAGAACAAATCCACAAGAACCAAAGGCAGTCTCCAGTTGGTGAATAACTAGGCAATTTGGGGTATGTGAATTAACGTAATATTAACGTGTCATAAGAATGATTGATAGGAAGAATAGAGAAAGCATGTGAGGACATAGGAACTGAGGCAAAGTGAACTGTATAATGACTCTGCAACAAAAATGAAAGGAACAACAAATAGGCAACAGAATGCTGTGTGATTAGGATGACCAAGTGTATCCTCTGAAAAGACATGAAAAAAATGCATCTTTCCCATCACTGGAGAAGTGGGAACCTATGGGTGTAGAATGTTGCAGATGTTGTCAGATATGTCCACTGGTTTTACTGATTTCTTTTTCTTTGTAAAATTTTGGTTTATAAAGGAAAAGTTCAGTAGAGAGAGGAGCAGAATGACACATTTGCAAATGAATGTGACATAAAAATAAAATGCACCAGTACAAAAAGGATGGATGTAATTGATAGTAGATTCAGTGATTGACTGTAGGAGAGTGTTTATTTGAAATACGAAGTCTTAACAATATTTTTTTTTACTTTTTTTACATTTTTAGGTACATGGTTTAATATGAATTAATTTAGAGTGAAGTGAAGAAATAGTAGAAAAACTGAAGGAACGGGAAGAAAGAGCCATGAGAACTTGGACAAGTCCCTTGGCCACTCCAAGTTTCTTTCTTTCACATGTAAAACATGAGAGAGTTGAACTATATAATATGGAAAACTCCTTCAGCTCTGGATCCTATGAATTCATAAAATAAGGGCAGGAGCTAAACAAAGAATGTTAGGAGGAATGAAATAATGGGTAGGGAAATTTGGGAAGGAGTCAGAAGAGATATTCTGTCCCAAAATAATAAGATTCACAAACCCACAAGGAGAAGCAGATTGCCTACCTGACCCCAGACAGTCTCCCTGCTCAGTCATGTCCTGACTGCTAAAAGTCAGCCCAGAGAGGATGTAATGTAACATGAAAGCATCCCAGAATCCAGGGCTACAAGTGGCATTTAAGCCTCTTTTAATGATGTACATAGTTTGGAACTCACAGGACATTTTCCTTCTCTCCTCATTAACTGCCAAGACTCTAGCTAACAGTGTATGCTCAGTCAGAGGTTGTTTAACAAAGCATTCATGGGGCTGAGAGAGTTCCAGCCAGTTCTCCAAACCACACCATTTTTTTAATGTGCTTTTTCTGCTCTCATAATAGACTTTTCTTTTAATACACCATCTCTCTTAATTATATCTTCGTGTAACTATTAGGGTTTTAATCTATCATCAGACCAGGGTCAAAATGTGCTAGTGGTTTTAGAAGGTGGTTAAATGGAGAGGGGAAGAGGGAAGATAAATTGGGGGATTGCCCTGGAATGCTCCTTAAGAGGTACAGAGAAGGCCAGGAATAGATGGCAAGCTCCAAGTTAGAAGAACTCCCAGAAACAAAACCATCCACTCTCTGGTATAGAATTAGGCTAGAGAGAGAGGTCTAGCTGAAAGAGCAGAGGACTGGGGATGAGGAGGACACAACACTTAGCTTTGTCTCAGGAATCAAAATTGCTAGTTATATATACATACATACATACATACATACATACACACACATACATATACATACATATATACATACACATATATCTACATATACGCATACATACACATATACACATACATATATGCATATACATGCATATATACACATATACATACATGTATACCTATATGCCTACATATATACACATGTGTATATACATATACATATGCATGCATACATATATATATCTATATGGGATGGCACTTCATTCTTTTGAAAATACTTCCACATATGAGCTTCTTTAGCAAACACATCAATGTAAACAGCACTTTTAGACTCAAAAGGAAAGTACCTCCTTTTGCCTGGTAGCTCCAGAAACTATCCTATCATGGTTCTCCTCTCACCTCTCTTTTCTCTGTAGCTTTCATTGGTTTCCCAAACTCTTAAAGTCTATATTTTATGAAGATTCTGTCTTAAGTCCTTGTCTTTTCTTTCTCTACACTCTTTCCCTGGGAAATTTCATTCAGTCCCCCAGCTTGAACAGTCTCCTCTTTGTGGATAATAGCCCTGACCACCTTCCATCTTCAGTTGCCTATAGAGTATCTCCACTTGGATGTCCCATAGGCTTCTTGTCCTCCATGTCTCCAAAAAGACCACAGCTTTAAGAGGCATGTTTAAACTTAATTTTACCCATTGCTTCCAGTGGGACTTCGACTAAGTCACAATTACTTGGGATGTGCTTCCTCATCAGTACAATGAAGGGATTGAGTTGGGTGACCTCTGAGGTACCTTCAAACTCTAAATCTATGGTCCTATGAATTTATTATATTTTTCTCCCAAAAAAACCCCCATGTTCCTCCTTTGGCCTTCACAATTTCTCTCGAAGACACCCATATTTGCCCAGTCTCTTATATTTGAAATTTTGGTGTAATCTCTAATTAATTATTCCTTCTACTTTACCCCCCCCCCCATACCCAACCAATGACAAATTCCTTAAACTTGTTCCTGCCACCACCCTGTAATACAGAATCTCATCATCACCCACCCAGACTATTATAATCTCCCCACTCCCATTCTTCCCTTCTCACCACCTCCCCATCTATCTATCCTTGACATGGCTATTAGTTGCTGTTTTAGTCATGTCTGACTCTTTGTGACCCCATTCAGGGTTTTCTTGACAAACATACTGTAGTGGTTTGCCATTTCCTTCTCCAAGTCATTTTACAGATGAGGAAACTGAGGCAAACAGGGACTTGCCCAGATCATACAACTAGCAAGTGTCTGAGACTGGATTTGAACTCACATCTTTGTGACTCCAGGCCCAGCACTCTAGCTGCCATCTAGCTGCCCCCAACAGAGATGTTCAGCTTTGAATAAATTTGGTCACATTACTCACCTGCTCAAAACCCTTCAGTGGCTCCTCATTGCCTACCTGGTATGCAATGCAATGCCCTGTTCATAATAGGACATCAACTAACCTTTCCAGACTTACCTCATTCTAGTCCCCTATTCTATGTTTTACTTTGGCTAAACTGAACTATTCTCTGCCCTCTGCTGATCTTCCATATTGTCCTACCCCTACGCTCTTGCTCATTTTAGGAATGTCCTTCCCCAAAGCTCAACTTAAATGCCACCTTCCTTAGGAAACCTCCCTTAATAAACTATCGACAAACATTTGTTAAGTTCAGACTAGCTGGCAGGCTCTGTGCTGGGCTTTGGGAACCAAATGCAATCGTAATCTTCCCTGAACCCTCTCCCTGCCCTCCAGGTGTCTCACAACACTTTGTTTGCATTCATGTTCTAATCATGCATCATTTTATATGATTTTATATGTCTGTGGGACTGACAGATAAGACGTCAACAACGCAAATCCTTCCTGTATGCGTGAAACAAAGTAGCCTTTGTGCTCTTGAGGCCTCCTTACAGAGCCTATTGATCAGAAGTATTCCCTAGTTCTCATATGACTTGAAATTCTATCTGCCTCTGAGCCCAGGTAGGGATGTCTCCCTTGAAATTGTATCTGCTCCACCAGACCTGCCCCCTCCATTATTGTAAGACATATGGGCTTGGTCATAAAGTACCACATTATGGTTTTCCAAGTGACTGCAAAAAGTTTACAAAATGATTTCCCCAAAGCAACCCTGTCAGGCAGGAGTCAGAAGGATTATTATCTCCATTTTACAGATGAGGAAAGTTTGGCTAGGAAAAAGATGACATGACATGACAGTCATGCAATTAGTGTGAGTCCCAGCCAAGATTTGAATCCAGCTCTCTTGTGACTATCTTTTTCCACTATGTCATACATCTCTGTCTTTCATACTGTTCTGTGAAAGACTTTAAACACCGTCTTTGCCTCATTCCATCTCCCACCTTCTAAATCAGTGGTTTTCAACCTGTGGGTCACGACCCCTTTGGGGGTCGAATGACCCTTTCACAGGGTTCACTGCGGTCGCCTAAGACCATCAGAAAACTCTTACTTCCGATGATCTTAGGAACTGAGACACCACTCCTCTACCCGTCTCCAGGGGGGTCCACCCACATGCAGATACACCCATATATTAGAGGGTCACGTCATTAGGAAGGTTGAGAACCACTGTTCTAAATAGTTTTGATAAGTCCATTAACAAGAAACAACTTCTGAAAGAAAGCCCCTCTCCGGCTATGACTTTCTTAAACATTAAGCTGTACTTATTATCTTTTCCACTGCTAAATCCTTCCCTCTCCCTGACTTCCCTCTTACTGTTGAGGATACCACCATCCTCCCAATCCCCCAGGCTCCCAATCTAGGTGTCATTGTCAGCTCCCCACTCCCTCTTTCTCACGGCTGCGTGGCTTCTCTAACATCCACCTCCTTCTTTCCCTTGACATTGCCACCACCGTGGACATACCCTCATCACTCCACACTTGGACTATCACCCTCTCATTGGTCTCTCTGCCTCATTTCTCCTCACTCCAGTCCATCTTGCTCTAGGTTGCCAAATTAATCTTCCTAAAATACAGGTCTGACCATATCACTTCTCCATTCAGTACATTCCAGTGACTCCGTGACTCCCCAGCACCTCCAGCATCAAATATAAAGATCTCTATTTGGCATCCAAAGGTCTGTACACCTTGACCCTGTCCTACTTTTCCAGTCGCCTTAAACCTTACATCGCCCCATGTATAGTGACACTGGCCTCCTTCCTTTTCCTTAAATAAAACACACCGACTTCTTGTATCAGCAAGCACCCTAGCATACCTAGGGCAGCTACTAGCACAGGTTCTTAGATCTGCTTTTCTAAAGGAAAGCAACTCAAAGTGGGTTAACAATCTTACTTTAATCAATCAAATATCATTTACCTAGTTCAGGGGGAAAA
>CM053580.1:241927911-241959391 GCA_028627135.1 Pseudochirops cupreus | reverse complement strand
TATGTATGTATTTATGGGATATACTATATAATATTTATGTATTATGCAATACTATCTATATGTATTTATTTTCATTGTGTATTATATAATACTAATATTATACATATTTAAAACAAGAATAGAAATTAAAAAGGATGAGAAAAGAGAGAAATAAGCAGTATTTTAGAATAATTTTATATCCAACAGAAAAGGCATGCACATCAGTTAGGATGCCTAACCTGTACCATCTTTTCTCCCCTATTTTCCTTTGTGGATGTATTGGTATCAGTTTTAGTCTCTTATTTACTACTTTGAGTATCTAATGAAAGGATATTGTAAGAAACAAACATAATGGATTACATTTTGGGAGACAGCTCCAGTTAGAAGGATGTGTTTTTAACTACTTCATGACCATTCCTCTATGATATTATATAAAATACATATGAGGCAACTTGTTGATTATGATATGACACATAGTTTTGTATTATTCATTCCAAATGTCCTCTTTTTTTTGTAAATTTGGAATAAACTAGGAATTACTACCCCCAATTATATCTACCAATGATAAAACCCTTTTTGTTTTCCCTAAAATACTATTTATTTTTAATGAGGGCAAATTGGTTTAATGTTCTTCATTGTTTTAAAAAATCTTGATTCAACACTTTGTGAAACATCTGAAGGTCGAATTCTTCAGTTATTTCAGTACTTTTTAAAAATGGCTTTCATGGTGAGAGAAAGGGAGGGAGAGAGAGGAGAGAGAGAGAGAGACAGACAGACAGAGACAGAGAGAGAGAGAGAGAGAGAGAGAGAGAGGGACGGCGGGAGGGAGAGAGAGAGAGAGAACTCATAAAGATCCTAATGGGAGAAATGCATTGTTGGCTATGTTAGCTAAATTGCAATACCCATCATTCAATCCCAGGTACCAATTATGCAAAAACAAATTTATGCAATTATGCAATTTCCATTGAAATACATTTAGCAAATTTCTGTCTTCCCTGATAACAAGGAATTGTGCTGATAAATTAATAGGAAAGAGTTGCATTTTTATATTTTTAACAAATGGGTTTGAAACCCACTGAATGTCATTATTTGGAAGATATTTTTTAATAGGTTAAATAATTCTGTTTCCAAATTTCTCAAGTGTGTGTATCTGAGAGCATTTATAGATAACACTCTTACATCATTCTGGACAACAAAAACTTGTTTTTAAAATATCTTGCTAATCTTAATAACTCCATACTGTCTAAATTAGTTAACATCTCAAACTACAACTTACACTTAGGACGAGGTTTACTATTAATGATGGTTGATCTAAATCCATATTTTAAATAATCCTGATGAATTAAAAATCTTGACCTACTTCTTGTCAGATCTGATTAGATCACCTTCATTCTTACTGTCTAACACAGCAGATAAAGAGTCGTTCCTAGGATAGGGGAAGTATCAGTTCTCCTCTATTTTTGTTGTTGACTTGTGCTCATATTATTAATATGATCTTCAACCCTTGGTTTCTTGGCAGGAATCTTTATAAGCTGCATTTCTATTTTATGACAGTTAGTTTAATTGAAACTACATGTTATAACTTATCGATAGGCTTAATCAGGCACATAGAAGTGGCCACATATCTCAACACACTGAGTGAGAGCAAAGGAACGTGGGTACTTCTTTCCTCTTATCTTCACTGTCTGTGGAATGCCTACTCTTCCCTTAGTACCATACCTCTTGTACTATGCATTATATGTAACTGAACATCTACCCCAAATGTTCACATGGATGATTTGTGCCTGATCTGTGGTAGAGCATTCTGAGCTCATATTAGTTTGATCAGTCACATTCGGATACATTGAAACAATGGTTCTCAACCTGTGGGTTATGTTCAATTTGTAACAATGAAAATACATCCTGCATATCAGATATTTATATTACGATTCATAACAGTAGCAAAATTACAGTTATGAAGTAGCAACGAAAATAATTTTATGGGTTACCACAACATGAGGAACTGTATTAAAGGGTCGCGGCATTAGGAAGGTTGAGAACCACTGCATTGAAGCTTGCCTCTAGCGTAGTGATGCCATTTTGCTCCTCTTTGAGAATGAAGGACAACAACCAACCAACCAGCCACCTGAGAGACTAGCTGAGAGGTGGCACCAAGTGTTAGCAAACTTTGATTTCTTTTGTTCGTTTTAGATAATACAAACGTAAGTCAGATTCCCTCTGCATTCCCTACATCCCAGCACACGGTCTTGGGGTCCATGTGTCCCATTTTGGAGACCACTGAACCAGATGGCAAGACACTTAGGTGTATTCAGAACTATTTGGATGACAGAAATCAAAGAACATCTGTTCAAGGTCAACTTGGAAAGAGTTTGTAGACAGGCAGACAGACAATGATTCTGAATCCTTTTCCCATCCCTTACCACTTTATTCCTTGTTCCCATCTCCTGCGAACCTCCCATCCTAAAGTTCCAACAAAAAAACACTTGCTCCTTCTATGATTCCCTCTGGTTCATAGGCAACAAAATTCCTTTCATCCTACATCTTTTCCTCTTTCTCTCCTTTCTTCTACTAGGAACTACTGAAACCTAGCTCCTCACTGATAACACAATCTATCTGGTCACCCTTTCTAGTACTGGCTGAACCTACATTTCTTCATCTTGGCTTACTGGTCAAAGCAAGGGAATTAGAATACTCCTTGTTCCCCACTATCACTTCCAGGTTGTCCCCTTACCTCCATCAATGAGTAATCTCTCTTCATTTGAATTTCATGCTATTCATATCTACTACCCAATCAAAATCCTGGTAGCTTTTGTCTACCAACCCCCTAGTTCACTCTCCTTATTTCCTTATGGGTTTGGTACCTGCCTCACTATTTTTCTTTCCTTCTTAACTCCTGTCTTCATTCTGGGGGGCTTCAGCATACATATTGACTCTCCTTCAAACATTCAAACTTCAACTTACTCATTTCCCATGAGTTACTTCTCCACCTTACCTCAGCCATACACAAAACTGGTCATACCCTTGATCTTGCCATGACCCACAAATGAGCTACCTCTATGTTCAAAAATTCTGAAATCCTCTTACATGATCATAATTTGTTTGCTCTTCACCTCTCCTTCTGTCTTTCCTCACAAAACCTTACACTGTGTGCACCATGACTTCCAATCCTTGGACCAATTCTCTTAGGCCATCTCCCCTGCACTAACCACCTTCTCTTCTTTGTCACATCTTAACCTGTTGTAGTACCAATTAAATTCCACACTGTCCTCTTTTGAATCTCTGTCTCTCTTATTGTATTGCCAATTATTGATCTTAAATTTAATAATTTATTGTAAATTTATGGATTTTTTTCTTGCATTCAAATTTTGATGACACAGTATTTAGTTATGTAACCGCATAGCATCATATTGTGAACAAGTTATTATGCGTACATATATTCTGTTGAACTTCCTGACAATGTGTGCCACACTCCTCTGCTAATGCTTGTTAAGACCTGTCAGTGAACTTGACCACTGATCAGTTGTAACTTGCATTTTGTGTGTTTATTTGGAAAATAATGTAATCACTATGACTCTAATTCTATAACATAACAGATGAAACATATATGAACAATTTTTCAGAATTTTCTTCTCTTCTTTTCTTGTGTTTCCACTGTCCCCTTATTTTTATTCAACACGCCTCAATTGCACCTGAGGCCACTACTGTCTCCCTGGATTGTTTCAATGCCCCACGGGGGTGGTATCACCCATTTTGGGACCTATGGGCTAGAGCATTGATATGAGTCTATGAAAATGAAATGCAATAGGAATAAATGAAAAGTCTTATGCTTGGTTATTAAAAAAAAATCCCCCAAATTCAAGTATAAGTTGGGGGAGGCATGATTTATAAATAAATATACATGCACACACATATGTGTATATACAATAATGCATATATATACATGCACATGCAATATATATGTATCTATACACATGTATGTATGTATATACATATGTCACTTTTTCTGAAAAAGACCTGGGAGTTTTAGTGGACTGCATGTTCAATATGAGTCAGCAGAATGATGTGGCAAAAAAAAAAATAATTCAACCTCGGGCTGAGTAAAAAAAGTCAGAGATTCCAGGAATGAGTTGGTGATAGTGCCGTTGTACTCTCTCTTTATTGGTCCTCATCTGGAACGCTGTGTCCAGCTAGGTGTCACCATTTAAGAAGGGCATCAGTGCCCTGGAGAGCATCCAGAGAAGGTTAACCAGGATAGTGAGGGGCTTTGGGTTCATCTGTGCTATAAAAAGGAGCTGGGGATGTTTAGCTTGGAGAATAGAAGACTTAAAAGACTGTTATGTCAACAAGGGAGGAGACTCGTTCTGTTTGGCCCCAGAGGGAAGAAGCAGGAACACTGAGTAGAAGATGCAAACAGATAAATTATCTGAAATGTCAGGAAAAACTTAGAGCTGTCTAAAAGTGGAATGGATCGCTTGAAAAGGTGATTGGTTCTCCTTTTTGGGAGGTCTTCAAGCAGAGGCTAAGGTGCTCACTTGCCAGTTATGATACAATGGGACTTCTTTTCAAGTGTGGTTTCAACTCATGACCAATGAGGTCCCTTTAAAATGTCAAGTTCTGTGATTCTGTGAGATATGCAAATACATATAACAAAAATATAGCAGATTAATTTGAACAGATATAATAAAGATGGTGAAAAGGCACAAATTATTATGAAAATTCATGGGAGGGGGTGAAGGGAATCCGGGAAAGCTATGTAGAAGAATTGATCCTTGAAAGAGAATTTTAAATGGCAGAAGTTGGAGGGGTATTAAGAGGATCAGTTCAACTGATAAGTAGAATTTGGAAATGAGTGACTCTAATCCTCAGTGCCTTCTTAAAAGGGATTTGGGGATTAGTAGAAAGGAATAAACTTGAGAGAGGCCAGGGAGATCAGGCAGGTTCAGAGTCAGGGAAAAGACATGGGTCCAACTGTTTAGGGTCAGGAAGATGGAACATGAATCTAAGCATATCTCAATCTAAGAGATCTGACCTATTGTGCAAGAACAGGTAGGACATGGGTACCATTAGGCAAGACCAATGGGGAATATGAAATAGTGGATAGAAGGCTAGCTCCAGAGTCAGGAAGACTATTTCTGATATCCAAATGCAACATGACTATGGATAAGTCACTTAACTTCTCAATGGTTCAGGCAACACTCTAAGAGTACAAGTTTAAGAAAGGCTTTATTTTTTTATAGTTTGGTTTGGTTCTTTTTTGGTCTGTTTTTTCTTTTATAGCATGACTTACATGGAAATCAGTTTGTATGACTATACACATGTAACCTATAAAAAAATTCCTTGCCTTCTCAATGAGGGGAGAAGAGAAGGGAAGGGAGAGAATTTGGAACTCAAAATAAGAAAAAAGAATGTTAAAATTGCTTTTACATGTAATTGTGAAAAAATAAGATATATATTTAAAAAACAAGTTAAGAAAGGACTGCAGATCCTCATCAGTGAAAGAGTTTTCATTTTGGGAGTTCCTCACTCATACAAAATTGTGGGTCCAAACCAAAATAAAATAAAGTGAATCAGAGACTGACATGCAGAATATCTGTTCAATCAATGGCAAACCACCAAAGCCTAAAGACCTATAAAATCCCCTATGGTTGGCTTTTAAAGCCATTCAAAAACTGACCTCTTCTTACATTTCTAGTCTTCCTATACTTTATTTCTCTCCATGTACTCTGTGATTCAATGGCACTGGTCTCCTTAAACATCTCTCACATTTGACATTCTATCTCCTAACTCTGGTGACTTTTCATTGACCATCTGCATGCCTGGATTGAATACTTTTTCTCCTCATCTTTATCTCCTTGATTCCCTGGCTCCCTTCAAATCTCAGCTAAAATCCACTTTGCACAAAAAGTCTTTCCCAACACTCCTTTATGCTGGTGCCTTTCCTCTGTGATTATTTTCAATTTATCCCGTATGAATCTTTGTACATACCATGAACATGTTTTGACTCCCCATTAGACTGTAAACTACTTGAGATCAGGGATTTACTCTGCCACCTAGCTTTTTCCCCTTTCTTTGTAGTCCTGACATAGTACCTAGAACATAATAACCTATTAAAAAATGCTTACTGACTTGACTTGACTAAAGAGGTCACAGCAGTCAGATGACTGGTGTTGGTAATCCAGGTTTTGGAAGACTGGGGAATAGGGTCAGGGCATTTAGTCACCAGGGATTAGGGTACCTATAAGGAGTCCAGTTAGAGGGGAATGGCTAATAAGACTGAAAGGATAGAGCTGGTAAGCTCTTGACAAAGGGATTCTTATATTCCATTCCTCCTCACCCTCCCACCTAAGGTAAGGGCAGGATTTATGCTAGCCACTGGAGACTGAGCAAACGGGTCACCCCTCTTGCTAGGATAAAAGGGATATGGAAGCTAAGAGTTGGACACATCATTTACAAGAATAAGATTTTATAAAAATACTGTAGTAGGAGTTGTCAAGCTTTTGAAAGCTGTGTGTTCTTAAGGAGCCAAAGTGCTGATCCTTGACCGTCTTTCTATTAAGAAATTGGGTGGCAGTGGTGCCACTCAAAACTTTAGCTACTGACTTTCAGGGTTGCATGGATACTGTAGATGTAATGAAGTGTGTGCCTGATGTTTATTTACTGGTAGTTGCTTTAAAAGGTGGCAAAGAAGATTCTGGGGCAATAAATGGTCCAGATGCTGAAAGTACTGTTCTTCTACACTACAGAAGTATTAAGTATTCATATGGATTATATGGAGAGGCAGAGAAAGCTTTTGACAAAATACCACATCCATTCCTATTAAAAACACTTAAAAGCTCAGGAATAAAAACTTTTCTTAAAATCCTAAGTAATATCTAAAACCAAGAGTAAACACCATCTGTAATTGGGAACTTGGAAGCCTTCCTAATAAAATCAGGGGTGAAACAAGGAAGTCTCTTATCATCACTATTATTCAATATTTTAATGGGAATGCTAATAAGATAAGAAAAAGAAATAGAAAGAATAAGAATAGGCATTGAGGAAACAGACCTATCACTCTTTCCAGATGTTATGATGGTATACTAGAGAACCTGAGAGAATTAACTAGAAAAACTGTTGAAATAATTAACTTTAACGAAGTTACAGGATATAAAATAAATCCACATAAATCATCCACATTTCTCTATATTACAAATAAAACTCAGAAGGAAGAGAGAAAGAAAAATTTCATTTAAAATGACTGCAGATGGTATAAAATTCTTAGGAGTCTACCTGCCAACACACACACACACACACACACACACACACACACACACTCACACATCCATGTGCATGCACACACACAGACATGAACTTTATGACTACAACTACAAAAACACTTTTCACACAAAAAAGACAGATCTAAACAACTAGAGAAACATTAATTGTTCATGTGTAGACTGAACCAATATAATAAAAATGACAATCCTACCTAAATTAATTTGCTTATTTTGTGTTATACCAACTAAACTACCAAAGAATTAATTTATAGATCTAGAAAAAAATGATAATAAAATTCACCTGGAAGAACAAAAGATGAAGAATATAAAGAGAATCAACGGAAAAAAAAGTGGAGAAAGGTGACCAGATTTGAAATTATACCACAGAGTGGTAGTCATCAAAACAATCTAGTCTGAATCAGAATTAGAGTAGTTGATTAAGGGAATAGATTAGATACTCTATATACAGAAATAAATGACTACAGTCACCTAGTGTTTGATAAACCCAAAGATCCAAGCTATTGGAACAAGAACTCACTACTTGACAAAAACTACTAGGAAAACTGGATTGCAGTCTAGCAGAAACTAGGCATAGACTTCACAAAATACTGGATAAGACCTTGGGTACATTGGTATATGATTTAGACATAAAGGGTGATTTCATAAGCAAATTAGGAGAGAATAGAAAAAAAAATTACCTGCCAGATTTATGGGTTAAGGAAGAGTTTATGACTAAACAAGAGATAAAGAGGATCATAGGTAAAATGAATAACTTTTATTACATTAAATTAAATAGGGTTTTGTACAAACAAAGCCAATGCAGCCAAAATTAGGAGAGTAGGAAACCAAGGGAAAGTTTATCTGATAAAGGTTTTATTTTTCAAATATATAGGAAACTGAGTTAAAAAAATTTTTTTTAAAAGCTATTCTTCAAGTAATAAATGGTAGAAGGATATGAATGGCAGTTTTCAGTGGAAGTTAAAGCGATCAATAGTTATATAAAATGCTCTATTATTAATAATTAGAAAAGTATAAATTAAAACAACTCTGAAGTTCTGCTTCATCTCATCAGATTGGCTAACATGACAGAAAAGGAAAATGAGAAATTTTGGAGGTGATGTGGAAAAAATAATGACACTGATATGCTGTTGCTGAAATTGTGAACTGGTCAAACCATTCTGGAGAGAATTTGGAACTATGTCCAAAGGGCTATAAAACTGTACATACCCTTTGACCCAGTAATACCATGACTAAATTCATATCTGAAAGAGATCAAATAAGAAGGAAAAGAATTCACATATACAAAAATGTTTATAGCAACTCTTTTTTTTGGTGGCAAAGAATTAAAAACTGAGGCGATGCCCATCAACTGGCTGAACAATCTGTGGCATATAACGGTGTCAGAATACTATTGCATTGTAAGAAATGATGAAGGGAATGATTTTAGAAAAACCAGACCAGACCTGTTAGCTGATGCAAAGTGAAATGAGTAGAACTAGGTGAATATTGTATATGGTAACAGCAATATTGTAATGATGATCAACTATGAAAGACTTAGCTACTCTGATCAGTACAATAATCTGCAACATTTCCAAAGGACTCATGATGAAAATTGTTATCCGTCGCTACAGAGAAAAATGATGAACTCTGATGCAGATTAAAGCGTATTTTCACTTTGTTGTTGTTATTTGCAACATGGCCTACGTGAAATATGTTTTGCATGACTTTACATGTGTCATATTGTTTTTTCAATGGGTGGGGGAAGGACTTGATGGAGGCAAAGAATTTGGAATTGAGAATTATAACAAAGGAGTTAACCTTAAAAGTATATATACTTCCTTCAGAAATTGTTCTATAGACAGTAAGGTTGATATATCTTCTTGATCTATTTAACCCATAAAGGCAGGTCTCAAGTGTACATGTGATTAGGCCTGATCCTTCCTGACTTTTTGTGGAATATTTTAGCATTGATCTAGGACATCTTAGTTCACTATAAATATCGTTCTTTGTCAAACACATCATGTGAGACATTTTATAACATGCAAGTAAAATAGAGTTCATGTTTTTAAGAATATGGTTTGAACTTAGCACTAACATCTAGTGATCTCTAGACATCTGGACATCAACATCCTATGACTGTTTGACATTCTGAAACCTTTTTGCCCCAGATTTCCTAAAGTACTATGTCACATTAAAAAAATATATTTTCAGAACATTCAGATAATTTCATTTTTAGTTAATCGACAAGCATTTATTAACTCTATGACTGACACAAAGGTAGATATTGAGAAAAAGAAAAAAATCCCACCTTCAAAGATATTACAGTTTGTCATGGAGATGACGTATGCAAACATATGTCTGTATATTTTCATAGATATAGTTATAGGAACGTATAGCTATATATATGAGTGTGTATGTGTATGTATATATGTATATCTATCTATCTGTCTATCTATCTATCTATCTATCTATCTAATCTCTTCTAGCTTTACCTCAGATCTCCATCCTCACTGAGGGCAATAGCCACTTTGTATTCAAACATGTACCTTGTGGGACTACCCTTCTAAAACTATAGTTTATAAGCCCCTGCTAGTGTACTCCCTCTTCAGTATCAGTCAGGAGAGTCGGTTCTTAGCTAAGGCATTTACAAAAGAGGCACAGTAAAAATAGTAGCTACAAACATTCTCCCCATAAACCTGACACATACTCTTCCACAAATATACAAAGCATCCATGGAAACAGTGAGCTGAAACTCAGAGTCCATTGCTGGTGAGGCTTGTATATATTCATAACTCCTGATATAGGGAGACCTGGACGTCTTTTCTCTCTTCATATATTGTAGTCCTGGCTCATTAGAGTCTGCTATTCCTAGTAGCCAGCTTTTTTCTTTACTTTTATTCCTCAAACCTGCTTCCTCCCTCAAGTTACTATCTCTCTGTATGCATGTCTATCTGAAGTGTGTGTCTCTGAGCACTCATCTGTGCTTTGAACTGAAAATTCTTAACCTGCAGTATGGTGTGTTTTCTGTTCAATGCTAAACCTCATAACCAATAGAAGGGAGGAAGAAAAAGATTTCTCCTTCTCTCCCATGTAGGGGTTTTCTTCATAAAGAACTCCTGAACCCTAATCCTCTTCTTCCCCATCCAAACCTCCCAGAGTTTATTAAAGATATTTAAAGTGTCCATGAAATGGCTAATTTGCTTGTCAACCAATTGCTTCCTTCTGATTCACTTAAGGGTCCTATTCATGCCTCATTAAGGTAGGACCACATTTTACAATTTGTTTAGCACCTTGTTACCTTATTGACTAAATCCTTTACACCCATTGAACTGGAGGAGGAGGAGGGAACTGAGATTCAACTCTCTTCTCCCTCCATTTACAAAATGTACGTATGTCTATAGAAGCAGACATCTGTGGTTATAATGTTCATATGCAAGTGTGAAGGTTCTACTGCCTATAATGGTGAAAATTTGTCACAGATCTTTTCTATTTTCCCTCTATCCTTTGATGCCCTTGGAATGACTTTGCTTAGATCTCTTGCCAAACTTTCTTTAAACTGGTTTTTCCCTTCTACTGCTTTGCTCTGCTTTATAAAATAATATTGCTCATAATTGTTCACCCTCTTTATAAGGTTTTGCAAACAAGTTTATATTTTAAGTGGGTGTTACCTTTGCTGCCATATGTTTCTGCTTGGTAAGTAAATCAAATGTTTGCTGACTAGGTGCTTTTGTGACTCCCTCCCTCCCTTTTTTTCCTTGTCTCCTTATTGTGGCAATATCTTTATAGTGATTAAATTTCTTTATAAAATTATTGGAGTCAGTGTCAATATAATTTCTGATCACCATTTCCCATTTTATTATTGCTGAGTACTTTGCTTCAATTATACATTGTGTTTTATTCTTATTTTTCTTCTTCTTGTTATTTTAATAATTCTGATTTTTGCCCTGGGGAGTCGATGGTCTGACTACTTGGACTACTCATTCACTGATAACTTTCATGTAATAGCAAGTGTTTTTTCTGTCAGAATATAATCTATTTTATTTTGAGGGGATGTTATTTGGTGCCTACTATATCCAGTGCCTATGAAATCCAAACAAAATACATACAAGGACATTTTCTGGGGGGGGGCACTAAGAGATGAAAGGATTGAGAAAGGCTTCAAGTAAAAGGTGGCATTTGAGTTCAACCTTAAAGGAAGCTAGAGAATCTAAAAGGTGGAGATGAGGAGGGCATCTGAGGTGGGGGGAGAGGGAGGGAAAGGAGGGAGGAGAGAGAGGAATAGAGAGAGAGAAAGAGACAGAGAGAGAGAGAGAGAGAGAGAGAAAGAGAGAGATGGAGAGAGAGAGAGATGGAGAGAGAAAAAAAGAGAATGAGAGAGAGAGATGGAGAGAGACAGACAGAGAGACAGAGAGACAGAGACAGAGAGAGAGAGAGAGAAAGAGAGAGGAAAAGAGAGAGAGAGAGAGAGAGAGAGAGAGAGAGAGAGAGAGAGAGAGAGAGAGAGAGAGAGAGACTGTGCATAAATATGGGGATAGAAGATCCAGAGACTTGTTTGGGGAACTGCAAGAAGTCCAGTTTTACTGTCCTGAAGCAAAGAATTGTATAGTAAGTCTGGAAAGATTGATTGAAGTAAGTTTATGAAGAGTTTAAACTGTCAAAAAGAGAAGTATGTGTCAGAGCCTAAAGGCAATAGGGAACTATTGGAGTTTATTGATATTCCAGGCAGGGGTGAGAGGAGGGATTTGACTTTTATTTCAGTTAATATTTAACAGAGAACAAAACATTTTAAATACTACAAGTTTAGCCCACACAAAGAAACATCCTAGAAATCAGCATAAAGCACATTTTAAAAACTGTACAATGATTGAAACTTAGATGAGTTAACATCTGTCAGAAGAAATAATAACATTTAACACACACATGCAAAAACAAAAATTATACATCAGAGAAAAATGGGAGCTGGGAATGACTTGTGTCATCATGTCTCAGTTCTTTAGGTAATGTGTGCCGTCATGTTTTTGTTCTTTGCTACTAACCCAACTGCCACAAAATGTAACAATATCTGAGCTGTCTACTACTTAAAACTAGTAATATCTGAAAAGTAGCCATACTGTTCATGCCTTTTTACACACACATATGCACGAATTCATCTGTTTGCTATTGAACATGAAAACCAAGCAGAACTGAGAGTTCAAAAAAAAGTGTCAGCTCCTATAAATGAAATCCTATTCAGATGATTACCCAATATTCTCTGGTAATAATTACCCACAGTTCTCACAAAGACTCAAATAGGTCTAGGATCTTTTCCATTTGGCTATTTCTCTTTAATCAGGCAGACCACAACTCCTCACATTCATTTATCTTTTATGACTCTTGTCTATGCTCTAATTTTGCCACATCATAGTGTCACCATAATAGTGACTTATAGTAGTTGCCTTTTTGAGTTCCCCTTACATGTAGAGAATATCAATGTGACAGTCAGACTGTCTGCTGATTTTGTGTTGTTGTTTAATGATTTGATCATGTCTGAGTCTTTGTGACCCATTTGGAGTTTTCTTGGCAAAGATATTGGAGTGGTTTGTCATGTCCTTCTCCAGCTCATTTTACAGATGAGAAAACTGAGGCAAACAGGGTTACATGACTGGCCCAGGATCATATAGTTAGTGTCTGAGGCTGGATTTGAACTAGGGTCTCCTTGACTCCAAGTCTGGGGAACTATCCACTGGGCCACCTAGATGTTCTTTCCATTGGTTTACATGAATTAAACTTCTGTATGAAATGATTAAACTGGTATTGATATCCTTTCCTCCACCATTTTCCCTCTTTCTTCACCTTTTTAAAACAATCAGTAACTTGTTAAACTAGGTCATATTGTAGTTAACTTTAATTGCATGCCCTGTCTTTTTCTCATTTATTTTTCTTTCATCTAGCTTTGTATTTTTTCTTTGCTTTAACGAATCAGTAGTTTGGCTACACAGACAACTGACCAAGAACTAATTCTTATAACAGTAACAATCCTTTTCCTGTCTTTTAAAACATAGTAAATGCTACTTTTTGCAGTATCATTGGATGTTTACCATGTCGAGCATTTTCACATTCTTTTCTTGAAAAATGTATTCATGATTTATAACCAGGCAGCTTCTAGGGAGTCTAGAGTGTTTGGCGTCTCTCATTCCTTATTCCTGAGTCACTTTTTCAACATACACTTTTTTGTTTGTTTGTTTGTTATACTTACCTATATCTTTCTATCTTTGCACTCCAATCACACAATATCAAAATATTTATTAATTTAATTTGGAAGATCTTATCCAGTTCTTCATAGAGTTTTGTTTTGTTTTCTTACTTCACCATCTTCAAAAGACATTGCATACAATACACTCATTTTCATGCTGGTCTTTTTGTGAGTGCTTATGGATGCTGCAATGCAAGATGACCAGTTGTCCAATGAAGTTATTTCTTGTTGCCATTGGCACATGAAAAAGCCCAATTCCTTCATTTGCCTCTCTCAGGGGAATCTAGGAGCCATCTTTCCATTTATTCATTTCTTCCTTCTGTCTTTTGGCTTTGATGATAGCAAAAATGCTCAAATTGACACACTTCAGTTTCCCTACTAGTATGCTCACTTGCCAATTGTTAGACATGGCTCTCACATTTAGAATACCAACCAACAGCTAAGTTAATGTTTTACAGATGATCTAAAAATTGTGTGCAATGATTAAGTATATATACAGACTATATTGTATACAAAGTAAGTTCAAGGAGATTTTTTTACAAGGCACAAACAGATCAAGAAAGGATAAAGAAAGTCCTCAGATACTAGGTGCACTTGAGATGAGCCTTGGAGGAAACTAGAGATTCTAAGAAGTGGAGGAGAGAAGGGAGGTCATCTGAGGCATGGGTGACACTTTATATTTTGTGGTCTATGGTTTTCTTTTTCTGCTACTATCATGGGAGCTTCCACTGGTAAAAGAATCACCAGCAGCCCAGTTCCAGTTCCCAGGTTCATGGATCTGGACACAGGACCAGGATTTGTTTGTGTATTTTCTTTGTTTCGTGGATTATAGGGCCAAAGAATATACGTCCAAGTTACCAGCCTACTGGTGTTGAGTCTCTTTGTACTTTTCTAGACTGGTTCTTAGAAAATAGGCACAGTCTGTTGTCAGAACCATACTGGCAGTCTCTCTGCTCTTTTAGGAAAGCCCTAGTCATCACAATTCACTTTATTCTTTACCCTCCAGCAATCTCCTCTGCCAACTGCTTTGTCACCCTAAAGAATCTTCTGCCCTCACTGCTTCTTCTGGACCATTATTTCAGGGAAGTTATAACCATTAAGGTTTTCTTCAGTCCTCATTCTTTAGTTATCTCCTGCTCTCCAACTGAAAGCACACCCTTTCTCCCTTCCCTTTCTCCTCATACCACTTCTTTTAAACCTTTTTTTCATGTTAGACTAAAATACATAATAAGAAAAGAAAAAAGAAACATTATAATCTTAAATATGGAAACAAATTCAAAATGAGAAAAGAAAAATAAAAGCTTTTGCCATGTGCTCAGCAGAATGTGAGAGGATTCAAAATATATAGCAATAAATTTCTATTTCACGAAAGCCTAAATAATAAATTCTACACATTGTGTTCAGAGCTGTTCGTCATTTCTTTGTTTACTTATAAGTTTTCTTTTGTTCTCTGATGTGCACTTTTAACTTTGTTATTTTTCCTCCTTCCTTCCCCCTCCCCCAAGAAGTCTTCAATTATGTGAGGAGATTTATACACACACACACAACAATTATGTGAGGAGATTTATACACATATACTTATGTATATATGCATACACACAGACCTATATACATATATACACAATACATATACATATATACACACTATATATATTATATATATTATTATGTATTATATATAAAATATATATTATATGTATGTATATTCCATTTCTGATATTTATTCTGATACCGCAGGATCAGAGGTCTAAAGCTGGAAGAGATCTCAGAGGCCAAGTAGTCCCGCCTCCCACATCTGATGCCCAAGGAGGTTGTGACTTGCCTAGAAGCACGCAGAGAGTAAGCATCAGGGACGAAATCCGAATCCAGGCACTCTGGCTCCAGAGTCAACGCCTTTCTTCAGTCCCTCACTGTCTCCTTAGTCCTGGAACTATGAATCACCGTAAAGTCACCGGTGCCATTGTTCCTGGATGGGGCGTGCCAATCTATTTCCCTATTTATCATCCCTGCAACTTTCTTTTTTAAGGTGTCCCTTTCTTGTCACCCCTCTCCTTTATGTACTGACATTGGAATATAAACTCCTTGAGAAAAGGGACTGTATTTGCTTTTATGTTTATATATCCAATGCTTAACACAGTGCTTGGCTCATAGTAAGGGCTTAATAAATGCCTTTTCATTCATTCATTTAGGCCTGAGTGAACCTGCCAGAGACTGTGGTCTCCTGTCACCCTTTAGGAATGCAAAAAAATCTTCATGCCATCCTTAGGTATTGGGGTAGGATCTTGTGGAGGATTCACTGTTCCACAAAAATAAAATCCTTTAATGTCATTCATTTCCATATAATGTTAGTGTTAAAGCCATATATATATATATATACATATATATATATATTTTTTGTTTTTTGTTTTTTTGTTGTTTTTTTGTTTTTTTGCTTTTTGGAGGGCAACTGGGGTTAAATGACTTGCCCAAAGTCACATGGCTAGTAAGTGTGTCAAGTGTCTGAGTTTGGATTTGAACTCATGTCCTCCTGACTTCAGGGCCGGTTATTCACTGCACCACCTAGCCTCCCCAAAAGCCATGTTCTCTTGATGATACTATTAAAATACTTCCCCAGACATTGTATAACACATATTTGGATGTGAAATTATTTTGATAGCTTAAAAGCAGATAAAATTGTTCCTCCTCTTTTTTCGGCCGTGGTAAATCATCTCTGTTAATCAAGAAAAATCTCAGTAGAAATCTGTTCCATTCCTTTGCTTACACACACACACTTATTGAGTGTCCGCCACCTCCTTGACTTCACAATTCCTTTACAACGTGTGCAGCATGAACTGTGTGAGCACTCAGGGGTGATCCTGGAAGATGCCTTTTACTTTGCCTTCCGAGAGATTATTTTTAAAATTTGCAGGATTTTCCAATCCAGTTCCACCACAGCTTGGAAAAAAAGGCTCCTCTTACACTTGGCTTTGAGTATTTTTTGTGTTTGTTGGAGACTTTCCCCCGTCTCCATTTCTCTGTTGAACTGAGATAATTTTCCAGTTCCACTTACCATGTCCTATTTCTTAGGCAAAAAAAAGGGGGGGAGGGAGGAGAACTGGGGGAAACAGAACTAAAAGAAGGATATACAGAATTACCTTGACTCCATACACAACAATAGTTGGCGCTTATATAGCACTTATTACGTTCTAGGTAATGTGCTAAGCACTTTAAAATTATTGTCTGGGAGGTAGGTACTCTCATCATTCCCATTTTACAGATGAGGAAATTGAGGTAAACTGGGGATAAGTGACTTGCTTAGACTCATACAGCTAGTTAGTGTCAAGGGTTATATTGGAACTCAGGTCTTCCTGATTCCTGATTGGTATTCTATTCTCTGTACCACCTGAACACACACACACACACACACACACACACACACACACACAAAGCTTTAAGTAGCAAAAAAAAAAATCTCATTAAGAAACAGTGGATGATGTTGGTAACTAACTCAGAAAGTGCCTAGACCACTAAATGATGAAATCGTACTACTACCAGTTAAAATTGCGCTTCTGTTTTATTTAATGGTCTGGGGGGTTGTACATTTTGAGGGAATTCATTTGTGACTATATTCATGATGTCAAAACAAAATCTATCCATTAAAAATGCAGGGGTAGAAATAGGAATAATACAGTAGGAAGGACTGGAAGTCAAGATACTTAGGTTCTAGTCCTGGCATCTGCCATTAAATTATCATGTGCCCTTGGGCAAATGAAGCACCCTGTAAATGACTAATTTTCCTCACCTGTATAGTGAAGATACCACTTCTATCTGCTTTCTAGGGATATAGTGAGTAGCAAAGGAAATATAGTCTAGGAAAACATCCCAATTAAAAACATCCACATAATTTTATTTGCCTGTCTGTTCTTGCAATGTCTCTTACTGCCGCCTTCAAAAACATTTTTAAATAGGTTATTTATTCTTTGCTCTCACTGGAACAAGCCTATGGAGTCTTGACTTTTGACTCTATATTCTTAAAATCTTCTAGAGCCGGAGGGCACCTAAGTCCATCTGTTCCCATCTCACGTTGAATGCAGGAGTCCCCTTGACAGCAGATATTAAGATTAATAGAATCATCTTTAAATCGTAGATAGCAGAGTAAGCCCTGAGAGATTGGCAAAGTACATTTATCTATAGGTATCAGGGAAAACAGACTGAGAATTTGGCAAAGTTTATTTTCATTTCCAATGCTCTCTTTTTAATTTCTTGATCCCCAACCCTCAGTATTTTCATGTTTCCTCTTTGTGTCTAGGGTCCTCCAATGTGGCACCCTGCTTGGCCTATCTTCAATGCTCACTGGACTTTGGTCTTGCTCCTCCCTTCTCCCAAAAAAGTTTATGTCTTTTGTCTCATTCATTTTGTCTTTCTTCCTCAGGTGATTGACCCGCCGATGTGAATGCATTTGAGTGGAGGCTGATTGGACTCCTTGCTTAACAGGATGCTGCAGAGGAGGGTCATCTCTTAGGCTGGGGGCTAGACTGGATGACTCTACTTCCCTTCCAGCTCCGTGATTCTATGAGAATAGAATGTGGCATATGGATCTGAAGACAGAGGGTAACTGGTAATGAACGGATGTTACTCTTTTCAGTTCACAGAGACTACTAAAAGAGGTCCATGATCACTTCTGAGTTCAGTTTTGAGTTTTTATTTCAGATCCCATTTAGGAGGCTCTGTTTGCTGGAGGAAATGACATAAATCCGTAGTTGCCGCCTTAGGGCTGGCCTGCTTACAGTCCCACGTCCATACCCTTCTGTCTGTTGTGCCTTTGCCTTCCATCTTAGCTCGGCCTGTTGGAATCTGCCTCCTTTAGAGGATCAGTTTAGGTGCTGCTACATATGAGAGGATTTTCTTTCTTTTTTAAAATTGTATTTATTTTATTTTGAACTTAAGAAATGAAACAAGCATTTTCTTAACGTAGTAGAATAGAAGAAAAGATGATTATACATGAAACTGCAAATCTTGCTATTCCTTTTAAATATATAGTAAAGATATCATGTAACTTTATTTTTCTTCCCCCCTCCCCACCCTGACTCTAGAGATGGATACAGTTAGGCATACACACACACACACACACCCACACACACACACACACACACACATATATGTATGTATGTACAACCATTCTATACATACTTCTATTTATCAGTTCTTTCTCTGGATGCAGATAATATCTTCCTTCATATGTCCTTTATAGCTAATCTGGGTATTTATGATATTCAAAATGACTTATTCACAGGAGGCCTTTTCTGATTGTCCCTTTGATTAGCAATTTTTCCCTTTCGAAATTACTTTGTATTATTTTGCATATGGTTGGCATTTACTTACTTGTCAATACAGCGAATCCATTTTGTAGAATGTAAGCTTGATGAGGTGTAATGTTAATGGGATTTAAGATCTTGCCATCCATTAACAGGCCTCATGTGGAACCCATTAAGGGTTTGGGGAGGCTTGCTTGTAGGAAGGCTTTCACACCTTAGGCACAGTCAGGGAAGTTGTGATTCATTCTGGCTCTGAGAAGTGTATGTATACTCTGAGTTGGTATTTTGCTTTGGGGGCTCACTTATGAGAAGGACTTTGTGATTCCCTGTTCTAGATTCTGAGTGGCTATGTGTCCAGAGCTCTCTGACTGCTCAGATGTAAAGGCTCTCTCAATCTAAGGATGTATGTAAAGTGTATAGTTGATTAAGGCAGTCAGAGCCCTATCTGTTGGTCTTTATTTCTCTGTTTGTATTTCCTCTGAAGTTCATGGTGATGACTTTTCCCCTGAACTAGTGAATGTAATTAAAAAAAGATTGTCGATCCCTTAAACATCTATCTTTTCCTAGTAAAGCAGATCTCAGAACCTGTGCTAGCAGCCATCCTGGGTATGCCAATGTGGTTGCCACTACATGAGGGCAGAGATTGTTCTTTTTTTTTTTTGTCTTTGTACCTTGGAGCCTAACACAATGACTTGTTCACAGTGGATAATTTATAAATGCTTGCTGAGTTGAATTAGAATGTGGTACCTTTCTTCTCTAAACCTTCAGAGATGAGGCAGGGTGGGAGGAAACTGCTGGGAGAAGTGGGGCCATCTTTGAGGGATTTAGATGATTCTTAATATGGATATGCTGTTTTTAAGGCTGCAGGAGGATATCTTTCTGTTTCACTGATGAAAATCATGGCAGACTGAATCAGCCAGATATCTATAAATTGATCTACCAGAGTCAGTGGGTTCCCCTGAAAGTCTGAACTATAGTGCCTTTAACAGGATGGCATACACCACAGTGCCAGCAGGAAGTAGGCTGGTCAAAGACTCCTATAGAGCTCCTGAATTTTTTAAAATTTGTTTTTGTTTTTTAAATATGGTGATTAGTCTTCTATATGGTAGGTCATGGGCCAGCAAGTAATCTTCCATGTCATTATACCAAAAAGGCATACTCCAAGCAGAACTAAATGGCCAATAATAAAAGCATGGTTCTAGCTGGTCTCTTAACCCAAGAAGATTTGCTTAGAGGACTCAGGCTCATTCCTTGTAAAGAGATATTCAACTAGATTTGTGGATAGGCCATTTCTTTATAGAATCAGTCAATAAGAAATTTTTAAGTGTTTGTATAAGGCACTGTACTAAGTACTAGGGAGTGCAAAGAAAAGCAAAAAATTGTCCCTGCCCTTGAGTAGCTTATATTATAGTGAAGGAGACAACATGAAAACAACTGTTTACATACATGATATAGACAGGGTGAATGGGAGACAACCCCAGAGGGAAGGCATTCATGTTAAGAGTAACAGGGAGATATTTCTTGCAGAAGGTAAACTGAGGCTTGAAGGAAGTTAGGAGGTGAATGTAAAGAGGCAGAACATTGTAGGCATAGGAGATAGTCTGTGAAAATGCATGAAATTGAGAGATAAAGTGTGCAAGGAACATTAAGGAGGTCAGCCACTGGATTATAGAGTATATAGAAGCAACTTAAGTGGGAAGAAGAGTGGAAAGATAGGAATGTATGGAATTAAAAGCCATACAGAGGATTTTATATTTGATCCTAGAGGTAACAGGGAGCCACAGGAGTTTATTGAATTGGGGCTGACATGGTCACTCTGCTAGCTAAGTGGAGGAAGGACTGGAGGGAGAAAAGGCTTGACTCAAGGATACTAATCAGAAGGCTATTGCAGTAGTCCAGGCATGAATGAAAAAGACCTGTACCTGGGTGCTAGCAATGTCAAAGGAGAAAAGAAAGCTTTTATGGGAGATATTGTGAAGGCAGAAGTGACAGGTCTTAGTAAGAGTTTAGATGGAGTTAAGGGTGGGGGTGGCAGGTATGAGTCAGAGGCAGGTACCCTGCCCTGAAGTATTTACGTGTGGCCCTGGTCCTGCTGTAGGGTGGTCTTTGGGGTCAATAGTTCTGTTGGTTGCTATTATTATGTGCTCACCAAGGTTGTTAGATTTCCCCAGATCCTGGGTGGAAGGGCATACATTTGCTGGAAATATGACAAAACCGTACAGTCCTAAATCATCAGTAGAAATCATCTATCTCAGTCCCTGGGAAGTTCCAAGACTGACTTCTAGCCAGAAAAGTGGCCACCAAAAGGTTGGTGGTTCTGGTTGAACTCTATCCTACTTGGAGAATAGGGAGAAGGTCAGCAAAGAAGTACCAGCACTGATAGAGTTCAGGAATGCAATAGAGCAAGTTGATGTAAGGAATGAGGCAGAAGGTCAATGAAATTGCAACAGACCAGAGACAGGAGGTGATGCTGGCTATGAAAATGGGGTCAAAACTAAAAATATAAGACAATGTCTGAATGGAGAGCTTGTGGGAGGCAAAGTCTGGGTTTTAGGCTAAAAGAGTAAGATGCTATGTGATAAATAGCGGAGCTAGACAAAAAGCATGAGTTCATTTTGTTGTTAGTCCTTTGTTTTCAAATGGGACCAATGACAGCAGAAGGGTGATGTCTTGACTTGTAAGTGAATTGGATTTAAGTGAGGCAGGGCTGTGCAAAGTCATAAGTCACATTCTCTCCTCCAAAGTCAAGGGAGTCCAGTGGCAAGACATAGATCAAGACAAATGTTTGTACTCAAAGACCACTCAGTGGTGCATAGGAATGTAAGAGATCCTCCATGAGACACTGAGACATGTCATCTTTCCTGGCATATTGTCTCCATAATCATTCTCTTCCCATCCTAACCCCCAATCTTTCTTTAACTACCAGTTCCTCCCCTCCTGCTTATGCACACTCTTGGGTCTCCCCCATAATTAAAAAACTCTCACTTGACCTTACCATCCCTTGGAGTTATTATCCTATATTCTTCTCCTTTTCATGGCCAAACTCTTCAAACAAACAGGCAACAACAAAAACTGTCTTCTTTCATTGTTTCTAGTTCCTTCTTTCCTACCTCCTCCCACTCACTTCTCAACCCTTTTCAATCTGGCTTCCAATTTCAACACCTAGCTGAAAACTGTTCTCCACAAAGTTATCTGTGGTCTTTGGACTGCTTGATCTGGTGGAAATTTTCTGACTCTTCATCCTTCTGGACCCCTCTGCAGACTCCAGTGCTTGACCACCAGAAGATGGTCTTCCTCCTGTATCCTCAGTCTCTCTTTTCTGAGTTTCCATGTTATTTCTCTCTCATTTCTCCTCCTACTATACTTGTCTGACTATTCCTCCTTTCTCTTTTGTAGGTTTTTCTCATGCTTCTCCTCTAACTATAGATATAACCCAAAACTCTGTCCTGGGTCCTCTTCTCTTTCTATACTCTCTCAGTGACTTCATCAGCTCCCATAGGTTTCCACTGTCATCTCTATCCAGATCTATATATCCAGCCCTAGTCTCTTTACTGAGCTCCAATCCTTCATCACCAACTATCTATTAGTCTTTTTGTACTAAATTTCCCATCAGCATTTCAAACTCAATATGGCCCAAATAGAACTCAGTATTTCCCCCTCCCTTACCCAAACTATCTCTCTTCCAAACTGCCCCATGTTTCCATACCTCCACATCCTCAGGGTTGTTCTGAGGATGAAATGACATAATAACTGAGGCCCTTGGAACCTAACAAGCACTATGTAAATGCTAGCTGTTAGCTACATTATTATTGGGAATAGTTCCAAGCCCAGAATGACTGAACCCATTCTCAGTTGTCTCATTGTGTCTGTTTTTCCACAAGGGTGGCTCTTTCTGAGCCTCAGGGCTCTAGGCTTTCTAATGCTATACTACAGCTTATAAGTCTCCATTGGTGGGCATTGATTATCAGCCGACACCAGTAGGGTAGCCAGGCTTCTAGTTTGATTTCAGAAATAGGCATTTAACTAAGATAGCCTAGTAAAAACAACTAGTATAAAATATCACCTCCTATGCCCACATACACTCCTTTCCCTCCCTATTTCTTCCCACTTGCACCCACAGGTACCTTCAGAATATGTGGGTAAGTGGGATCAAGCTGAGAGCACAAAGTGTGTCAAAGGGCAACTTAACTTCTGGAAATGTCCTTTTGTTGGAAATCTTTTTTCTCTCCTTTGTGGGGCCTTTGTGGAGTCGTGAAGCCTCCTTCCTTTGGTGTGCGTGATTTGTCCTTAGCTCCAGGCTGCCAGGCACTGTTGACATTGCTAGAAGGTTGATGAGAAGTTGGAATCCTCCTAATCTCTGAAGTTCATGGGATCATGCTCTTGTCAAAGTGAATGGTGGGTGGGGTGGGGTGGGGGGGTGGTGAGAGAAGACAGAGGCTCTATTGTCCCCCCATCCCCCAATAGATAAGCCTCACCTTATCAAGTATCTCATCTGATAAAGGTATCTGGGGCCAGTATACCTTGTTAGTTACTACAGGTTGGGTGGGGGTGATTGACTGATTCAATTGACTCCTACCCTTATCTCTATCTCCAAAGTACTTGGCACCTAGTAAGTGCTATCTCCAAAGCCATATTGCCATCCAGCTCACTTCCAGTATTTTTGCTTCTGTCCCATGAAATTCCACAGTATTTCTTGCTTCTGTGGCTTCAGTTTTCTTCTAGATTCAGAGTGCCTGGGCTATAGGCCTCACCTCTACCTAAGTGGTGTCCAAAAGGCAGCTGTGGTGGGACCTTCCCTTGTACCTCTCCAGAGAGGGGCTCCAGCTGTTCCTACCAGTCAGGTTAGGGGGAGTCATTCATTTTACTTGACCTCTTCTCCATCTAGGAGGAGAGGCAAAATAACTTCCCACAACACGCACAACTCACGATGAGTGTTGCTGGTTGGCAATAAATACCGTCACCCCTCTTCACCACTGGGTATTCAAATGCCCATCGTGCGTCATCGTAGCAAATGCCTTCCATAGTAGCTATTCTGAAGCATTGACAGGCCTCAGGGAAGCACTGGAACGTTTGAAGGAGAGGAGTTGGGGGATGGAGGGGTGAGAAGGGGGAGAAGCTCCCAGTTACTCATGACATTCCTGCCATCGTGTCTAAAGCCACAACAACATCCTCGTCTCTCTTACGGGAATTTTAAACCATCCTTTTCGGAATCTCTCTCCATGAATCTCTTGGAGAAATGCCTATCTTTCCCATGTACTTATATTGTCATTTGTATCATAATTATGTTTCACTATCTTATTCCCTGTCTTTCCCACTAATCAAGCAATAAGTATTTATTCAGCACTTTCTCTGTGTTAAACACTAGGGATCCAAATGTTAAAATGATGTAGTCCCTCCTCATAATGAGCTTACATTTTATTATCTCCTGTTCTCAGGTGAACCTGTACAAGATCACATACACACACACACACACACACACACACACACACACACATACACACACACAGACACACACATGCACACACACACACACCCCACATAAAAATATAAATAAATAACATAAATATAAAATGTTACTGTTGGGCAGGGGTGTTAACAACCAGGGGAATCAGGAAAAGCTTCTTTTTCTTTTTCTTTTTTTTTGGGGGGGGAAGAAGGAAGGGCAATTGAGGTTAAGTGACTTGCCCAAGGTCACACAGCTGGTAAGCGTTAAGTATCTGAGGCTGAATTTGAACTCAGGTCCTCCTGACTCTAAGCCTGGTGCTCTATTCACTGCGCCACCTAGCTGGCCCAGGAAAAGCTTCTTGAAGGAGGTGGCAATTGATCTCCTAGATTGTAAACTCCTCAAAGGCAGATAGAGATCATATCTAATTTCATCTTCATAATTCCCCTTCCCCCCAAGAAAGTAACCTACTACAGCCTTACATAGCTTAGGTACTTAACAAATGTTGGCTCCATTAAATTCAAGTTTACTGCCTTGAATTGCCATGGCTGGAACCAAAGACTGGATTGGGGAAGACTACAAGAAGTGGAAGGCGGGGTAGCTCTCAAAGACCTTAAAATACCGTCTGCAGGCCTGGGTCCAAGACCACCTCCAGATGTAGTATTTTATAAGCCTGAACATTTGGCGCTGGAGTATAGCAGCCCGCCAGTTGAACGATGGGGGAAAATGTAATTGCAGCTCTCCTAAAAGATTTTATTTTTATTCTTTGAGTAAATTGATGATGATTGAATTCAAAGACTGCAACTTTTTCTAATTATGGAATGTGCTTGAAACCCTGATTCATGGAGATCATAATGATGGTAAAGTGTCTCAGGGCTATCTCTATCAAGGTTACTTACATTTGTTAAATTTCCCATCATTCTGCCTAGTTTTCCCCATGCGATATTTATTGTCTGTGGTTTATGATGTGTGGCTGCAGGGAGAGGAGTCAACCTGTGTGACTGCTTAAATAGTCACAGTCACGCAGCTTCCTGACAGAGCTGATTCCAGCTGTCCCAATAATGTGTGAAATTCCTTCTTCTGGAAACTGTTTTCTTCTGACGTTCAATGCTCTCCAGCTTCTAGGCTGACGTCTCAGTGCCTAGGCTTACCTTATTCCCTAGGGCCCAAATGCCTTTCCTGCCCATCTCCTTCTCCCATCAGCCCTAACACCACCTTCCCTTCTGACTGTTAAAGTCCTACTCTCCCTTCAAGGTCCAGCTTAGCTGAAATGATGCTTCCTCAATGAAGTCTTCCTGGATCCCTCTGCCTCATGGGATCTCTCCCTTCTCTGAACTTTCATAGCATTTTGGAACCCTATTAGGACTCTAGTTTGTATTACAATATATGTGTGTGCATCTTTTCTTCTCTGTTAGGTCTTTTGGAGCAAGACCTTGATTTACTCTGTTTATCTGTCCTATAGAGCCTCCAAAAACAACAGTCAGTCAAAAAGCATTGGATGGTTCCTTCTTATGCGTCAGGCACTGTGCTAAGGCCTAGAAAGGCAAAAACTTGGGTCCTGCTGACAGACAGCTCACCTTGTAATGGGAAAGACAACATGCGAACAATGATGTATATACACAAGCTCTCTGTCTCTCCCTCTCCACATATCTACACACACACACACACACACACGTATATATAATATACACACATATACATGTATACATTTATACATATACATACACATATGTATGTGTGTGTGTGTGTGTGTGTTGTGTATAGTAAATAGAAAGTAATCTCAGGGGACGGCTAGGTGGCTCAGTGAATAGAGCACCGGCCCTGCAGTCAGTAGGACCTGAGTTCAAATTCAGCCTCAGACATTTAACACAAAAACTAGCCGTGTTACCTTGGGCAAGTCACTTAACCCCAATTGCTCTCCAAAAAGAAAAAAAGCGAAAAAAAAAAGAAAGTAATTTCAGAGGGAAGGTACTAGGGCTAGGGATGGTAGGAGACCTCTAGCAGAAGGCAGGATTTAAGCTGCTAGGTGGCACAGTGTCCCTGAGACAGGAAGATAAATCTTCCAGAATTCAAATCTGGCCTCAGACACTAGCTAGCTGTGTGACCCTGGGCAAGCCACTTAACTCTGTTGCCTCAATTCCTCATCTGTAAAATGAACTGGAGAAGAGGTACTCCAGTACCTTTGCCAAGAAGACCCCAAATGGGGTCATGAAGATTGAACAACAGGATTTAAGCTGAGTCTTGAAGGAAGCCAGGAAACCCAGGAGGCAGAAATGAGGAGGGAGAGCATCCCAGGCATTGAGGGCAGCCAGTTAAATGGCGCTGAGCTGGGAGATGGACTATTTTGTTTGAGGAATAACAAGTAGGTCAGTTTAGCTGAATCATAGAATCTATGGAGGGAAGTAAAGTATAGGAAGACTGGGAAAGTAGGAAGGGACCAGGTTGTGAAAGGATTTAAATGCCAAACTGAAGATTTTATATGTGATCTTGGAGATAATGGGGAGCCAGTGGAGTTTACTGAATAGAGGTGGGTAGTATGACTAGACCGATACTTCGGGAAAATCATTTTCATAGCTGATTGGAAGATAGACTGGAATGGGTCAAAGCCTCAGCCACAGAGACCAATCAGAAGACTTTGTAATAATCCAGGTATGTGGTAATAAGGGCCTGAAATAATATGGTAGTTTGTCATTAAAAAGAGGAGAACAAATGCAGGAAAGAATTTGAAGGTAAAAATGACAAGACCTGATAAAAGATTATATATGTGAGGTTAGTTTGAGTGAGATGTTGGGAGCAACACTGAGGTTTCAAGCCAGAGTGAATAAATGCAAGTTGGTGACCAAGAGGATTGTGGTTCCCTTAACAGAAATGGCAAAATAAAAAGTTCTCAAGGGAAGATAAAGTAAGTTCTCTTTGGGACATGTCGAAGTTGGGATGTCTATTGGACATCCGATCTGAGATATACAAAAGGCAGTTGGAGAACCAAGGCTAGAGTTCAAGAGAGAGGTTCGAGCTGGATAAATAGATTTTGGAATCATCTGTGCTGAGATGATAATTGAAACCAAGAGGAATTGATGATCATCAAGCGAGTTAATGTAGGGGGAAGAGAAAAGGGCCAAGGACAGAACCTAGGGGATGTTTGTGGTTAGTGGCTGTGACGTGGATGAAGATCCAGAAAAGGGTTCTGAAGAAAAGGATTCAGTTAGGAGGAGAAGGGGGATATGAAAACCTAGAGAAGAGGAAAGAAAGAACACAAAGTGGGAAAGAACAGAATCTGTGGGGGGATTAGGCCAGAGGTCTCTCTCCCCACCTGAAAGGCTTTCAGTATTTCTTCCCTTGATCACAGCCAGGAAAGAAAGGGGGATTGAGTCATTTTCATGCTTTTTATAATCATTTTCATTGGCTTGCTTAGCAGCCAATCAAAAGGCACCTCTTCTGCATGTGGTAAATAGATTGGAAGCAATATCTGTCCATATTCTGAATTCCATAAGACAATTACATCAACAGAGCACACCGCACATATTTGTAAGACTGGGTTCTTTGATTAAGTCCCCTAATGCAGCTTTCTTCTCACACCTGATATTACATTGATCTAACTAATAGATGAAATGATCATAACCGATCTTGATATGATTTCTGTTATTGATTTACTGTTTTTAATATATATAATATTATATATACATGTGTATATAGACATATAACGCACACACACACAAAATTCAGCATCAAATATTTGCTTCAGTTTGCATCTGATGCTTTGTCTGGTTTCAACTCCACAGAACAAGACGTACAGTGGAGACTTACATTGCATATAGGGTCACTACAAAGACCAGTCAGATAGAATTTGACTTGTCAGACTATTTGGTTCATAGAAGATACCAGAATTTTGACTGACTAAGGAACAAACTGGAAGAATGCCAGCTTACCCATCTCATTTCTGTAGGTAGCTCTTTAGTATGCAGCTTGTCTGCATCCTGCTGAGTTGGAATGTTCATTGAATCTCTTGTTAAGCTAAATGCTATGTAGAAATTCATACAACAAACTGCCTGCCATGGGAAGGCTTACGTTCTAAGGTGGTTTGACCCCCACCATAGGGATCATGGGACTTAGGGACACCTAAGTCATATTTGTCAAGTCTTTATGCCTTTAGTGTTTTGTAGTTGGTTAGGTGGACTCAGTGTGAAGTATGGAGACCTTGGATATTTGTTCTTCTGAAACGTCCCAATAAGGACTGTATAGGACCTGAAAAAAAAGCCCAAGATAAGCTCAGCTCGTTTGATCTCTCAGCCATGCTGCTAACTCAAACCTTGACTGACACCACCTCCTTCACTTCCCTCTCCCCTCTGACTGGAGACTGAAGGGCAAAGTCCCAAACGCCTTCCAATGTCTCCCTTTGTAGAGGGCAGAAAATCTACTCTTAGCTCACTCTGCTTTGCATCTGATGCTCTGACTGGTTTCACTCTGTGGCGCAAGATGTCCCCTGTGCAAAGTACCTGACATTTACTAGCTGTGTGACCCTGGGCAAGTACCTGGTGTATTTTTCATTTCCCTCTCTTCAGCTCCCTTGGGTGTCTTGTCTCCCCCTACTAGATTGTGAGCCTTTTGAGGACAAGGACTGTCTTCTTATTAATTGTATCCTCAGATCTTAGTACAGTATCTGTCATATCATAGGTGCTTAATAAATATTTACTGAATATTGAGCATTGGATTCTAAAGGAGCAGCCAGGTGATGCAGTGTTGGCCTGACAACAGGAAATTCAAATTCAGCCTCAGACGCTTACAAGCTATGTGAACCTGGGCAAGTCACTTCACTCCGTTTGCCTCACTTTCCTCATCTGTAAAATGAGATAGAGAAGGAAAGGGAAAACCGTTCCAGTATCTTGCCAAGAAAACCCCAAATGGGGTCACAAAGAATCAGGCCCAACTGAAATGACTGAACAATAACATATTATGGTTTTTTTTCTCATTATTATTCTTTCTTTTTGTTTGGTTTTAGACCTGTTAATGTTAACACACAAATAGCTGACTCAAGGACAGCTCCCTTGTCGATAATGAGTCTTAGCCTGTCAAAATATAGTAATTTTCATTCTTTGTGGTATTTTGAGATTCACCATTCCTAGTATCTACCAGTTGCTTTTTTTTTTGAAGAGATGATGTAGAGACTTGGGGCTTCTTTGTAATCTACAAATCTTTGACCTTTCTCATTTCTTTCTCCTGAACCATCCTTTTCCATATGTGTCTCCCCATCCTCACCTTTTCCCACCTGTGCAATGAAGTCACCAAGTATCAGAGTGTATGCTGATTTGATTTGGAGTACATTGTCAAATTCTTTTTTTTTGTTTTTATATTACAAACATTTACATGCTTCATGAGAAGATTCTTGTAACAAAATAAAACAAACAAAATAGATAATATAGTGACCTCATCTGAAAGTACATGCAACATTTCACATCTGTAGCATGCCCCTACTTCTTTATTTAAAAAAAAAAAGACATCTATATGCTCTCCCTTCCACCTCCTTCCCCATTGGGAAATTTTTTTTCTGTGTAATAAATCTGTATAGGCAAAGAAAACAAATTCTCTCGATGTTGGTATAAAAAAAGTACACTTTATTCTGCATGTATACAGGATAAATGACCCATGAAATAATGTTTCTGGTAGATTTGAGCATATGATAAAACATACTTGAACTCCTTTGCCTCTTCAAAGAATGATAAAGTCATCTGTCTATTAAACAGTAGTGATTTCCTTTCTTCTGGTTTCATTTGCAGCAAGAATGTCAAGATTTATGTGCTTTTTAGATTTTCCAGAGATATGTTCCCTTATTGGTCATTGGACAAGAACCTAACATTGAGTGGACCAGCAGTTAAACTAAAATTTGTGACGGTCTAAAAGCTGCATGATTCTTAACCCCTCTTCCTACTTCCCTAATATTATCACTGCAGAAGGGGAAGGGGGCTACACATCCCTCAGGGACATTTTCTTTGTCTTATCAGTTGCTCTGGTTAAAAAAAAATCACTAGGTGATCAGCCTACTGGTGATTTGCCTTTCCTTGATTAGTGTAGTGCCAATGCAATATTCATTGCACCTGTGGTCACTATAAATATACCTGCATGGTGCTTGATTACAAAATATAACAGACTCTCCACATAGAAGACAGAAGCAAAAAACATTTATTGAGACACCAGAAAACCAAATCCCAACACCAGGAAACTGAATCCATCATGGCAACATAGAACTTAATGCACCACAGTGTATCAGAGAGCCACATTATCCTTTAGCCTTCCCACAAACCAACATAAGCCTAGCTGTCTCAGCAGGTGGCAAAAAAACAACTTTTACTCACAAGCCTAATTGTATCCCTTGGAAGCATGCTCTCCTTTCAACTGTCTAGTCTAGCTCTGACTCCCAGCTTCCTGTGGCCTCTGCTCCACTCTTCTGCAAACTTCTCCCCCCACAGGCTCCATGTGACTGCATTCAGGCTATTAGGGGGCAGAGTTTATTTTCAAAGCAGGGAAGGTCTTCAAATTCCCATTCCCATTAAAATGAGCTAGGTTGGTATTCAGAAAACAGAGTCAGTCTATTACTAGGGCACTACTGGGAACCTCTGCAGGTTGCAGAACCTGCCATAGATTACACTATAGCCCTCAAGAAGCCAGGGTCACTGCTGTGCTATGAGGAATCAGATTGGGACTTTGTGGAGGATTGGAAGTCATTAATCAGACATTCAATAAGCATTTATTAAGCACCTACTATATTCCAGGCTAAGCGCTAGTGATATAAAGAAAAGCAAGAGACAGTCCCTGATCTCAAGGATCTCATGGTCTCATGGGAGAAGCAACATGAAAACAACCCTATCCAAACAAACACACACACACACACACGTTAAGGGGAATCGGGAAAGGCTTTTTGAAGAAGCTCGGGTTTTAGCTGGGACTTGGAGGAAACTGGAAGTAGAGATGTGGAAGGAGAATATTCCAAGCAAGGAGGCCAGCCAGTGAAAATGCCTGGAGGTGCAACTAGGTGGTACAGTGGACCTGGGTTCAAATCTAGCCTCAGACATTTGCTAGCTGGGCAAGTCACTTAATCCTAATTGCCTTGGAAAAAAAAAGGAATGAAAAAGAAAGTGTCTGGAGAAGTGTTATGGGAATCTGAAGATCTTCCCTGCCCCTAGGCCCTTTGCTAAAGTGGCTACGTGACCCTGAGGACCCTTGGATATTTGAAAGTATACTCTGTTCCCTAATAGGCTGAATGTGATCACGTGGAGCCTGTGGC
>CM053580.1:241907503-241927411 GCA_028627135.1 Pseudochirops cupreus | reverse complement strand
TTCTCTATTTCATTGAATATCAACTTTTTTTCCCCTGAACTATTATACTCAGTTTTACTGGGTAGGAGATTCTTGGTTTTAATCCTAGCTCCCTTGATCTCCGGAATATCATATTCCAGGCCCTTCAATCCCTTAATGTAGAAGCTGCTAGATCTTGTATTATCCTGATTGTATTTCCACAATACTCAAATTGTTTCTTTCTGACTGCTTGCAATATTTTTTCCTTGACCTAAGAACTCTAGAATTTGGCTACAATGTTCCTAGTTTTCCTTTTGGGATCTCTTTCAAGAAATGATCAGCGGATTCTTTTCATTTCTATTTTGCCCTCTGATTCTAAAATTATCAGGGTAGTTTTCTTTGATAATTTCTAGAAAGATGATGTCTAGGCTCTTTTTTTTTTATCATGGCTTTCAGGTAGTCTGAAACTTTTTAAATTCTCTCTCCTGGATCTATTTTCCTGATCAGTGGTTTTTCCAATGAGATATTTCACATCGTCTTCTATTTTTTCATTCTTTTGGTGCTGTTTTATAATTTCTTGACTTCTCATAAGGTCATTAGCTTCTATTTGCTCCATTCTCATTTCAAAGCAATTATTCTCTTCAGTGAGTTTTTGAAATTGCTTTTCCATTTGGCCAATTCTGCTTTCTAAGGCATGCTTTTCCTCATTGGCTTTTTGGATCTCTTTTGCCATTTGAGTTAGTCTATTTTTTAAGGTGTTATTTTCTTCAGTATTTTTTGGGTCTCTTTTAGCAAGCTGTTGACTCATTTTTCATGATTTTCTTGCATCACTCTTATTTTTCTTCCCAATTTTTCTTCTAGTTTTCTTATTTGACTTCCAAAATCCTTTTTGAGCTCTTCTGTGACCTGCAACAAATTCATATTTTTCTTGGAGGCTTTTGATGTAGGAGCTTTGACTTTGTTGTCTTCTTCTGGTTATATGTTTTGATCTTCTTTCCCACCAAAGTAAGATTCTATAGTGTGAGGTATTTTTTACCCTGTTTGCTCCTCTTCCCAGCCAAATACTTGACTTTCTAACTCTTTGTCAAGGTCAGACTCTGCTCCCAGTGGGGTTTGGGGTTGTGGGTGTGTGTACTATCCCAAGCTTCAGGGATTTTGAATTAGCTGCTCAATCCCCCACTGCCTGTGAGTCCAGAGCTCCAGAAGCAGCCACTGCTGCCATCTCCACCACCCCAGGGCTGGGGCCCAACCATGCTCCTCTTTCACCCAGGTCCCACAAAGTTTTCCCACTGACCTTCTATGCTATCTTTGGTGTTTGTGGGATGAGGAGTCTAGAAACTACCACAGCTGCCAGCGATTCAGTCCCCTGAGACCTGCTCTGACCCTGTCTGTGCCCACGTGGCCCATGCCAGACTGTATTCCGCTCCCCATCCTGTGCAATATACCCTTCCTCTGGACCTTCCAGGCTGTCTTGGGCTGGATATGTGTTTCACTCTGTCATTTTGTGGGTTCTGTAGCTCTAGAATTTGTTTAGAGTCATTTTTAGAGGTATTTGGAGGGGTTTGGGAGAGAGCTCAAGCAGATCCCTTCTTTTACTCCACCATCTTGGCTCCACCTTGACCTACCCTTTCTCAACAAGCAATGAGCAAGGAGCAGCTAGGTGGCACGATACCTGAGTTCAAAACTCACCTCAGACCCTTGACACTTACTAGCTATGTGACCCTGAGCAAGTCACTTAACCCTGATTGCCTTACAAAATAAAAAAAAAAAACAAGCAATGAGCCAACTATGGTAAAAAGCATCTAGAGGTCCCTGCCAGGGACAAGAAACTAGGCCAAAAGGCATCATGGGCAGGAACTTCAGTTTGCACCAGATCCTGAGTCGATGCTTCATGCCCTGCAAAAGAGAAAATCAGAAAAGGGTTGGTTTGAAATGTGAGGGACCTGTCTTTCAAAATAACAAACAAACCACAGCTTAAATTTGAGAGCTTTGAGTAAAAAAGGCCCATCCCTTTTATCCCAACTGAGAATCCAAATGAAACCAGAAGTGGAAAGCAGAAAAAAACTCTAAAACTACATTCTGAAAGGAGCCATACCCAGAAATCACTGTGGGGCCAGTGAAGTACTATCTAACAGTGACTGTGTGAAACCAGGAGAAGCAAAACCTGGCAAAAAGTCTATACTGTGGTCACGTACCTGACAGAGACTGTATGAGTTGCAAAGATGGAAGCCATGATACATGAAACCAAAAGGACACAGACTCAGAGGGAAAAGCTTGATTATATTACCAGAAGACATTAGTGACCTGCCTGACGTGTGCCCATGAATGTACCTCCCTACATGTGTTCTCTTGGTGTGCCTACTCTTACCACAGATGGAGTGTGTATTTGTGGGAGAGTTGTTCCAGAGGCTTATGGGAAGTGATCTCATGTTATTTTTCTTACTAAGGCATTTCATTAAAAAAAATCTTTGCTTTCAGCAAATTGTGAACTCTGGTTCACTAGTAAAAGAAACCATATCAGCGAGGGCTCATGAGCTATGGCTTTTGTACAATTGTAGACACAGAGCATATCTTGAACCAGTGAAAGTTAATAGGGAGGAACCCACATGTTGACTGGGGAGAGGGTCCCCAGGTACTACATAAATAATCAGCTTGTCAAATGGGAGAAATGTGCTTGTGAAGCCAGCTCAGGGTTTTAACCGGACTATATAAAAAATAGCCTCATAAATCAGTATTACTTGTGAAAGTTAAAGATAAACCATGTTTGCTTATACATTTAATAGACAGAAAACAAGAACCATTTGTGAAGTACCACCAGGAGACCTGGGAAAAGGAAATAAATGGAATGGCTCTCTTACAGCTGAGATGGATTTTGTCCTTGTTACACCCTAGAAGAAAAGACCATACCAAAGAGATATTTATAAAGTTGATTTAGGCCTCTGTACAATTTTCTAGCCAAGAATCTGTAAGTCTTTTTAATACAGACACTAAAAATTAAATGACAATTTAATAGGATAGTTTTCAGTATGTAGTATGGATATCAAATGTAAAACAAATCTCTTCTAATTTTTAAAAGATAACTTAATAATCACTTTAATATGTCCTATATCACCATAATTTCAGGTTACTACTTAGACATACATTTTTAAATGGAGAAACTGAAATACCAAAAGACCACATGTACATCCTCCTGGGGGTATACAGAAGCCAGGGCTGATCAGAATCATCTACAGGCTCTAGTCTTTGGTACAACCAATTTGTTGAATAGCTTTATAGACAGAGATATCCTGGTAAATGTTTATCAACTGGCTTGGGGGGGAGGGGGAGGAACTGTATACATGACACACTTTTAAGCTTAATTTGCATTATTAACATTTTTCCATTATTTTCTTAAGTCTAAATAATTAATAGAACAATAAATCAAGTCCTGAGGTGTAGCATTTGCAGATTTCCACAGGTATAAATGCTCACAATGAAAATGTTACAATCAGCTCACAAGTCTGACTCCAGTACACATACCCTTGGTTGTAGATGAAAGAAGGCAGGGGAGTAATCAGTGCATTCTGTACTTTCTATGATATACTCACTCTCCTCAAGAACACCACAGGCCCAGATGGTCCTTGGCCTACGTAGGAGTAATCCTACACCAAATTGTAAAGGAAGTTTGTCTTTGGTGTTTCCAGTGCTCCCCTTCCTGTATTCCCCATCCCTGGGCAGCACCCACTCTTCTTGTCTTCCAAAAGGCACCTACTTTCTCTCCTTTTCTTCTCTCCTTTACTGCAAATACATATCCTGAGGAAAAAAGCTAATAATCTCATCCACCTTGAGAGACAAGTAATTGATAAGGCTTAATAGATCACCATTCATACCATGTTTACATTTTAGCAATCCAATAAAGCTCCTATTGGGGGTTAAGGCAGAGGAATTTAGGCTGTATGGAAAAGATATTCTAGGTAGAATGATCTTTGAAATGAAAGCACTTTCACTCTGTATAGGAGGCTGCCTGGACTCTACTTTTTATCAAGATGGTACTTTACCAACAATATATAATATGTGCTACATATTAATTATATATACTATACATAGTGTATACATACTGTGTATTAATTGCATATACATATACAGTTACATATATAGGGTATGTATACTATATATTAATTATACATATACATAGTAATCATGTTTTCAATGTATCACAGGTTGGCATAAGAAATTAAATGGGAATTTGGGGGAGTTTTGCAAAAGCTGCAGACAACACATGAAGGCCATCAGACAACATGGAAAAAGTTTAGAAACTCAGAAATGCATAAAATACGTGTATAGTATTATATAATATCGAGAAAAAATTCAAATTTCTTCCCACACCCCTAGCCCTGGTGATGTGGGAGGGTTAAATACACACACACACACACACACACACACACACACACACACACACACACACACACACACATATTTATTTGGATCAGTGATTCTCAACCTGTGGGTCGTGACCCCTTTGTGGTCGAACAACCCTTTCACAGGAGTCACAGGGGTCGCCTAAGACCAATGGGAAAACACATATTTCCCGTGGTCTTGGGAACCTCCTCTATCTGTCTCCAGGTGGGTCTGCCCACATGCAGACACTCCCACATACGACTATTAAAGGGTCACGGCATTAGGAAGGTTGAGAACCACTGATTTAGATATATGTTTATATTTACATATACACACATATATTGTTTATTATTATTATTATTATTCATTATTATTATTAATTATTATTATTATTATTCAAGGGGCCATCCTTTGACTCACTTCTTAAAGAGGCCTATTCATGGAGTGGGCTTTACCTCACTCAAAGCGAGAACCTGAAAAGGCCTACAAGGGCCACGGTCTCCCATTGCATCCTGAGCCATCTCTAGTCCATCATCCAGACCACTTCTCTGGCCAACGGGACCCAGATGGCTCTGGAGGAGAAAGTGAGGCTGGTGACCTTGTACAGCCCTCTCTCACTCAAATCAAAGTCAATGGCAAGCCATGTCACCATCTTCCTGATGTCACAGTCCCCTTCGAGAGGGAAGGACAAACGCAACAACACAACAAAAAATACAGCACAGATACTACATATGAAGTACACAGACATACTATACGTAGTTACATAAATACTATATGCTATATATTACTTATATAGATATACTATACAGTTACATATATAATATATATTATAACTAATCCTGTATACAGTTACATGTACAATATATACTATTATTAATTTTAGAGATAACAATGGCTAGCATTTATCTAGTACTCTACGACTTTCAAACCCTTTACATCTGTTATCTCCCTCAGTCCTCCCGACAAACCTGTGAAGTAGGTGTTAGTATTATCCCTGCTTTATAGATGAGGACACAGAACGCCCAAGGTCACGTGGACGGCAGGTGTCTGAGACAGGATATGAACACAGAGCTTCCCAACTCCAGATTCAACACTATCCGCTGCAGCACCTGGCATTCCGGTGAGATCAGAACTGATGCTGAGGTCAGCGGAGGTATAAAACTTGAGGCTAGGGACATTTACTGAAGATCCACTTTTGTCAGCTCCACATGCAAGGTTAAATAGTCTTCCTTCTTCAAAATGTTTCCCCCTTTTGGCCCACCACCATTGAGTTAGTATGGGACATATTGAGACTCATATAAGTCAGTTTTTGAACTTTAATTTGAATATAATGGGGTTATTACTGATGTCATTGATTTCTCAGCCTACCTGTAGGTAGTAAAATTCTTTCTCAGAGAATAGTAGGAGCCTCAGTGACTAGGACAGTGGCTCAATTCATCCCAGGAAGAGCCAATTCCTCTTATTTTCCATTTCTCTCTTTGTTTTTTGACTCAAGCTAGTATTCCAAAGACATTTCTGAAGGGTTCAATCAACTGAAATTGAGACCACAGAAAGCAAGCAAGTGATGAAGACATGAAGAATTCGTTTCTCCTCCTGCCCCAATTTCACTTCATTTTTATTCCCATAGACAATATTCCATTTTGGGCTCCTTGCATTGCCTAAGCTTGGGGGAAGGATGATAATGCCAAGAACACACCATGTTCTTGCTATTCAGATGAAGGCAAGATGGCAGCAGGCTGTTCTGTCAGGAAAGTGGGCAGTTGTATAAAAGAAGTCCGAACATCCTGCAATTCTTTTATCATCACTACATAAAGAATAATGGTCACTGAGTTATCCAGAAATCTGAAGTTTGGGGTTTTTGTTTTTTTGTTTTTGTAAAGCAACTACATTCCTTTTTTTGTTTGAAGATGCTGTCATTATACTCAAAACTGAGTTTTATCTGGGAACTGGACGGCCATCAAAGCAGATGGGAAAATACAAATATTTGGATAAAACTCCCTGATTTTTTTTTCTAAGAAAGAAGGCCGTAATTAGGAATTTTTGTACCACCCTCCACTGAGGGAAAGCAGGGAAGACAGAGACCCTGGAATACAGTGAAATGCATAAGGCTAAAAGCACTCAGCCCTGTGGATCATCTGATAGCTTCCACTCCATTGAAAGAGTCATTGATTAAGTACCTATAATACAAGGTGTTGGAAATACAAAGACAAAACAAACAATTCCTCCTCTCAAGAGCTCTATATTCTAGTGGGAGGATATGACCTGTAAATAGATGAGTATATAGATACACACACACACACACACATATTTGTTGTGTTATGTCAACCATGTTCAACTCTTTGTCACCCCATTTTGGAGTGGGGTGTTTTTGGAGTTTTCTTGGCAAAGATACTGGAGTGGTTTGCCATTTCCTTCTCTAGTTCATTTTACAGATGAGGAAACTGAGGCAAACAGGGTGAAGTGACTTGCCCGGGGTCACACAGCTAGTTAGTGTCAGAGGCCAAATTTGAACTCAGGAAATTAAGTCTTCCTGTTCCATCCATGGCACCCCATAGGTGTGTATGTGTATGTGTATCTGTATAAACACACACACACACACACACACACACACACACACACACACTTGTCTGTGTGTATGTATATACACACAAAAACATACATATATACATACATATGTATGTGTATATATGTGTATGTTTGTCTGGAAAGACTAAAAACAACTGGAATATCAGGAAAAGGGTTCCCACAAAAGTTAGTACATATATTGAACCTTGAAAGTTTCTAGGAAGTGGAAGTGAGGAGGGAATATACCCTAGGCATTGAGATAGCTTATGCAAAGGCATAGAGATGGGACATTAATACCACATTTGGGAAACAGCAAGTAGGTCAGCTCAGCTCAATAAGAATGTGAAACAAGTCTGGCAAGATAACCCAGAGCAAGTCTGTGAGGGGATTTAAAAGCCAGGTTGAGAAATCTGTAGTTTGTTCTACTAGCAATAGGGATCCATGAATGGTTCTTGAGTAGGGAAGTGGTGTGATCAGATTTATGCTTTTGGAAGATTATCTTGGGAGCTGTGTGAAAGATAGATTGGAAAAGGAAAGTGCTGGAAGCCAGAAGTACAGTTCTGGCCATAGTATGGGTAGAGGTGATAAGCATAAACTAGGGTGCAGCCTTGTGCGTAGAAAGGAAGAGATGACATACATTGTGGAGAGACAGAAGCTTGGCAACTGACTACATAAGGAGAATGAGAGAGAAGGAAGCATCCCAGATAATATGAACCTGAGTGACTAGAAAGATAGTGGTGGCCACAGCAAAAACAGGGAATTTTTGAGGAGGAAAGGCTAGGAAGGGGTGGAAGGGAGGTTGTCACCGATTTCTCGTTTGTATATGCTGAGTTTGAAGTGCACATAAGACATCCAATTGGAGATGTACAGTGACTCAGAGTCACAGGGTCCAGGGCTGGATCTCAGTTCTGACACTAACCACTCATATGACTTTCGGCATGTTCCTCAACTTCTCTGGGCCTCAGTTTCCTCATCTGTAAAATATTGGGACCTGGATGACTTCTGTTACCTTCTAGTGCCTTATCTATAATGTGCCTTATCTATGATCCCCAAATCCTATAATGTAGACTGAAAATCAGGAGAGATTACAGCTACATGTATAGCTCTGGAAGTCATCTACATAGAGATGATAAAGATTTCCAGGAGAGAAGGTGTGGAGAGAGAAGAGCATCTAGGAGAGATCCTTGACAGATAGCCAGGACATTGATAATGATCTAGCAGAGAAGGAGAAGGAGAACCAGGGAAGAGCAGCTTGAGGGAAAGGAGAGGAGGTGAAGCCAGAGAGTATTGCCTGAGTGAAGGAAAGCTATAGAAAGATGGTGTCTGATTATTCCTGCTAAGAAGGTGCTAGTCAGGTCATTCATCTATTCAGAATGACAGGCATCGAAGGAGAGAGGTCCGATACACTTCTCGGCCCACCCATCTTTTCCCTTTGCTACCACTATGCCTGTCCACTTAAAAAAGAGAAACTCTCTCCCTAATCACTTTGATGATGGGTGAAGCTTGACCCCAAACAGAATGTGGCAAAGGACTAGGACCTTTCCCTTAGGCACTGAGGTGGTGGGACTGGGAACCAGGACTGTGGAGCTGATCTTAGCAGAGCAGATGACAAAACATAAAGCAACCATCATCATGAGTCTTTAAGTATCTATACCACTCCAGTATCTGTACTGACCAAAATATTCACTCTTGGGGATGGCTGGCAATAGGAAGACCTGACCCTTGAGATGGGAGGGCCGGGATCTCATAGATCAGTGGTTCTCAACCTTCCTAATGCCGCAACCCTTTAATACAGTTCCTCATGTTGTGGTAACCCCCAACCATAAAATTATTTTTGTTGCTACTTCATAACTGTAATTTTGCTACTGTTATGAATTATAATGTAAATATCTGATATGCAGGATGTATTTGCAGGATGTATTTTTATTGTTACAAATTGAACATAACCCACAGGTTGAGAAACACCGTCATAGATAAAAGAAAAGGCAACCCATGCCACCTATCTCATGCCTCTAGTTCAAATGCAGGTGCTGGTTTCAGCAGCTTCAGGGATCCTCTGGTCTTTACCCTAATTCCTGACTAGCCTCAGGGAGTAAGATTGGGCAAGGAGAGTCCCAGATAGGTCACTGGTAGGCCACCTTGGTTCCTTGCAGGAACCTTGTAGCTTCCTTTAGGAAAAAGGTATTAAAGAGCCAAGACCCTACTGGAGCCACTCCCACTAGATCAGAAAGGTTGGAAAAGTCTGGCTCAAAACAAATGGGTAGAAGCTTGTCCCGTCTCTCCCCTGGAACTTGCATCACAACCATTCCTCCAATACTTGTGGTACTAATTTGGTGCCCTTTACAGCTGGTCAAGCAAAGCCCTGTTTGACCTACTCTGGTAATACTTCTGCTGACTCCATCACTGTGAAGTCATTTGCTTGTTAAATAATGTTCAGCCTGAATCACAAAGGAGACTAAAAAAGTAAAAGAACTACCAGAGGCTAGTCAAAATGCTATCTTCCGCCATGTTTTTATTTTTTCCTGCCTCTATTCATGTTTATTTTACACAGGCAACATCATTACCAACATGGTTCAGTATTAAAGATTTGTGTAAGGCTTAGCTAAGCCCACCCTCCCCCAGTCTTGTCACTTGTACCCTAAAAGGGAAAGCGGCAAGGTTGTCCAAAACACTAAAGTAATTGGACAAGACTCCACAGCCCAAGAGAACAATGTTGTCAAATTGACACCAGCTGTGAAAAGCCTTCAAGGGTCTATTTTTTTCCCCCATTTGGCCTGGCTTCATTAGCAGGATGGCTAGGGTACTGCTGTTTTCTTTTTTCAAGGGCTTAATTAATTGGAAATGGTGAATGGAGACAGAGGTAGTAAAAAGGGGGCACTCAATTTCTACTTTATTCCAGCGTTTGTGCTGCCGGTGGAGCTGGCTAACATCTAGAGCAAAGGACTTTCAAATCAGGCTGAGCAGGCATTAAGTTCAGTCACTTTGGGGAGCCCCTGAAAACATCAATACAAGTTCTATTAGATGCCTCATGATCGGTAAATGTTCATGAATTTAACCAATGTCATGGGTGGAGTGGGATTCTGGACACAGAAACAAAAGTCAAAAAATAAATGACCAGAAAAGACACAGAGAACATTTACTACAGAACATGGCATGTAGCACAGAGGATGGCCTGGTTTATACACACACAAATACATATCTCCTCTTGAATTCAAAACCCTAGGCAAGATGAAAAACACATCACCATGTTTGGAAAGTCACTGAGAGGCACCTTGATCCTATGGTCCGGCACAAGACAAAAATAACAAAGATTTCTTTACATAATAGCAAAGGGGAAAAAAGTAGGATTATTTTAAGATCTTCACTTCATATAAAATAAAATCAAAAATAAAATTTAAAAAGTCTTTACTTCTACCTACAAAACAGTGATTTGACAATAATAACATGGCAAGACAAGAGATTTATGAACCTTTCTAATTCCGCAAAGAGACCTTTAGTAGCTGTATCTGCTGTGCCGTGACAAATCAATCTTTCTCAAAAAATCAGACCAGAGCATTATTTCGTGCAGACCAAGACATTTTTTCTTTGTGGTAGGGAATTAATATAAGGGCAAGGTCATTATCTCAACCTGCTGAAATTCCAAAAAGTCCTCCAAACTTCTGCCCAGGTGGAAGTGAACATTTTCTTCAAACTGTACTACTATTCTTAGATTGCAGCCATTTTCCGGGTTTGTTTGTTTTTTCCTGTAAGCAAGGTGGGGAAAATGCATTGCTTTAATTAAATTTTATTTTGGGGAGTTGCTAAGTGGCACAGTGAACAGAGCACCAGCCCTGGAGTCAGGAGGACCTGAGTTCAAATCTGACCTCAAACACTTAACCCCAATTGCCCTGCCTTCCACCCTCCAAAAAAAAGGAAAAAGATATTTTATTTTTTCTTATCAGTAACTTTTTTTGAAAAAATCAACTTTTCAATTTTTCAAGTACCTAGAGGTAGTTCACAGAAATACAGCAAAAATTAAAAGTGTTTTTCTGAGAAAATGTGAACTTTCCTGAAATTCCAGATGAAAAGCAAGTTGGGGGTTATTTTTTTTAAATCCCTTAGTTTAGGGTAAGTGTTAGAAAAACTTTCTGTAACAATTTAAGTTAGTGTCAGCCCTGGGGATTATGACTTTTGGTAAACACAGTATTTATCACCATTTGAGAGTAATAAAGCTACAGCTTTTGTTTTGCAATCTCCTTTCTCGGCTGGATTTAGTCCTGTGGAATAATGGGAAAGTCTGTGTTTATTTTGTGACTATTTAATTAATGGGTTTTATTTTACATTTCCTGGTTGGTCTCTTTTGTTTTGTCATTGGGATGCTGGGGGTAGGGTGGGTGGGAAAGAGGAAGGGTTTAGGGAGTAAAGTCAGCAGGAAACTATCAGCATCTCTAATGGTAAGATCAGAACTAACAGTGTGGTTTACGGATACTTTATGTGTTGTATTTATACAGACTTTAAATTTAATCCATTTTTCTTAGTTCTCTTTGTCTTTTTTGAGCTGATCTCAATACATGTACTACATATCTTCAGACATTTTAGTTGCCTGGCTATCACTTCAAACCTATAAATTAACAAATAGGGTGAAAATAATACCACCCAGCGTACACAGGACCTATTATCTTCGTTCAGCCAGTCAGTCAGTCAAGGAACATTTTTAAGTACCTACTATGTGTGGGTCATTGTGCTCTTAGCAGAAAGACCTTTATAATGCAGAGAAAGTGAACAGTTTACTAGGATGATTGATTGAGACCAGGAAGTGAGCTTAAGAAGTCATGGAGTTCAACCTGTCATTTTACAGTAGAAGACACTCATGTCCAGAAAGGTTAAGTGATTTTTCCAAGGTGTCATAAGTCACAAGTACCTGGGATGGAAATCAAACCCAGTTGTTACTACAAATTTCAGATTCCAAATCTAGGGCTCTATCTGCTACCCTAAACTGTGTTTCTCAATTTATGAAAGCAGGAAGGTCTGGGTACCTCACGTAAGTGGACATCAGTTTACCTTTATCTAGTGCTGGCCGCCTGACATTAACAAAATGTTGAGGATCACACATTTGGACTACGGTTGAAGAAGCAGCATAGGTAGCTGTCAAACATGTCAGTGTCAATGAAATGCATTATTTGACATTCACCAGATGACATATAACCAAAGTACAGGTAAAATGATCAAATTCTTGATATTACATATCCAGATTTTACACATAAAAAAATTTGAGCTGTTACTTTTCACCATTTCTTTTAGGGACACGTTTGTTGTTCAGTTGTGTCTAACATCTTTTTTTATTCCATTTGGGGTTTTCTTTTCTTTTTTCCTTTTTGGAAGGGGGAAGGCAGGGCAATTGGGGATAAGTGACTTGCCCAAGGTCACACAGCTAGTAAGTGTTAAGTGTCTGCGGTTGTATTTGAACTCAGGTCCTCCTGACTCTAGGGCTGGTGTTTTATTCACTGTACCACCTAGCTGCCCTGATTTACAGTTTTCTTGGCAAAGATACTGGAGTGGTTTGCCATTTCTTTCTCCAGCTCATTTTATAGATGAGGAAACTGAGGCAAATAAGGTTAAGTGACTTACCCAGGGTCACATAGTAAGTATGTGAGGTCAGATTTGAACTCAGGAAGATGAGTCTTCCTGACTCCAGGTCCAGCACTCTATCCACTGTGCCACCTTGCTGCCCCAGGGACAATCTATGTCAGATCATTATCTCAATCAATAAGCAAGTACTTATTAGGTGCTTCCTATTTGCCAGCCACTGTAACTGGCACTGGGGATGAAAATACGAAGAATGAAACAATTCCTGCTCCCACAGATATCTACTCATGGGGAAAACAGGAAATGAAGGGCAGATAGGGGGGTAATGTACACTGACACCAAATGTATGGCAGCATTAAACCCCTCCCAAAGCCTTCCTTCATCGAGGACTTTGAACTTTCCAAGTAACTCTCCATTTTTCATCATGGTTCTACTTAGTTACAGCTGCTTCTAACATTGTACCTTCCTCCTGCCCCCTGAAGTCCCATGTGGTGCCTCCCATAGCCCCCTGCTTTTCAGCTTCCTTTTGTGCATTGTTTTCCCCCACACTTTCATAAGCTGTTTTCTTTTTCTTATTTATCACTGTCTTTCTTTTTCTTATCCCCAGCACTTAGTGCCATGCCTGGTACAATATATGTTTATTGAATTGAATATGGGTGAAAAGCAAGTTAAAGCAGCAAGCCACACCCATCTTATTCCTTTCCCTTGGGACCCAGACTATAGGGTATGTGAGGAGTTCTATATGGAAAAACAGCCAGGAGGGATGTTACAAGTGGAAACTGTTCTGGTCCCTCTCCTTCTGTATTTGAATTTAAGGGAATAAGCCACAAATACAGACCAATCCCAATGGTAGGGGGGAAAAGTGCTAAAGAAACATACTTCTTGCTTGGGAAGACCCTTGAATATAAGCAAAGAACACTTTTCTTGCATCTCTGAAAGATCATAGGAAGCATCACACTCTATTAGTTACCTTCACCTTTGTTTTCCCCTTATTTTAGAGATTAAAACACATCAGAATCAGTGGTTTCATCCTTGTAGGGAGCATTTGGAGTACCTTTCTCTCAGCTCTATTGTGACTACTCTGTGACAGGAATTGAGTCTTTTATGATATTAGCCCATAACCCTTGGCAATATGACACACCATTTAGAAAAACTTCATTATCCATGAGCAGTGTTATTTAGGTACAGATGTACTCCACATAATTATATTTAATTATTAAATTATTATACTTAACTGAAAATGAATAATTGAGATTTTTACAAATATGGACATCATTATTAGAAGTTTTCTTGCTGATTTAAAAAAAAATGAACCTTATAAATTATAAGCCAAAACAAACTAAAGCCCAAATTCTAATTAAGAGCTCTTATAAAGAAGTATAATCATAGTATGGATGATATTCTTGTTGTTCAGTTGTATCAGTCCTGTTCAACTCTTTGTGACCTCATCTCAGATTTTTTTGCACAGATACTTGAACAGTTTTCCATTTCTTTCTCTAGTTCATTTTACAGATGAGAAAACAAGCAAATAAGATTAAATGACTTGCCCAGGGTTACATGACTGGTAAGTGTCTGAGGCCGGATTTGAACTCAGGAAGATAAGTCTTTTTAAAAAAATTTCTAATTTAATTTTTTAATTTATGGAATAAAAAAAGAATTTCCATAACACAGTACAATGAAAAAGATGATTGAATATGAAACTGTAAATCTACCATGTACAACTTATTTTTCCTTTCAAATATACAACAAAATTACCATGGAAATTTCTTTTTTTTCTTCCACAACCCCCAACCTAGAGATGGCTATCATTAGATACAAACAGGAATATAACATATGTGTATGGATATGGATATGTAAATTTATTCTATACATTTATATTTATAAGTTCTTTCTTTGGATGCAGACAGAATCTTTCTTCATATGTCCTTTCTAGTTAATTTGGGCATTTATCATAGTCAAAATAACTTATTTGCTCAAAGTTGTTCTTAAAACAACATTGCTGTTTCTGTATACAATGTTCTCTTGGTTCTGTTCATTAAGCTCATTATTTCATGCAGGTGTTTCCACATTTTCCTAAAATCATTGAACTCATCATTTGTCATAGCACAGTAATATTCTATTACAATCATATACCACAACTTGTTCAGTCATTCCCTAATTGATGGACATCCCTGCAATTTCGAGTTCTTTGTTAGCACAAAGACAGCTGCTACAAACATCTCAGAACATATAGGTTCTTTTCCTTTTTCCCTAATTAAGGAGAATTGGGAAGATGAGTCTTCCTGACTCCAGTACTGTCAGTATCAACTGTGTCTCCTTGTTGTCCCAGGATGAATGATAAGCCTGCTTTAATAGCAAAAAGATTTCTCTGAAACAATTTTATACAGTCAAAATCTAGAACACACTTGTAATTATTCTCCAAAAAAGTTTATTTTAGGTGAACAAAAATTACTGTTTCATTTGTCTACTAATTTTCAACAGAGAATTTTTAATGTGAAGTTGAGGACTTCTAAGAAGATAATGATAAACCAACATTACTACCTCTGCTTTCACTCTAAGAACCTTAGCAGTTATCAATGATTTTTTTGTCTTCATTGATAGATTTACAAATGCTCTGGGTTTTCAGTACTTTTCTGCAAGATTTAAGTGGCCCAGGTTTTCTACATTTATATGTAAAGACTAAGAAATTAAAGATCAGGAAAAAATGAAATATTAATTCAGTGATAACTAAGGTGCTTTAAAAAGGGGGGGGGGGGATTCCTGTCCTTTTAGAACCACTAAAGAACTAATGCAGAGTGGCTGTTCTAAATAGCTCATCTTTGGAAACAAATGTGAATGGAATATAATGAATGTTTCTTTTGTGTATGACTGAATTTCATTACAGTAATTTCAGCTTTCAAATGTGCTCTAAAATCTGCTGCCCCCAGTTCCCAAACAGTTTATTTCACTTGCTCCATTAGCTAAGCTCCTGTGATGAAATCACCAATACTTATGTATTTGAAACATTAAAAGAAGTTGGGGGGGGGGAGTGAAGGTCACTAATGCAAGGTAATGATTCATTGGAACAATTAGGGAAAGCTTTGCTGAAGAGGTGATACTTGAAATAACAAGGATTCTGAAAGACAGATACAAAGAGAGATGGTATATCAGGCATGGAGGGTGACCTAAATGAATGCACAGAGGTAGGAGATGGAAAGTCAGGAAATAGCTAATAGTAAAGTTTTATTGGAAGATCAAGTTCGTTAAAGGTAGGTAATCTGAAACAAAATTGAAAAAGTAGATGGAAGCCAAATTGTGGAGAGTTTTAATGCTAAACTAAAGAGTTTGTCTTTCATCTAATAGTTAATGGGAAGCCATTGAAGGCTTTTGGGCAGGGGAGTGACATGGTCAGACCTCTCCTAAGGAGATTATTTTAATAGCTGTGTGCATGTGATGTTTTGGAGGTAGACTAGGCAACTGATTGGACATGAAAGAAAAGGCAAAAGCAAGTCTTCCTTACAAATCCATGTGACTGGGATGATCGTGGTACCCATAAGGAAAATGAGGGTGGTTGAAGAAATAAGTTTAGGGGAGGGAGAAAGGTCAATAATGCCCTGACATGTGCACCAGCTTAAAAAAAAAAGTGATGTTTGTGCATGTGCATATGACTAGCTAGCTAGGTATGTGTATATCAGATATACCATGTTGGTCTGAGTACCTTTCCTAAATTTTCCCAAATTATCTGGTATAAAATCCAAGTACGACCTAAAATCAGGTGTGTTTTTATAAACTGACACATTCTGAGGCATCAGCAATTTCTCCATAAACAATACACCTCTCAGACACCTATCCCCACTAAAAACCTTCTAATATGGAGATTGCAACTGAGAGTAAATATAAATTTCTATATTTGTAGTTTATTGACAGAAATGAAAGATTCATTTTTAACTTCAATAATTTGGAACTAATATTCTCCTTGACCTGAGTTTTGTTGCCTTTTCACCCTACCTTCAGTTATGTCGTTGCCTATATTATTCTCAGTAATGCTTTCTTCACTATTGTTCAGCTCACACAGCCTTCCCATCTCTACGAATTCTTCATATTTGTGGTTCCTTATGATATAATAGCATTCCACTGTATCCATGAGCCACAGGATGCCTGTCACATTGCATTAAGGTAGAGAATCAGCTAGTCCCTACAATTGTTGGGCATGTAATTTGTTTCTAGCTTTCTGTTATTCCAGACAGTATTGCTATGAATATTTTGGCATACGTGGAATTTTCCTTTTTTCTTGTAATTGACCTCTTTGGGATATAAACCCAATAAAGTAATCTTCCATCCGAGGCAGTGACCAGTTTATTAACTTTTTTCACAGCATGCCAAAGTAGTTCTTTGAGTCTCAAAGCAAAATGTCCAAAGCTGGGGAGAGATTTGTGTGGTATGAGTTTAGAAAAAGACCAAGAAGGGAAAGCATAAAAATATTAGTGACTGACATTAGGAATCAGGACATGCTATCTTGTTTTTTCTCTTTTTTTGTAACAACATTATGTCCCCATCTTACTGAGTTATAACAATGACCCCAAGAGATCAAGAAGTTAAATTATACTCAGTATATTATGTCTAAGAAGCCAGGGAAGTGTGTATTATATTTGGGAAAGATTTACATATTTTAAGAGCCTATATTTTTAAAATATATATGTGTATATTCTATAAATTTGGGTGTTTATATATGTGTGTATATATACATATACATACACACACACACACACACACACACATATATTTGCTTAAAGAGGATAAATCAAATTACAATCACACCTAACTCATCCACTTCCTCAAGGAATGAAATGCTCTGGATCAGAGGTATTAAACTACAAAATTCCCAAGAGTGACAGGAACCAGATTAAAATGTAAAAGAGAAACGTTCAACAAAATAAAAGTACAATATAACATAAATAATGTGAAATGGATTGTTTCAGAGGAAACTTGGAAAAACCCAATAAACTAATGCAGACTAAAGTGAACAGAACTAGAACACTTTATACAATGACAATAGCACTATAGAGAAAAAACAACTCTAATCAATGCATTGACAAACCATATGTCCAGAAGACAAAAGTTAGAACACCCCATTCATCTCTTGCTAGAGAGGTGATAAACCTATAACTCAGACAGAAACATCTTTATATTTTCCAGCAAGACCAATGTGGGAATCTGTTTTCTCAGACTTGAGGGCTTTGGCTTTTGCTTCTTTGTTGTTATTCGTTCAGGAGGAGGGAGTGAAAGGAACAGATTATAAAGTCACATAAAAAGATATAAATGCATTTATTTTTAAAAGAAAAAGCTTCAACCTCATTGTTCAAGAGATATTTTCCCGCTGACATCACCAGGTCCATAAATCTTTTCTTAATCCAACAACCCTCCTTCTCAAATAATTTTGACTGCATTTGAAAGCAAATAAATGAGGTCTCCATGCACTACTTTGCTCTTATGATTGTTTCCACTGAGCTTGCTTGTCTCTCTTAGTCTGGGTCTTTGGTTGGAAGCAACGGGCAGAGGAATGAGTGTACATTTTCCTCAACAGTTTTTGTTGGAACGAGTAATAGAGCTCAACACCATACTTTACAGAATTACAAATGCATGTGTTTAAAGCCTGCATATCTTCTGCATGACTAGTCTACGGCAAAGTATTCTTTACAAGATGCTAATAAAAGAAAAGAAAGCTTAGCTGGAAGATTAAGTACATAGGTAGTACTGTTTCCAGACAGCAAAATAAAACAACGCCACAGTTGATTTAGATTTTTTTTGTTCAGTTGTGTCCAACTCTTCATGACCCCATTTGGGATTTTGTTGGCAAAGATACTGGAGTGGTTTGCCATTTCCTTCTCCAGCTCATTTTATAGATGAGGAGACTAAGGCAAAACAGGGTAAAGTGACTTGCCCAGGGTCACACAACTAGTAAATGTCTGAGGCTAGATATGAACTCAGGAAGAGTCTTCCTGACTCCAGGCCCAGCGCTCTATGTACTGTGCTAACTAGATTGCCCTCATTTAGATTGATTGCTTAAGTAGAGTAAACTTAAATAATTCTACAGATTGGGCTTAACAACTAATTTGAGACATTTTCAAACTATAGCATATGGGAATCTTTGCCTTATTACATGGTATACACCTATAAAAACTGAATATTGATGGGATTTTTTTTAATTCACAGGAGTATTATATTTATATATATAATATATATAATATGCATACAACATACATACATATATATATAGATATATATATATTTAATACTTCCAGTGCCTTAATTTGCTGGACTATGTCAGGTCCTATTCATTTGAATATTTCTCTTAATTTCTTATATTTCAATACTTTTAGATTTGTGATCTTATCCAGGTACCTACTCCATCCAACAATGCAAATCACAGGCCATCCATACCTGCCCATCCTGTGCAACTTTTGCCCACGTCCTCTGTAAATTCAGTTCACCCAAGGTGCTAAGGTTCTTTCTCTATTTCTCTACCTGCTTCAGGGATGCTAATGGAGAGTGTGGGATTTCCACCAGTTGCCCTCCGCTTTTGCTAAGAGTCCATTTTTTTTGTTTGTACGTTTTTAAACCATGAAAACATTAACTCTAAGTAAATAAAATCATCAAATATTCCATAACCTTAAAGAACCAAAGTCAGAATTTTGTATTTATACTTCCAGTTATGTCTCTGTCTTGTTATGAAATATTATTGATCTATGGAGAGTATGGGCTGGTCTGTCGGTTTCTTCAAATTTTAAGTAGTAATAACAACAATCTCTCCCCCTAACTCCCATGATTAGAGAATATAGATTTCTAAGGTCTCTTCTATGCATATTCAGCAAAACTTTGTTAAACTCTGGCCATTAGGGTTCCAAACAGAAAAAATGAAATAGTCCCTGCCTTCAAGGAATTCACATTCTAAAAGGAAAGATACTTCATATAAATCAAATATATATTATATAAAAAAGTAAAAGCAAAATAATTTTAGGAGGGAAGGAATGATCATCATTGAAAAAAGTCCTCCTTTAGGAAGCAACATCTTAGTTTTGCTTTAAAGGAAGCCAGGGATTCTCCCAGGTGGAGGGGAAAAGAGAGTACATTCCAGTCAGGTACAAAGACATGAAAGTAGGAAATGGAATGTCATGTGTGAAGCTGGTTAGACTAGAAGAACCAGGTATGGAAGGAAATGAATATGAAACAAGACTTGAAAGATAAGTATGAGCCAGACAGTAAAGGCCAGACAGGGAATTTGGATTTTAACCTACAGCCATTGGAGATTTTTTAGTAGGGAATGACATGGTCAAATCTATGGTTTAGGATATGAAATTAGTGATTATCAGGAGGACGGCTTGAAGACAGGAAAGAATAGAGACACGGACATAAATTAGAAGACTTTGCCATAGTCAGCGTGAGAGGTACATATGTATGCATCTA
>CM053580.1:241876958-241907003 GCA_028627135.1 Pseudochirops cupreus | reverse complement strand
ATAGATAATAGAAAAAATCATCTGTATGGATCTACCACAGAAAGAAGCCCTAATGTAGTAAGAAGAATATCGGCAGAAATCATCAAAAGTTCGAGAAGACATAATCAAAGGAAGGAGACAGCAATGACATCTATGGCCTCAGATATTTAAACTGGAATACACAAAGTATGGTTAACAAGAAAGCTTAAAGAGATCCCAATGCAAAGACAAATTTGACCTCACAGGTATCAAGGCAAGTAGAGGGGATGAAACCCTTGACTGAAATATGGCTCTGAGGGGCAGCTAGGTGGCACAGTGAATAGAGCACTGGCCCTGGAGTCAGGAGGACCTGAGTTCAAATGTGACCTCAGACACTTAACACTTACTAGCTATGTGACCTTGGGCAAGTCACTTAACTCCAATTGCCCTCCAAAAAGAAAAAAAATTACAAGGGACACCACACCCCGCACCCCAGAAAGTTTCTCAAGGAAGATTGGTATCCCCCCTTCAAAAAAAAAAAAAAGAAATATTGCTCTGAGACAATGTACTTTTTTTGAAAAGGCCCAGGATTGGTAAGAATAGGTGAGATTTTATATATTATTATATATAATGGGTACAATTATATATTAAGAACATCTACTTAGAAATTATTAGTTTTATGTAGATTACATGATAGGTTAGAGAACTCTAGGGAGTCAAGTAAAAATTAACTGAAACAATAACTTCAGTAAAGTAGCAGTACACAAATATATTCATAAAATCATCACCATTTCTATATATCACCCATAAAACCCAACAGGAAGAGATAAAGAAACATTCAAAACTACTACAGAATGTATAAAATACTTGAGGATTTATCTACCAAGAAACACACAGGAACTTTATGAACCAAACCACAAAACACTGTTTATAGAAATAAGAACATAATTAATTATGGAAATATTACTTACTCATGGTTAGGCTGAGCCAATATAATAAAAATGACAACACTACCTATATGATTTTACTTATTCAATGCCACACCAATAAAACAGCCAAGGGATTATTTAATAGAGCTAGAAAATGTAATTTAAAAAATTAATCTGAGGGAACAAAATTTCAAAAATCTCAAGAAAGTAATGAAAAAAGGAAGTGGGAAAGAAGGGGATCTCACATTACTAGATCTCAAACCATTCTACAAAGCAGCAACCATTAAAATGATTTGATACCGGTTAGAAGATGGAGAAGTAAAATAGAGGAACAAAATCGGTACAAAATATGTAACTACTAAGCATCTATTAAACCCGTAGCCCAAGCTACCAGAGTAAGGACTCACTATCTGACAAAAACTGTTGAAAAACTGGACAGTAATCTGGCAGACATTGGGTTTAGACCAACATCATGTACTAAGTTAAACCGCAAATGGAGAAATGACTTAGCTATAAAAGAAGACATAATCAACAAATTAGATAAGCAAAGAAGAAAATATCTTGTGCATCTGTCAATAGGGGAAGAGAAGAAAAAGAGACAGAAAGAATCACAAAAGATAAAATGGACAATTTTGTTTACATAAAATTCTAAATGTTTTTATGCAAATAAGACCAATGCAGTAAAGAAGGAAAACAGTTAACTTAGAAACATTTTTTGCAGAAAATTTTTTTATAAAGATCTCTTTTCAAAAAACTGACACCAATTTATAGGATTAAGAGACATTCTCCAAGTGATAAGTGATCAAAGGATATGAGCAGTCAGTTCTCAAATAAGGAAATCCAAGCTATCAATAGTCATATTTTAAAAAATATGCCAAATCACTAATAATCAGAAAAATACAAATTTTAGTAATTATGAGATTCTACCTCACACCATTCAAATTGGTGACAAAAAAAAGGAAATTTTAAAATGTTGGAGAGACTTCAGAAAAATAGCTACATTGATGTGCTTTTGGTGGAGTCATGAATTGGATCAGCTTTTCTGGAAAGAAATTCAGAACTATGTCCCAAAAGTTACTAATGGTGCATAACCTTTGGCCTAGAAATATCATTACTAGGTCTCTGCATCAAAGAGATGAAAGAGGAAAAGGACCCATTAATATAAAAACATCTATAGTAGCGATTTTTGTGATGACAAGCACTGGAAACTAAGGAAGTACCCATCAATTGGGAAATGACTGAACAAATTATGATACCTGAATGTAACAGAATTCTACTGTGCCTTAAGAAATGACAAAAAAGGATGGTTTCTGAGAAACCTGGGAAGACTGGTATGAACTGATGAAGAGCAAATGAGCGGAACCAGAACAATTTATATAGTAATAACAACACAGTTAAAACAAACTTTGAAAGACTTAAGAATTCTGATTGGGGCAGCTCAATGGTGCAATAAATAGACCACCGGCCCTGGAGTGGGGAGGACCCAAGTTCAAATCCAGTTTCAGACACTTAACACTGACTAGCTGTGTGACCTTGGGCAAGTCACTTAAACCCAATTGTCCTGCCTTCCTCCCTCGAGAAAAGACCAAAAAAAAAAAATTTCAGACTGCTAACCTGACAAAAATCCCATCAAGAGGGGGGGTGGTGGTGCAAATATCATCATCTCCATTTTGGGGGTGTCTACTTGGCTCAGTGAATAGAGCACCAGTCTTGGTGTCAGGAGCACCTGAGTTCAAATACAGCCTCAGACACTTAACACTTACTAGCCATGTGACCTTGGGCAAGTCACTTAATCCCAATTCCCCTGACTTCCAGACTCCAAAAAGCAAAAAAAAATTCTGATCAATATGATGTTTAACCATGATTTCAGAGAATTAACAATAAAGAGTGTTGTCCAACCCCTGACAGAGACGGGATAGGCTCAACATGCAGAATGAGATGTATATTTGGACACAGCTAATCAACGTGACAATTCGTTTTGCTAATGCATATTTGCTACGAGAGTTTTGTTTTCCTTCTGTGAATGGGTATAACTCCACTCAAAGTGAGAACCTGAAGAGACTAAAGGAAGCTGAAGCTGGCCTAGAGGGGACAGGGTCTCCCATTGCACCCTGGGCCGTCTCCGCTTGTCCTGATGAATATCTGGCCACTGGACCCAGATGGTTCTGGAGGAGAAAATGAAGCTGGTGACCTTGCATAACCCTCCCTCACTCAAATCAAAGTCAACTACAACTCATGCCATCATCTCTCTGACATCACAATCCTCTTCAGGAACAAAAGACAAACACAACAACAGGATCAAATGAGAAAACACTCACAAAATACTTCGCACGGTGGGTGAGGTTTTGCTTTTGAAAGTATATTAGAGAAAAAAGAAGGATCCTAGAAAGGTTAGGACTCCTGCTTGCAGGGGATGAGACGAGGAAAAGATGAAAGGGAGGTCTTCTCTTTCCTCAAAAAGGCATGATGTTCAGACTGGAAAGCACAGAACCAAAACTATTAATAGAGAGTAAGTATGGCAGCTGCCTTTGACGAGTCCAAGTCACCAGGACCAAATGAATCACAGCCTAATAATGAAACAACTGACACGTGCCATTGCTGAGTCCTTGAAAGCAATTTGTTAAAGACTGTGGAAAGCCAAAGAAATGCTTCAGGACTGGAGAAAGGTAAATGTTTCCATTTCCAAAATAAGGAAGAGAACAGAGTCCGTGAACTATAGGCAGTGAATCTGACTTCAATTCTGGCAAAACTCTAGAACATGTTATTAAGGGGATGGCTAGTGAATAATTAAAGAGGTGGTTATCACAAAGGGCCAGGATAGCCTCCACAATAACAGATGATGCCAGACTAAATTCATTCCTTTTTTTTTTGAGAAATTACTTAACTCAGTGGTTCTCAACCTTCCTAATGCCCGACGCTTTAATACTCGTATGTGGGTGTATCTGCATGTGGGCAGACCCACCTGGAGACAGATAGAGCAGTGGTGTCTGGGTTCCTAAGACCATTGGAAATATGTGTTTTCCGACGGTCTTAGGCGACCCCTGTGAAAGGGTTGTTCGACCCTCAAAGGGGGCACGACCCACAGGTTGAGAACCACCGACTTAACTGGTATGTCAAAGGATTGCTGTAGATACTGTTTATCTAGATTTAATGAAGCATTCAACAAAGTCTCTATTACTACTCCTTTTGAAAGATGAAGGATGGACAATATAGGACCATGAGGTAGACTCAAATCTGGCTCAATGGTCAGATAAATAGAGTAGTCATTAATGGTTTTATGCCATCCTGAAGGGAGATGCCCTTGTGTCGTTCAGAATGTTTAGCGTGATTTGAATAAAGGCATAGATGGCATGCTTGTCCGATTCACGGATAACACAAAACTAGAAGGGAAAGTTAACACACTCGATGACAATCAAATCCATAAAGATCTCAACAGGCTTGAACATTGGGCCAATTCTAATAAGAGAAATTCAATAGGGATAAATGTAGTTTTGTTGTTAGCTTTAAAAAAAAGCAAGTTCGTAAATGTAAGATAAGGAAAACCTCGGCAGATGGTCATCTTAAAAAAAAAAGGATGGATGTTTAGTGAACAGCAAGTTCTGTCTGTATGAATCAACGGTATCATAGGAGATAAGATAATGAGATCTTGGGCAATTAGGTAGCACAATAGATAAAGTGCTGGGCCTGGTGTCAGGAAGATTTATCTTCCTGAGCTCAAATCCAGCCTCAGACACTTAATAGCTGTGTGACCCTGAGCAAGTCACTTACTCTGTTTGTCTCAGTTTCCTAATCCATAAAATGAACTGGAGAAGGTAATAGAAAACCACTCCACTATCTTTGCCACAAAAACCCTACATGGGGCACGAAGAGTCAGACATGGGTGAAAAATGACTGAACAGCAACGAGATTTTAGCCAGCATTGAGAGGTGTACTCCTATAGAAATGAAGTGCCGGTCCTACTGTAATCTGTCCTGATTAGACCACATCTAGAGAATTTTATTTATTTCTGAGCACTACACCAAAAGGCATTGATATCCTGGAGAGGATCAAAGGAAAGCAACTAGGATAGTGAAGGACTTCTAGTTCATACTATTTGTGTCTAATGGTGGCCGTCTCTGGGGTGGGGAGGAAAGGGGCAACAGAAGGAAAAAAAGGGGGGGGGGGAATTTACATGATAATTTTGTTGTATGTTTGAAAGGAATAGCAAGTTGTACATAGCAGATTTTCAGTTCCATGTATAATCATCTTTCTTATTATATTATGCTATGAAAATGCTCGTTTCATTGTATAAATTAAAAATAATGTTTCTTCTAAAAAAGATGTATGAAGATCGCTGAAAAGGCTAGGAATGCTTAGCCTGAAGAAGAGAAGACTTGGGGCAGGGGGGGAGAATTAGTGGAGGGTCATGATGACTGTTTTCATGTGTTTGAAAGACTGTCATCTGGAAGAGGGATTAGATTTGTTCTGTTTGGCCTTAGAAGGCAGAATTTGAGGCAATGAATGGAAATTCCAGAGAAGTTCACTTAAGCTTGATATAAGGAAGAAATTCATAACACTGAATGATATTCAAAAGTGGAATGGTAAAGAAGCAAAGCCACTAGCGTGGCACATGCAGGAGAGCAAGTTGTTCCCTAACCATCTCCACCCCACTCCCTAATCACAGATAACAAGATTCTTGCGTGTTAACAAGACATTAATGTGTTGTTATCCTTTTCAGAAGTAGGGATATGTTTCTCTGATTGAATTTGAAGGGCCAGTGTCAAGGCTGTACTTGAAGTTAGTTCTACCTGTTTGTGAGAACTGAGTCCCTTGTTAAATTTTCAATATGAGTATTTATACCTTAGAAACTGGCAAATGTTATAAACCAAGGCTTCATTGATTATTTTCATGATTGTCTAGACTTAAGAAAGTGATGGAGGAAATGTTAATAATGCAGATTAAACTTCAAAGAGTGCTGTGTGAACATTTTTTTCCAGGGAGCTGATTGTTAAACATTTACCAGCGCATCTCTGACTATGCTGGTTGGCAGTAAATACTGGCTATACTCTGAGGACCATTAAAAAGTTGAATTTTCCAAATACACACACACACACAAATATATGTATAAATATATATACACACATACATGCATACACACATGTGTGTGTGCACGTGTGTGTTATTATATGTTATATCATATTATTATGTCATGTTAGGGTTTTTTTTTCCTCAAGTCAATTGAGGCAGAAGCCATCAGTTAAGGAAGAACCTGGGCCCTGAGAAAGAATAGTTCTTGCAGGGAGGATGAGAATGAGGTGGGAAGAGAGGATCACTCTCTCCTCTGCCCCAGTGGTCATGACATTGGCATGTACGTTGTAAGTGACACAGCCTCCAGCCAGAAGGCCAGCTGAGCCACCTGCCCAGCAGAGGCAATGCACCAAGGGAAAAGCTTGAGGACTCCTCTAGGAGACAGAGGACATCTAGGGCCTGAGTCCTTGAGGCACAAGTTACCTTGATCATATGTGTGTGGCCTGTGCTTCATGACCATTGTATTCCAAGTTTTTGCCCCTCTTTGCACTGATGCTATATTTGTGAGAGAATATACCTCAGGTTCAGGGGGAAATGTTTTATAGCTACTATTCACACTATGCTTTTTCCTAGTAAATACTTTTCCTTTGAGCTAATTATATATTGGCTTACTCTTCAAGAGAAACTTGCAAGTCGGGGGCTCATGAGCTATAATTTTAGTAGCACAGGGTCTATCTATAAACCTGAGGGCAGTTGAGGATAAAACCTGCAAGTGCCAAAGTGGGAAGCAGCCCAGAGAGGGTGCTCCAGGTAGACCACAGAAGAGATTTTTTTCAGATGTGAGTAGAACTAGATGCCCATTGAGTTTCCTTCCAAGTGTAAAATTCTCCAATTGTCTGCTGCCAAAAACTTTTGTACTCAGGACTCAAGGATCATAAATCAGCAAGCATTTCTGTAGCATCTACTATGCACGAGGTTCTGGGAATACAAATGAAAAAATGCAATCGTTTCTGTTCTCTAGGAGCTTAGAATCTATTAGAGCAGACAACACGTAAACATATAAACATATAGAAAATAAAGACAAGGTAGTTGAACATAAGGTAATTTGGCACTAGTAGTTGGGAGGCTCGGGAAAGATGATGTGGTGGTGCTGGTGTTATTAGAGCCAAGTCCTAAGAGAAATGAGGGATTCCGTGAAATAGAAGTGGGGAGGGAGGGCATTTCAGGTACTGGGTATGACCAGTTCAAAGACTGGGAGACTGAGTGCCTTGTGTGAGAACAGAGAGAAAACTAGTTTGGCTAGATCACAGAGCATGGAAAAGGGAATAATGTATAACAAAGCTAGAGAGATAGGTTGAGACCAGTTGTGAAGGGCTTTGAAAACTAGATAAAGGAATTTATATTGTATCCTAGAGGCAATGGGAAGTCATTGGAAATTACTGAGTAGGAGAGCAGCATGGGAAGGTCATTCTGGCAATGAATGGAAGGCAGGCTGGAATGGGGAGAGAATTGAGGCAGGAAGAGCAATTAGGAGACCTTGCAATGGGACAGAAGAGAGATGATGAGGTCCTGAACCAAGAAGACAGGTTATGAGTCATGAGAGGAGATGAGTGGGAGATGTTGTAGAAATAAAGATGAGAGGTTCACCATTATAAAGAATATACAGCAACAGCATAAGCTTTTGTCTTCTAGAAGCTTTTAATCTTAAACTGTTTGGTTAAGTGCCAAGTGAGGGACACAGAGAGCAAACACTGTCATAGTTCAGAAAAAGGAGAAGTCACAATGGACTGGAATGGTCAGGGAAGGCAGGAGTTGGGCAGCATTTTTTAAAATAGAATATAATAATAAAATAATAATAAATAATAATAATAAATATAATATATTTATATTTATATATAAAATTTTATTATATATTATATATATAATTATATATAAAAATGTATATATAATTATATATAAAATTTATATTTATATATAAAATAAATAATAAATAATAATAATAATAAAATAATAAAAAATTTATTTTTATAGAATCACAGGATTTAGATCTAGAAGGGACCTTAGAGATTAACTATTCTAACCTACTTGCTTAATTCTTTTTGAAAATGTCAAAGTATTTAAGTACTTGCTATTAATAGATAGTAATGATAGAAGATTTTGATCGTTAGCTCAATGTTTGCCACGTTGTAGACATACTCTTTAGGGAGGAAGAGGTGGCGAGAATCTTATTTCCTAAGGTTATCCTGTGATTGAACCAGTATTTTCTAGTTTCTGTTGAATTAGAATGGAACAGAACTTTCATTTATGTATAGTCCATGTAAGGACTAAGGATACCTAGCCCATTTCCCACTTCCATTAATGAATTGGGCCCCCAGAGTTTAGCTGTATTGCCCCTCTGGATTCCAGTGATATAGCCCTGAGGGGTCAGTGATCATACTCTAACCACCGGTGTGTTTCCCCCTGGAGTTATCAGTTGAGAATCATTTAGACAGCTTGCCTTAAGTAACTTTTGGAAAAGGTTTGCCAAGGTGGTATAGTAAAAATATTCCCCTAAAAATCTGTATCACACTCTTACATAAATACATACAGACAACAGGGGAGAGTATAGCGCATTCATTTTACAAATGAGGAAAGTAAGACCCACAGAGGAAAAATAACTTGCCTAACTTCATACAGAGAGCAACTGGCAATGCCCAGGTTCTCTAAACTCTGCATCCAGTGACATGTGGGAAGATAATTAAATTCATTTCATGGTAAGATAACCAAGTTATGGTATCATAACTAGTACATTCTTAAGGCACTATGAGAAAAAATGAAGCACATTTTCCAAAAACCGAACTTACACTAAATTTTTTAAAAATGAATTAAGATCACAACTGTTTTCCAGGTTTGTTATATTAGGCTTATCATTTTAACAATGCACAGGAAAATTCTCAAGAATCCTTCATAAACATATAGAACAAAAAAAAATCTTAGAATGTTCAACATAGTTAACAAATAACCCACCTAATGCAACAATTTAAGCTAAAGGACCCTATAAAAAGGAAAGCAGTGTGGGGCTTTTCAACTATTAGATCAATAGGATAGTCATTTCTCTAATTATTTTTATCAGGCTGAAATTGTGGTGCCATTTGTTTGCAACAACTGGCCTATATATGGAATTCCTCAGTAAGAAATAAATATTATGGGACTTCATCAAGACTTTTAACTCTAACAATAGGATAATCACTTCTATTCCAATTAATGAAAAACACAGAAATATCTCCAGATATTTGAGAAAAAATACTCAAACATTATAGATGTAATCTCTCTGATCAATGATGATAGAATATAGATCCCTTGAGGCTTGCCTCTCGTTAGCACTACGCAGGGGCAATAAATGGGAGAAAGAGAAATTCCTCCTATAAGGTTCAAAGGGTCCATACAATTACCACTTTATTGGCAGAAGGTTTATGTTGTCCCTAAATTGTACTATCTAAAGATACCTTGACATTGGCAAAAATAAAAGAAAATCAGACAAGAAATAGTCACACACCCTTTAAAATTACCTCCAAACAGAATGGCTCCTGTGGTACGTAATGCTCCTGACTAGGTTTTGGGCTACCCACACCTCATGCTCAGGGCACGACCAAGTTAATTTTCAGTGAGAGTTAAATATGACTTATACAGAGACTGATGACTATTGATACTACTGGAATTTGAGAGAATAAATCCACAAACTCAGTGGTGTAGGGTTGCCTTCAAACAATGCAAAATGCAATCCAACTACATTTTCTTATCTGGTATGATTGTTGTTCCTATTTTCCCATAAATCCTCCAAAAAGGAACCACTGTTCTGGAGGAATGACTCTACTGCTTTCAATATTTTATTGGTAGTAGAACAGACCTTGGGATGTCCATCTGTTGTGGTTGCTTGCTGTCTCTCTATGGTTCATATATGGTGTGGTTTCTATTCTTATTCTTTCTATTCTATTTTATGACTCTATTCTTAGGTTTCATGAATGGAATTCTTTATACCCATTAGAGTATTATATCATCAAGGATAATACATGGTAGCCTATTTACATATATCATGCATCTTTGGCATTATCCTTTGCATTATCCACAGTTTTGATCCTTTAGAAATTGTGGTATTCTATGATATCCATATAACACCACCCAGAGAATACACCTAGAGAAAAGATGAGAGTTTTGTGTTAGGTAAACTCTGGGGATTATTTCAAACACTGTACAATTTCATTTTTTATTTAAATTTTTTGTTTATTCCTATCTTTTGTTTTTATATTACCTTCATTTCCAAGTATATTCCTCCTCTCTGTCTTACCCAGAAAGTCACTCTGTGTAGCAAAGCATTTTGAAAAGACAAAAAAATGTAGTCTAGCAAAAGCCACCAACACATTGACTAAGTCTGAGCATATCTGCAAGATTCTTCATTCATAGTTTCCCATCTCTGCGAAGACAGGAGGGAAGTGCATTTTCTCATTTCTTCTTTGAGGCCAAGTTTGGTCATTGAGATTGCATATCATTCAGGTTTTGGAGATTGCTGTTCTTTCCATTTAGATGGCTTGTATTTTCTGCTACCCCAGAAAGATGACTATAAGATATACCAAATAATATATTTCGTTTAAGACTATGTGGCCACCTTAGTAATAAGTTGTCATGTTACATTGTTGTGAATATTATGCTTTAGTTTCTTGAATGTTATGCTTTAGTTTATTGCTTAATAGAGAGTTCATTATAATATGCAATTAGACCCTTAAAGTTATTCACGGCAGCAATCCTCAGGAGAGCTGCTTGTGATTGGCTTTATAGTATCATACATACTGTTTTCCTGGTTCTACTTAGTTCGTTTTTGCATCAATTCATATAAACCTTCCCATATTTTTTCTATTTTTTACATTCATCATTTCATACTAATATTTAATTACATTCTTATATTACAATTTGCTTAGCCACTTCCCAGTTGGTGGACATCTACATTGTTTCTATTTCTTTGCTAATACAACACAAAACTGGTGCTATAAATATTTTAATGTGAGATCTTTCTTTCTCCCTTTGACCTCCTTGGGATATGCCAGTAATTGAATCTCTGATCAAAGGGTATGGATATTTTGATCATTTTCTTTAAATGATTCCAAAATGGCTTTCCAGAAAAGTTTAATCAATTCACAACTCCAATAAAAACCTTTTAATTTGTAGTGATATTCCATTACACTCAGGAACTACAATTTGTATGGCTATTCCCCAACTTATAGGCAAATAATTTGTTTTTCTAGACTTTTGTTACTACACAGAAAATACACTGCATGATTTTTTTTAAGGGGGCTTTTTGTCTTTGGCATCCACCTATTCATAATCCCTATTTCCCTGACCACCACCAAATCAATTCAGGATCTATGTGCTAGCTTATGGCTATTCAAAGATCTCCCTCTCCCACCTCTTATCCACTGCATAACAGTCCTCCCCGTACTTTCCTCTCTCCAATCAAAAACTACTATTACTTCAGCGTGCTTGATCTAAGCTGACTGATTTAATTGAAGTACAATATTTCACCACATAATTGTTGTAGATTTTATGACAATTTGTTTTTGCCAAAAAGTGGAATATAGTCATCATATGAAGCTTTTAAAAATTGTGCCATTTTATTACTTTATTACTAAACTGTCTTTGGTGCAAGAGTAGGCTGCACAGAATACTCATGAACACACATTAAAATTGGAAAGATGCAAGTCTTACCATATCACATGATTTACTCATGGCAGCTTTGCCTGCCCACTCTCTCCTCTTGCACCTACAATTCTTCATTGGGTCAGCGACAAAACTTCAGTACTGCAGCGCTCTAAACAAATCAGGCAAGTCACTTTTGGAAATATACTGGCAATGTCTGTACATTTGAGAATTCTAGGCTTGGGGCTCACAATATGCAAGAAATAAATGCATCTCCAAATGCCGCTGATGAATGCATTTCTGCTCTGTCTACCTTAAGCAGCCTGACCTACAGAATTATACCATGCAACAGTTATGTGATGAAAGGCTATAAAACAATTTTTGGACTGAAAAAACAGGATGCAACAGTTGGGTGGTGGTGACGACTGTGCATTGAGATTCGATAGTTCAGACTGAGGTATGGAGTCACTCAAATTTAATCTTACAAGGGAAGACTGATGTTTTAAAAGTAGAGCTTGTTAATCAAAGGAAACTTTAATTGGTGGAACATATGAGGTAACTATTTATTAGGTGGAGAAACTTTGGGGGCTCTTGACTAGCCAATGTAGGCATTCCAACCAAAGGGCTAAACAACTTTTCACAAGCAGAATGTTGGCTGGCAGGCTTCTGGATAGAGAATTGGAATTGAATTCAATTCCTGAAACAAGAGCACTTAAGTACTTTACTCACTTAAAATGTTATATTATTATGAAATGCTAAATTATACATATAAATAATATATAAATATATTCTGTATTAATTATATATGTGATATATTGTACAAAATATTTAAATTATAATGTAAACCGTTAAATGGTAAGTGTTGTTAATATTATTCTGACCCCTACTGCAGGCTGAATTAAAGAGCTAGATTTCAAGATATTCTCTCCCAATTAAAAAAAAATTAAAGGTAGGACTGCATGCTTACTTCTAAATTAGCTAAACAAAAGGAACTAGAAGTGACAATGCTTGTTAAATGAACCAGTGTCTCCTTTGAAGTTAAAGCAAGAGACAAAGAGGCAGAACCAAAACTAGCTACAATAACAACTCTAAAAGGTAGGGAATGATTTGGAGAGTTCCCTGATCCAATTTTATTTTAAAGGGCTTAAAACAGCGGTTCTGAACCTGTGGGTAACGACCCCCTTGGGGGTCGAACAACCTTTTCACAGGGGTTGCATAAGACCATCAGAAAACACATATTAGGAACTGAGGCACTGTTCCTCTCTCTGTTTCCAGGCTGGTCCACCCACATGCAGATACACCCACATACTCGTATTAAAGTGTGAAGCATTAGGAAGGTTGAGAACCACTGGTTTAAAAGATAGTGATTCTTTGTGTCCTTTAATGGGCACCTTCCCAATGAGAATGTGAGCATGCCCATTGGCAGTCTATTAAGAAGCCACGAGGCAGTTCCTTACTGGGTTTCAGGACTCTCCAAATGATTACCTTGGGACTCTGAGAACAGACTCTTGTCAGAGAAGTCATCTCTTGGTTCTTTTATCTTTTTTTTTTTTTGCCTTTTTTCCTATTTAGAAGACAGGTCAGGATCTAGCAGAATGAACTTGTGTTCTGAGAATGAAGGAGGAAGAGTCTACCATCTCTTTCCTTAGAAAATGGTGATGATTGCCTTAGGACAGAAGTATGTAATGAAGACAGACGTATTTGTCCACAAAGGCTAAGAGAGAAAGTAAACTTTCCTCAAAGTGAACTTTCCTTAACCAAGAGATGGCGGTAGCCAGGGCAGTAAGAAAATCCCCAAAGAAGCATGTAGCTCAAGCAGGAATGTACTTGTTCACCCAAGAAATGCTCCTAAGAGAAGAGTTCATGAATAATGTTCCTGAGCTCCACCTCCTGTGTCAGAGAGGAGAGATTTTGATTCCCTAGTCAATGAAAGATTTCTGGGGTAATATCAGTTTTAGAGATTGCCTTGAGAATGCCTTTCAGTTCAAGAATTCAGAACCTCACCTTCAGGAGAGGAGGAAAATTTCTAAGCAGTATTACTCTTAGAGAAAGAAGAGGATTCCTCACGTAGCCCCTATAGCCAGCAGAAGAGCAAGGTTAAAAGCTAAAGCATAGAAAAGTAGAGGCAAGTGACTCCTTCCCACCCCAGCCTTTACACTGAGTTATTTTGGACAGCGCAGGAGCAATGAGAAAGAGGCTGCCTGTCCACTGGACCATTAGTACCAAAATGTATTTGTTTTCCAACAGGGATCCAGAACACAAGGGGCTTCCAGAACAGACACCCTCAGCCCTTACCAGGGGTGCTCTATCTGAATACATCCCTGCAGTAGCAAAAGGTGACAAATGCCCAGTGTCCTGGGCCTCCCCATAATATTGCTTTTATCCTTATTGCCTTCCAATAAGCTTGATTAACAATCTCATTGACCTCCCTTTACACAATAGTAAAATAATCATGATCTTTACCATCTGCTTCCCACCTTACATTCGTCCATTACTTCATGGATGAGAGAGAGAGAGAGAGATCTATATATAAATATATGTCAATCTACATAAATAAATCTACATATAAATACATAATATATAGATGCATGCATGTACATATGTATATCTCTAAAATCTCAGTTGAGCATCAGTTCTCTGAGCCAGACTCGAGGAAGGCAGTGGAAAGAGAGGGGAAAGAACCAAGATGTAGCAAGAAAGAACATAGCCAAACTTCTGTCCACAAAACTCCTCTAAACAGATTTAGAAAATGCACCAGACTGAATCCTGATAGAGAATTGCAGAAAAAGCTACAGTGAGTTCATTGTCTTGCCCAGGTCTGCATAGGGAGACAGACAAGGAGACCTGTTGACACCAGGGACTAGATTTGGGCAGGAGCAGGCAGCCCAGGGAGAAGCAATGGGACACCCTCTGACTTATACTGGGGCACTGTGATGTGCTCATGTGCCAACTGGAAACTTTCTTGCCCACTACTCAATTCTAGGTCACAGATCCAGGGCAACCTGAGAAGAGGGTTTGTACATGGAAAGTTGGGGAGAGATGGGGCAGAGTGCTGTTCCCTGCAGGCAGGTAAAGGAGGAAATTCAACAGCAAGCAGCAGTGGTTTGACTGAGATGCCAGGAACAGAGTATGATCTCAGGTCTAGCCTCTAATAGGGGAATAAGTAGGATTTGAACCCCAGACCAAGGGAGCCCTGCAATTCTATCACTCTGAACCAGCAGAATTTCCCAGCTGGCTAATAGGAGCTGTGTCCAGCAGCACTCTTTGTTGCTCTGCTCAAAACCCAGGAACTTTCAGAGCTCAGACCAAAGGGTAACAATCAGACTTTGCCCTAGATCAGACCACTTCGGGAACACTCAAAACTTGAAGGACCCCAACTTGTCCCTGAGATTCTGGAATAACCCCAGAAAGCAGCAACAAGACCAGCCTAGGCCTTCCCTCCCAAAATGGAGCAGACCCCAGAGCTAATATCAAAACCAAAGTCAGGAAGTAGGCTGGAAGAATGGGGGTAAAAAAAGCAACGACCCTGCCATAAGGAGCTGTTGTGTTGGCAGAGATACTCAAGACACAAATGCAGAAGAAAAGAATGACTCCAAAACATACAGTAGCAAAGCCTTAGAGAAAAACACAGACTGTGCACAGACAACTATAATTCCTTGAAGAGATTGGGCTAGAATTTTTTATAGTTTTTAAAAATACTTTTATAAGTAAAATGAGATAGCTTGAAGGGAAAGTGGGGGTGGGGTGGGAATAAGAGTTACAGAAGAAAGAATTAGAAAGGGAATTAATAGTGTGGCATAAGAGGGACAAAACTTTGCCCAAGCAACAAACTTCCTAAAAATTAGGATGGACCAAACAGAAGTCAATGACTCCATAAGACAACGGAAAATACTAAAACAAAGTCAAAAGGCTTAAAAATAGAGGAAAATATAAGATATCTAATAGAAAAAACAATTTTTTTAGAAAACAGATCAAGGAGAAAAATAATTTAAGAATCATTGGGCCATCTGAGTAACATAACAAATAAACAAAGAAGCTTAGACATTCTATTTCAAGAACTCTTAAAAGAAAACTGCCCAGGTCTCCTAAAATCTGTAGGCAGAACAGAAATAACAAAGAATACACTGGTGACCTCCTGAAAGATAACACAAAATGAAAATTCCCAGGAACATCACAGGCAAAATCCAGAGCTTCTAGGTCAAAGGAAAAATACTGTAAGCAGTCAAAAAGAAAGAATTTAAGTAATGAGGAGCCACAGTCAGGATCACTTAAGATTTAGCAGCCACCACCACAAAGGAACAGAGAACTTAGAATATAACATTCTAGAACCAATCAACAAACATTTATTAAGTAGCTACTATGCTAAGTGTTAAGGATAAAAAAAGACAGTTCCTGCCCTCAAGGAGTTTACAATCTAATGGGAGAAGCATATATATAAGGTAAAGTGTACATGGGGTAGATAGAAATCATCAACAGAGGGAAGGCAATAGAATTAAGAGGAGTTTGGAAAAGGTTTCCTGTAAAAGGCACAATTGTAGTTGGTACTTAAAGGAATCCAGGGAGGTCTGTAGGCAGATGAGATGAAGGAAAGTATTTTAAATATGAGGGACAGTCAGAGAAAATGCCTGGAGCTTTGGAGCAGCTAGGTGGCGCAGTGAATAGAGCACCGGCCCTGGAGTCAGAAGGACCTGAGCTCAAATCCGACCTCAGACACTTAACACTTACTAGTCATGTGACCTTGAGCAAGTCACTTAACCCCAATTGACCCTCCAAAAAAAAAGAAAAAATGCCTGGAGCTGAGAGATGGAGTGTCTTGTTTGTAAAATAGCCAGGAGGCCTGTGTCACTCAAATAAAGGGTACATGGCAAGTAGTAGGGTATAAGTAGCCTGGAAAGGTAGAAGGGCGTTAGGTTATGAAGGGCTATTAATACCAAACAAAGCATTTCCCATTTGATCCTGAAGGTAAGAAGCCAGTGGAGTTTATTGAGTGGGGGTCTAGGGTATATGAGACACGCTCAGACCTGTCCTTTAAGAAAACCACTTTGGTGTCTGAATGGAAGATGAATTGGAGTGAAAGAAACTTAGGCCAGTAGACCCATTGCAGGCTATTGCAGTAATTGAGGTGTGAGGTGATGAGGGTCCGCCCTAAACATGGCAATGTTCCAGGAGAAAAGGAGGCATTTTGACACAAATTGGATGGTGGGGAGGGGCAGATAAGAGCACGAGAAATCCAGAATGATTCCTAGACTATAAGCCTGAGGAACTAGGAGGATGGTGTTCCCCTCTAGAATAATAGGAAAGGTAGGAATGGGGGAGGATTTAGGGGAGAAGAAAATGAATTCTGTTTCAAATATTTTGAGTTTCAGATATCTACTCAACATCCTAGGGACAGCTAGGTGGCACAGTGGCTATAATGCTAGGCCTATAGTCAGACCCATCTTCCTGAGTTCAAATCTGGTCTCAGATACTTACTAGCTGTCTTACCATAAGCAAGACACTTCACCCTGTTTGCCTCGGTTCCTCATCTGTAAAAAGAACTGGAGAAGGAAATGGCAAACCACTCCAACGTCTCTGCCAAGAAAACCTCAAGTGGGGTCATGAAGAGATTAAAATGACTGAGCAACAACAACAACAACAACATCCCCTTGAGGTCTGGGGTCATGTTGGGTTTTTTTCATTTTGGAGAAGGAAATGGCAAACCACTCCAGTACGTTTACCAAGAAAACCCCAAACAGGGTCACAGAAGACTTGAACATGACTGAAACAAATGAACCACGATTCAACACCCAGTTTGAGAGGTCTGAAAGGCAGTTAGAGATGAGAGATGGGAGATGAGCAGAAAATTTGGGGCAGGATTGGTAGTTTTGAGAATCATCAGCATAGAGATAGTCATTAAATCTATGGGAGCTAATACAATCACCAAGTGAAATAGAATAGGGGGAGAAGAGAAGAAAGCCTAGGAGAGAACCCGAAGGGATGCATTCAATGAGGGGGCATGATCTGAAAAAGAATCCAGCAAAGGAGACAGAGGAGGGCTCAGATAGGTAGGAGAAGAACCAGGAGAGAACAGTGTCCCAAAACTTAGAGAGGAGAGAGTATGAAGGGAGTGAGATCAATAATGTCAAAGGCGGCAGAGAGGTCAAGGAGAATGAGAATTGAGAAAAAGACTTTGGATTTGGCAAGTAAGCAATCCTTAATCTCTTTGGAAAGAGCAGTTTCAGTGGAGTAACAAGGCCAGAAGCTGGATTGTAAAGAGTTAAAAAGAGAGTGACAAGAGAAAATGGAGGCACAAATTGTGGATGGCCTTTTCAAGAAGTTTAGCTACAAAGGGCAAAAGAGATATAAAATGATAGTTAGTGGGGAAGGGAGAACCAGGGAAGAAGTTTGTGTTTTTTTCAGAATGAAGAGATGCAGTCATGTTTGTAGGAAGTAGGAAACGAGCAGTAGACAAGAAGAGACTGGATATAAGTGAAAGAATGGGAATGACAGAGCAGGCAATCTCTTGGAAGAGAAGGGATTGAATGAGATCATTTGAACAAGTGGTAAGGAGAACACCACTTCATCATGTGTAACAGGGGAGAAGGAAGAAATAATGGCATAAGGCATTAGGAGTAGAGGAAGGGGGGAAAGAGGGAGTTCACAGTGAATGGTCTCAATCTTTTCTGTAAAACATGAATCAAAGTTCTTAACTGAGAGTGTAGGTGGAGGGGGAGTCACAGAAGGGATGAAAAGGTTTAGAAGAACCAATGTGGCAGATAATGAGTTGATAAGGGAAGAATAGTAAAAGACAATGGATACAGAGAAGAATAACTTGCCCAGCAAAACTGAATTGCTACAGAGAGGAAAATGGATCTTTAATAAAATAGAGGACTTCCAAGCATTCCTGAAGAGAAAACCAGAGAGCTGCAGAGAAACTTTGAAGTTTAAATGCAGGAGTTAAGAGGAAATATAGGAAGGTAAACACAAATGAACAATAATAAAGGTTTAAACAAGGATAGATTAATTACATTCGGTTATGGGGAGATGACATGAGTCCCCTTTGAACTCTTTCATCATTAGAGATCATACATAGAGGGAACTCAATTGGACAAGACCAGGGAGCTTTCTGTTTCATCTTGATAACTTTAAGAAGAATGGAAGAGAGGGGGTGCCTAGGTGGCTCAGTGAAAAAAAGCACTGGATTTGGAGTCAGGAGGACCTGAGTTCAAATGGGACTCAGATACTTAACACTTACTAGCCGTGTGACCTTGGGCAAGTCACTTTACCCCAATTGCCCTGCCCTCCCTCCTCCAAAAAGCAAATTTTTAAAAAGGAGAAGAATGGAAGAGAGAGGAAAAAATAGTCTCAGTGGGAGGAAGTAAAGGAAAGTTAGGGAAAATCATCTCACATAATTAGGATGCACAAGAAGACATCTATAGACAGGACAGGTATTATTATCTTCATTTCAGAGAAGAAGAAAATGTGGATCAGAGAGGTTAAGTGACTTGTCCAAGGTCAAACATCAGGTGGTAGAAAGAAAACTCAAACTCAGGTCACTGACTCAAATTCTGTTCTTTTTTCTATTCAGTACATGTATCCACAAATCAAAGGGAAGTTTTCATGCATTCAGAAATTACTTCTTGTTAGAAATTTATCATTTTTAGTCTTATCCCATTAATTAAGTAATCACCAAACACTTATTATGCTCTTATTTATGTGCCAGGCACAGTGCTAGATGCTGAAATTAAATAGTCACTGACTGGGAGAAGCTTACCATCTAGCTGGGGAGACATTCTCCAAAATACAGCTTGGCAGCCATGTGTGGTACAGTAAGGATTTCTGATGACATTCTCCTTTCTGGCTGGGTTCCTGCTTTCCACAGTCCAGTGGTGGTATAAGGTATGAAAATGGCTAGGGAAGGAAAAAATAGATAAGAAATTGACAAGACATTATAGTTATGATTATAATATTATTATTTTCAAGACTACCTGAGAATAGACACGCTGCCATGTATAGGTAGTTAAATGCAATTAAATATATCTTATGCTAATATTTCTTAACTCTTGAGGACATTGCAAATGCACAAGTACTTTTTCTGTCACTAAAGGTCATAACTTCCTTAATATTTTGAATCATGGAAGGTTAGTACATTCTCTTTAGCTAGATAGAAAATGTGTTAAAGGAGGTAAAAGGTGGGAAGGAAAGAAATAGGACGGTTTATTCTATTTACTTGTAGTTTTTAAAGTAAGGGATGGTATAATGTCATCTGGAGAACAGAATGCCATCCCACTTTATCTGCTTCTTCCAGTGCACATGAGAATGCATATTAATCTCTTTATGGGCTGAAATTATGTTTTTTTCATCTTTGCATCCTTTATAGCACCAATCATAACAACCAAGACATTGTAGGACTCAATAAATATTTGTTGAAATAATCCTTCTTTTATGATGCCCCTTAGTTTTATTATATGTACATATATATGTATATATGTGTATGTGTGTATGTATATAGATATATACTATACGTGTGTATATATATGTATGTGTGTATATCCCTATGACTTTGGAGGGTAATTCCCTCCATCAGCACAGATTGCAACCCTTCTACAACTTGATAAGCAGTCTTTAAGAGTAGTCAAGAAATCCATCAGCCTGAAACCATACTAGTGATGGACCTCTCCTGCCTTCACTAGGCTACTCCTCCGATCTCAGACTAGCTGAGGTGGCATGTGAAGACTTTCTAACCAATTTCTATCAATAGGGACCTGTCAGAGCTTAAGCTCCTCTGGTGTAGATTTCAAGAAATCAGGGTCACATCACTGTAGGAATGGCTAAGCAAACCATGGTACATAAATGTTACAGGGTATTACCTCACTATTGCTATGATTTGACAAAAATGAAGAATTCGGAGAAACAAGGGAACACTTCCACGAATCAATGCAGAGGGAAAGCAACCTGAACCAGCAGAACCATATATACAGTGATTGCAACAACATAAATACAAGAAGGTCAAAACTGAATGCTGGGCAATTTTAATTACCAAGTTTGACTGTGGAAAACCACAGAGAAAATGCTCTTTCCACTTTTCATTGGCTAAATGGAGAAACCAGGGGGTTCCATATGCTTTCAGACATAGTCAAAATTACCTCAAAAAGTTACTTGGTTCTGCTGTCTTTCTTTTTCTCTTTTAATCTTTGTCACTAGGGAAGGCTCTCTGAGGAGCAGGAGTGGAGAAGGAGAGACATATTTGGAAATTAATGTGATCTAAGAACAAAACACAAAATAAATTATTTTAATTATCTACCACACAAGTAATAATAATAATAACAATAATAAAAGAACCCAGCTTCTCTACACAATGATAAGATATCAGAGAAGGACATTAGAGGGAGGCTTTATGGTTACATATTAATTGAGTGCTATTATCCAGCTTAAACAAGAAGAAAAAGGAACTCTGAAGGAAAATTCGAGAAATAATATGTTAAAATTATAAAACTGAATAAACAGTAGTAATAGTTAGCAATTATATAACGCTTTAAGGTTTACAAAGTACTTTACAAAAATCATCTCCTTTTAACCTCACAACAATCCTGGAAGGTAGGTGCTGTTGTTATCCCAATTTTACAGATAAGACAATTGGGGCTTTAGAAGTTAAGTGACATGGTCAGGGTTACACAGCCAGTCAGAGTCTGAGGTCATATTTGAACTTGGGTCTTCCTGACTTTCGAGTCAGAAAATCTGAATTCACTTTCTGACTCTGACACTTATTTTGTGAACTTGGGTAAGTACCGTAGCTTCTCTGGGCCTCAGGTCCTCATCTGTGAAATAAATAGGTAGGAGGAGATTGCAAAGGTTAGGGGTAACATAAAATGTTGAGGTATAGGATTTACAGGTGCTCAAGACCCCAAAATACCAACACATCAGGTCCTGCAAAATTAATTCAACTCAAGTCTTCTTTCAGCCAAAGTAAAGCAAAGTTTATTAAAGGTTCGCCATAATGGGTAGACTCTTTAGGAGCCTCTGTATCTGTGATGCTTGTACTGGACAAATGGGCCAAAATCATCCGACACAGAGTGAGTCTGAGCTAGATTGAATTCTCAGTCCCATCAGAGAGGCAAGATGGATCTTAAAGACAGAAAGAGTGTGGGAGGATTTAGAGGTGGTCTAGAGGAGGGGTTTGGGGAGGATCTTGAAGAGGAGTCTAGGGAAGGTCTTGAAGGGACCTAGGTCAAATTCCAGTAATGAGATTAAGGGTGGGAAGCAGCTGGAGGCTACTGGAGATGACCGACAAAGGAGGGCTAGGCTAGTTTAAGGGTAACAGATTTGGGCATATTTTGGGAGGATCCAGGGTGGGGGCTAGCTGGACAAAGGAGGGCTAGGCTAGGTCAAGAGTAACAGAGATTTGGGCAGAGCTATAATGAAAGGCTTATGACCTCAGGCTAATGCCTCATCAAATGGGAAGATTCCATTAGAGTTCCAGGGGGTTCCCAGAGCCTGTATCCCATCAGAGAAGACTTCTAAGATCCCTCCTAGCTCCTAATCTATGATCCTAAATCATTTAACCTCTCAGTTCTCCACACCCCTCCCCCCCAAGATGCAGAGCAGAGGCCAATCTACCCCCATTGGACTGTGAGCTCCTTGAGAATAGGGACAGGTTTTTGGTGGGTTTTTTTGTCCTTTCTTTGTATCCCTGACACTTAGCACAGTGTCCAGCACAGAGCTCATTAGAAGACAATTTCCTCATAGGAAGCTACCCATATCAATGAAATCATAGGTCTAGTGGGGGGGTGGGGAAGGGGAGGCAGAGAAGGGAGAAACAGGTGTAATATTGGTCTGAGATGGGAAAGAGATGGAATCTAAGTGTTGTCAGGCACAATGACAAGATCATTCTCTGTGCTTCTCTAACATTTTATCTTTCAACCAGCAACTGGCATTTATTCCATGGCAGGAGAAGCAAAGGCTTAAAGGGCACTGTTGAAATCACCATGCACTGTTAACAGGCAAGTCAGAATTACAACAGTTTACACCTAATGGAAGCATATTGGTTTATTAATTGAGGAATATGACATCAAAACCACCCTTTAAAATCTCTCAGGAATATCTGACAATTATGTGATCCTAGTAAATCCAAAGTACAGGATTTAAAGTTTGTGATGCCAAAAAAGAAAAGAAAATTACAGGTCATCATACCAATGAGGACTTTTAAAAAGCTCAGATATTGAGCTGTTGTTGGACTGTCATTTTCAAATGTTCTGTCAACAAAAACACGGCAGAATATGTGCAGAATGATTTCCTGTGGTACTGAATTTAGGACATAACCTGCTGCTCTGAGTGAACAGTACAGAGAGTACCAAATGATAAAAAAGGCCTTAAACCACATTTTCTTTGGACACACCTATAAAATAATTTAAAGTCTCTTTAGACAACTTTACCTTTTCTTCCTCACCAGTAGCATTGTTTGTGTTAATATAATTTTATTCTTCAGAGATTATTTCCTCTGCAGAATTTTAGGTCATGGCATTCCACATACCCTTTTCCTGAATTCTTTGAAAAAAAATTAGCTCTTCAAAATTTATGGTCAGTCTTAGAGTACACATGGCTTTCCTCTCTCAGAGATGACTGTGGTCAGCTTTCTCCCAAGGTTCTAGTTACTATTACTTCAGCATCAGGTCCAGAATAGTCACTCCCCTCATTGCTTTTGCCTTCAATAGTGTGGGAGAGGAGGGGGCTTGGACTTGGTATGGATAATTCACAAAGAATATTAATCCACTTGTGGGCAGATCAAGACCTTATCAACTAGATAAGTAATTTATTCATTAAACAAATGTTTATATTACACATACTGTTGTGGCAGCCTCCCAATGGGAAGCAGGTGCCTGGTTTGGCTTTTTTCCTCTACTGCAGATTCCATATCTTTAGGAGCCAGGGACTCAGAAGTGTGCAGTGGAAGAGTCTGTGTGTGGGGAGGAGGGGATTAAGACAAGCTGTCAGGGTCATGAGAAATCAACAATTATTGACATTTTTATTTTTAAAAGGACACAGATAATACTTTGCATCTCTCTCCTCCTCCTCACTTTTGCTCTTTTTCCGCATTCAATTCCGTCACTGATTGATATGAAGGGTAAGGCCTTTCATAAGCTAACCCCTTGCTACCTTCCCAGTCCTCTTTCCATCTTTCCCCTTCCTCCCCTCCACTACTCTGAGATGCTATGACTCTGCCTCCTTGCTGTTCCTCCATCTCCCAGCTCCAGGCATCATCAGTGGCTGTCCCTCATGCCTGGAACATTCTCCTCATTTCCACCTCCTACCTTCCCTGACTTCTTTCAAGTCTCATCTTAAGTCTTACCTTCTGCAAGAAACCTTTACCAATTGTCTCTAATCTTACTGCTTCCCTCTGATTATCTCCTCCTTGTCCAGGAGGGATTAGTTTACTCACAGCTGTTTTTGTAGTCTCCACCATTACACTATAAATTCCTGGAAAGGAGGGCTGGGTTTTGCATTCTTTGTATTCTCAGCACAGTGCCTAGCACATAGTCATTATGTGCTTATGTTAGTAGACTCCCTGCTACTCCTAGGGATGTGGCTGTACAACCTGAAGATGTAGATATCAGCCCACATTGGACTCCCCGCAGGGGTGGGGAACCTGTGGCCTTGCGGTGGGCCACCTGTGAAATACTTATTCAGATGAGCATTTGATCAGTCAAATAGCATTTATTAAAATGCCAAACACTGAATTGGGTGGTGGGGATACACATTCAAAAGTGAGGCAGTCCCTGCCCTCAGAGAACTTACATTTTAATAGTTATACACATTCTGACCCCAACCTATCCTTCCATAATCAACAAATGCTACTTTCCGTCACACCCTTTATTGGTGCAGCCAATAAAGGGTTGTCATAGATGACACTCCATCTCTCACCTCTTTGCTTTCATACTAGCTGCCCCTCACGGCTGAAACGTACCCTTCTTCTCATTTGCATCTTACCATACCTAGCTTTCTTCAAAACAGCTCAAGCTGGGTCTGAGAGAGGGCAGCAGAGAGAGTGAAGCTGAGCAGCGGATGCTTCACGATGTTTACCATTGTCACTAATTCTGTGCCAGGTAAAGCATTGTTATGTAGACAAGCACATTTTCTCCATTCTTGCCTGAAGGCAATCCTTTTACTCGATGGTCATGTGAAATATAGCAAGTTCAGAGGAAAGGCCTCAGGGTCTGATTCTGCTTGGGTAAATCCACAGTAATTCATACCTCTACCATAAAGTGAATCTACCGGACCATTGAGAGGGGTGAGGTGAGGTGAAGGGGAAGAAAGTTGGTGACTGTCTGTGAATCATTAGTGTGAGCAACAGTGGGCATGAGACTCCCAACACCTTATGTTAAACATGGCCAAGAGAGTGGCTACCAGTGTCACCAGTGGTGAGATGAGAGATCCTTGAAATGCCTGGGGAGAGCCATTTCAGCTGAGTGGTGATATCCAGGAATCCAGGACTTGAGAAGTGAGTGGGAGGAGAAGAGAAAGAGGTAATGAGCATACAGTGCATTTTCTAGGAATTTGGCTACAAAAGGAGGAAAATTATTTTAAATAATTATTTTTGCTAACTAGGTGCTAGTCAGGCATGTTCAAAATGAGGTACTTATTAATTGCTCACTATGTACAAAGCACTGTGCTAAGCTCTGGAGATACAAATAGGAAAGTAATGATAGGAAAGTGGTTAGGTGGTACAGTGAATAGAGCATCAGCCCTGGAGTCAGGAGGACCCGAGTTCAAATGTGAACTCAGACAGTTAACACAAAACCAGCCATGTGACTTTGAGCAAGTCACTTAACCCCAATTGTCCTACCTTCCCCCCTCCAAAATAAAGCAAAAACAGAAAGAAAAAAGAAAAGTAATGATGGAATCCTAATAAAGCTGCCCCCAGACGCAATATTCTAACTTCATTATAGGCCCTACTGTACCTACCTAGCCCCCCCCCCCCAATGTCCTAACTTCTTCATATACGCCTCACTGCTCACTGGAACAACAGGTGTGTCCCTGAACTCTTAGTTCCCACAGAAACAGCAGGTATGTCCAAGTGATGGGAACCAAGCTACTGCCTCTCCCTGGTCACTGCCCCCAGACCCATTCCCACAAAAACAGTGTCTTGTACTCAACCACAATCACATCATCCATCTGGCCCAAGACAGGGCTATCTTGACCAGACAGGACCACAATAGCTAGCCAATTGGGGGGGAGGGGACGGGAAGGGGAAGAATGACCAGAATGTTTAACCACAGAATCATAGATGGAACCCTTCCTCCATTACCTAATCCCTTAACAAACCCCTCCTGCCTTTTTAATATTAATCACATTCTTCTATTCTACATAAATTTTGATTATGTAATTGCATCTTTACCCTATAAAAATCTATCTTGTTTTCTCTCAAGTTGCTGGTTGCTCTTAGAAATTAGCATGTTTCATAAGAGGCATCAATCTCAATAAATTGCCTATACTTGGATTAGAGGTGGTCTGATTCTGAATTCTTTGAGATGGTTCCACCACAACACATCATGAAAGCCTGACAGTTTTTGGGTGGGCACAGCCCCACCAAAACAGTAAGACATTCCCTGTTCTGCAGGAATTCAAAATTCTAATGAGGAAGACAACAAATATGGAAAGTTTCAGCTGCAGTCAGTTGGGAAGGTTCCACGGTCCTTAAGGTGAAGTGGCAAAGCAGATGTTAATGCCTCTTCATTGATGTCATTTCCATTGATAAAATCATATCCATTACTGATGTTGAACCATTTATCAGGGCCAAAGATCTTAGCAGTGGGAACTCTCTTTTCTTGGTCTTTGGCAGCTATGGCTATAGCATCTGCAGGAGCCATTGCCAAGCTACATTTCCACAGAGTGCCTCCCAAGATGATGTCCGAGGGCGCTGGGCTAGAAACCATTATTCCCAGGGTTCCTAAATTCAAGGTCTTGAGCTGTCCCCATCTGGGATTGAAGAGAGCCAGAGGAGCAGGTGGTGATGCTGTTTAGACTTGCCTGGCATTTACTTCCTCCTGTCTCTCCCTCTGGATGCCTTGCTGCTTCAGCTAGGCTACCTTTCCTGCCCTGTGCGTAGTAGGGGGCTGGCAGCTGATGGGGATGGCTGGCCTCTTCTCCATAGGAATTGTGGAGAATTGTGGAAATTATAGAAAATTGCGGACAATTCCCTGAATGATGGCCATGAGGACTGGACTGGAAGCAGGAATGGTGCTCTGGGGCGAGCTGCCACTCCCAGAGTTTCTATACCTATATGCTTTTTGGTGGCAATTGATCAGCTGTTGCTATGGTAGTAATGAGAATGTTGGGCCTCCTCCCCACATTGATTTCTCACCTCAGTGGTGGCTGTGGGGGCTGAGCAGGAAGCAGAATGACAAGGGGCAGTCAGCCAAAGTGGGTCTACACCCACCTGCCTCTCCTTTGGACCACCAGCATACCTGAGGACATGTAAGTATGACTCTTTCCAGGAATGAAGGAAGTAGAAAGAAAGAAAGAACTCACTTTTGAAGAGGGATTAGATTTGTTCTGTTTGGCCCCACAGGGCATAACTAGGAACAATGGCTAGAGACTGCAAAGAGGGAAAAAAAAAACCCAATAATTTAGTAATAATAAGAGCCATTCAAAAGTGGAGTAGAAGACAGGATGTTCCTCCTTATTGATGATCTTCATAAAAAACTTAGATATCGGGATGCTAGGTGGTGCAGAGGATAAAGGACCAAGCCAGGAATCAGGAGGTCCTGACTTCAAATCCAGCCTCTGACACTTACTAGTTAGGTGGCCTTGGGCTAATCATTCACTCTCAGTTGGCCTCAGTTCCCTCACCTATAAAATAGGGATAATAACAGTACATACCTACCAGGGTCGTTGTGAGGCTCAAATGATCCTCACATTTGTAAAATATTAAGAGTTGGGGGGTGGGTGGTTTTGTTTTGTTTTTTAGTTCCTGGAATGCCAACCCCAGCGTTGCACAGCCAGATAATGCCAGAAGGCATGGGGATTGCTGCCTTCTTCTACAGCCGTCCTCAACCTGTGGGTCACCACCCCTTTGGTGGTTGAACGACCCTTTCACAGGGGTCACAGGGGTCGCCTAAGACCATCAGAAAACACATGTTTCTGATGGTCTTAGGAACAGAGACACGGCTCCTCTATCCGTCTCCAGGCAGGTCTGCCCACATGCAGATACACCCACATAGGAATGTAAAGGGTTCTGGCATTAGGAAGGTTGAGAACCACTGTGACTAGTATAGGCTAGGTTGCTAGGTAAGAACCCTCCAAATTCTAGGGATTTCCCCCCATTCTAGCCATCTCTTCCCTTATCTTTAAAAACCTCTACCCTACAACAATGAAGGGCCTGGCTCACAGTGGGTACTTGCAATTGATTGAAACATTTTACTCTTAACTGGAACATTCATGGTTTTTCCTGAATTGCTTTCGTAGAACTTCTAACATCAAGAATATTTATAACAGGTGACATCAACTCGATATTATTATAAGGAATATTTGATGAGCAGGAAACAAAAGTGGATAGAGGGCCAGTCATAGACCTTAGACTCCATTAAATCTGCTAAAAGACTGTGTGCAAGTCATTTAATTTCCCTCAGGCAAGCTGCCATAGATAGTCTCTAAAACCTAAAGTTATAGGTGATCTGCATCAATGGAGGGAGTTTCCACACCAGGAATTCCCCATACCGATAAATGAGCAGATTGCTTCTTGGAGCGCATGTGCATACACATACGCATGTACACATATACACATATATGTGTGTGTTGCGGTTGTATCATCTTAATATGATGTCAGAGAACAAACAAAAGTAGTAGTGCTATTAATGGTAGCTTCATACATGAGAGGTGGACAACAATTACTAGCATTTTCCCTCAGAATTGCTTGGCAACATCTTCCTAGGGAGCTCAAGCTCAGCAATGAATAGCTAAGACAAGGGTAAGGAACCTGCAGCCTCAAGGCCTCGTGTGGAACCTCTAGGCCCTTGGGTCAAAGGGCTGCACTTGAGGACCTAGAGGGCTACACATGGCCTTGAAGCCACAGGCTCCCCACCCCTGAACGAGATCCCCAAGGCCCCAGTGAAGTAAACACTCACACAACAACAGTGCCAACACAAACTGGACTTCCTTTTTGCTCTTCTATTCAAGGGCTAAATTTTCTTCCAGTCAGCTTGTGCTCCTATTTATTAAAGTTCAAAGGTTTCTCATTCTTAGGATCATCAGGTCACAGAATTAGAGCTAGGAGATATTTCAGAAGCCATCTGGTCCAAGTCCTTCATTTTATAGATGAAGCAACTATGGCCCAGGTAGAGAAAGAGACTTGCCCAAAGCCACACAGATTTTCGGTAACAGAGGTAGGAACTTGAACTCAGGTTCTATGACTATCAAGGCAATATTCTGTCCACTGCATCATGCTGCCTTCAAAGCCAATAGTAGTGCCTTAAGGGAACATCATAGGTTATGTCATAATCATGGCTAACACTTTACGTACATTAATATCCTTTGATCCTCAAATCATCCCTGTGAGATAGATGCTATTATTATACCCATTTCATAGATGAAAAAACTAAGGTTAAATGACTTGCCCAGGATCAAACAGCTAATAAATATTTGAGGTAGAATTCAAACTCAAGCCTTCTGGATGAGAATTTGTACTGGAAGGTTAAGGGTAGCGTCCAAGACTGCTACAAGAAGGACAGAATGAAATAGTGAAAACATAACTCTACCTATTAATCACAAAGGTGACTGTGACTTGGAAAACAATTGCTAAATCAAAATGAAATACTTGAGGCAAAGAGCAATCATTTAATTCTGTAAGTAATAAATATTTACATCTCTCAATTTACGCACAGTATGTGATTTGGTAACAATCATAGACAAATGTGGTCTAAGGGAGCCATGGAATCATGGTAGTGGCCACTGAGAAATGAAACTTCAGACTAATCCCAGCAGCTTATTCAGTCAAGATGTGTCAAATACTCAGTAAGATAGCAGGCACTTTTAAATGGTACAACTCCCACATGAAGACTATAGAGTTATATGAATTTTATCTTAAAACTCTCAAATTACACAGCTACTGGCATAAAAAAGCAGTGTCTCTCTTTCATTAAGGAAAGAAAACATTCAAGTTCAGTCCACAGCAGCAAAGATTCCCATAGTTCTCTGTGTAGCCTCCATGTGGGGCAGGCCTGGTGCTTGTCCAACACTATTTTTTTCCCCTCATTTGAATTTGAAGGTTATGTATTCATGAAGAGAGGTAAATTTATTGTTTCATAAGTGTGTGTCCCACAGTCAGAAGGAAAACTCCAGGCCATGAATTTGAATTCATCAAAATCATATTCTCAAAATAAACCAGAAGCATGCCTTTTATCTTTGCCAAAATGGTATATCTCAGTTTCCCAACCAATGAGAAAACTTGATTTTTTTTAAAGTTTGTCCAAGAAATAATCTGTTCATATTCTGAACTCCATTAAAGTAAATT
>CM053580.1:241795145-241876858 GCA_028627135.1 Pseudochirops cupreus | reverse complement strand
TCTCTCTCTCTCTCTCTCTCTCTCTCTCTCTCTCTCTCCATTAGCTCCAACAAAGTTAATTATTATCTCTATGCAGATGATTTCCAGATCTACATATCCAGCCCAAGTCTCTCCCTTGAGTTTCAGTCTCATATCACCAGTTGTCTATTGGATATTTTAAGGAAGTCCTAAAACATCTTAAACTCAATATGTCTAAAACTGAACTCCTCTTTCTCCCTAAATGCTTCCTTCCTCCAGGCTTCCCTACTTCTGTCAAAGGTACCAGAATCCTTCTGCTATCTCAGGCTTGTAATGTTGACATTATCCTGGGCTTCTCACTATCCCTCATCCCACACAGACAAGTTGCCAAAACTTGCTATTTCTGCAATTACAAGTTCTTTCATCTCAAACACCTTCTAACCACTCTCACAGCTGTCATCTTATTTCAAGGTCTCACCACCTCTCACCTAGGTTTCTGCAACCACCTCTTAATTGGTCGCCTTGCCTCAAGTCTCTTCCCACTTCAGTTCATCCTACACAATGCTACCAAACCAATTTTCCTTAAGCAGAGATCCAACCATTTAACTTCCTTACTCAATCAACCTCAGTGACTTCCAATTATCTTTAGAATAAAATAAAAACACCTCTGTTTAGTTTTTAAAATCTTATACAGCCTGGCCTCAACCTATCTTTCCAGACTGGTTGGACATTACTCTTCCTCCTATACTCGGCAATCCAGTTAAACTGGTGTTCTCTCTGTTACTCACACATGATTCTCCTGTCTTTGTGCCATTGCACTGGTTATCCCCCATGCCTGGTATGTATTTCCTCTTTATTTCTGCCATAGAGACTTTCCCTTCCTCTAAGATGCAGCTCAGACACAGTCTTCTACACTAAGCCATTCCTGATTCCCAACTCGTAGCACCCTTGCTTCTGTATTATTTTGTACAGAGTGTCCTACAAGTTTTATTGACTTCAACAAGACAGTTAATATAAGACTTTTCAGGATACCCTGTATTTATCTGCTTTGTGTACATATATGTATTTATTAATTTTATATTTATATGTATTGATATATATGTACATGTGTCTATATTTATGTATATATTTATATATATTGTATATATGTATATATATATATGTATACTTACATATATACATACCTGTTGTCTCCCCCATTAGAATGTAAGTTCATCACAGATATGTAGGGATCCTGACACATAACAGGTACTTAAACCAGAGACCTTCCACTAAGTTGAGTCATTGATGACTTCACTTGAAATCTGGGTATTCCACCAGTTCTAAATCACTTACTTGTACCACCAGTCCATCTCTCTCCTTCTTATCCACAAACATAATGAGAGACTTGTTCAAAATCTTGGCTAAAATCCAGATAGACTTTGACTATATCATTCCCCTTGTTTATCAGTCAGGTTAAACTATCAAAAAAGAAATAAGGTCAGTCTAGTTAAAGAGTGCTTCTTAACCTGGGGTATATAAAAGCTTGTTTTTAATATTTTGAGAACTACAGTGTAATTAGTTTTCTTTGTAACCCTATGTATTTTGTTTTATGCATTTAAAAACATTATTGAGAGAAGACTTCACTAGATTCCAAAGAAGCCTAGGACACAAGAATCTCAGGCTAAAGTGATAAAGCCATGTTGCCTCTCAGTGATCAATACTTCTTTCCTAAGTACTCACAATCCTCTTAATAATATACTTTAGAATTTTTTACAGGAAAAAGAAGTAAAGTTCACTAGTCTTTAGCTCCCATTTTAAAATGTAGGACCTTTGCCCTTTTCTAGACCCAAGCTTCCAAAATCTTTTAAAGATCACTGACAGCAGCTCAATGATTACATCTGCCAGTTCTTTCATTATTCTAAGGCAATAGTGTCAAATTGAAGCAGAAACAGGGCCACAAAACTATACTTAAGGATTCATGTTGGTCACATATTAAATGAAAAAATATGTTTTGTTGTATTTTTATTTGTTTTGCTAAATATTTTCCCAATTACATTTTAATCTGGTTCAAGTCAAACTTAGGAGTGTTGCAGCTGACAACGCACACTACAGGAGGACCTCCTGATCTGGCACCTCAGTGATCTAAGATATAGTTCATCTCAGTCTAGTGACATGAGTTCATTGAAACCATATCTAGATACTACATAACTATTCATTTATCTTAAGGTTGCACTCACTGCTAGTCATTTTTATTCTATTCTATACTATCCAAAGAGTATTCTCTTTGGTGATCATAAAAAAGGGGAAAGGGCCTACATGTACAAAAATGTTCAGAGCAGCTCTTTTTGTAGTGGCAAAGAACTGAAAACTGAGGGGATAGATGCCCATCAATTGAGGAATGGCTGAACAAGTTGTGGTATAGGAATGTAATGGAATACTATCATGCAATAACAAATGGTGAGCACGAAGATTTCAGAAAAACCTGGAAAGATTTACATGAACTGATGCTGAGCGAATTGAGCAGAACCACAGAACACTGCACACAGTAACAGCAACATTATATGAAGATCAACTATAATAGACTTAGCTCTTCTCAGCAATACAATGATTCAAGACCATTCCAAAAGAATGACAGAAAATGTTATCCACATCCAGAGAAAGAACTGATGAAGTATGAATGCAGATCAAAACATACTATTTTTCCTTTATTTTTTCATGATTTTTTCCTTTAGTTCTGTTTCTTCTTTTACAACATGACTAATTTGGAAATATTTTACATAATTTACATATATAACCTATATAAAATTGCTTTCCATCTTAGAGAGGAGAGAGGAGAAGGAGGGAGAGAGAAAAATTTGGAACTCAAAATCTTATAAAAAATGAATGTTAAAAATTGTCTTTACGTGCAATTGGGAAAAATAAAATCTAATTTTTTTAAAAAGAGTATTCTTCTTGGAAGAAAGAACAGAAACAAAATAAGTAGCCCAACCTTCTAACCATCATCCGTTACCATCAACCAATATAATCTAACACTCTGAAGGGGTCCAAGTTTTACAGAACAAATCCTTTTATTAAGGGGATTTGTTCTGTGAAGTTCGGAGTTCATCAAAGGACTGCACTTAAGGACCTAGAGGGCCACATGTAGCCCTGAGGCCACAGGTTCCCCACCCCTTCATTATGCCTCTGTACCATATAGTGGTCCTATTCTTTCTTTGAGCCATCTCTTGCCCTCAACATAGCCTTCAAGATTCTTGCCATTTCCACTTCAGTAACTAGTTCCTCTTTGTTGATCAGAATCAGGTCCAGAAATAGAATTCCCTTTGTCATTTCTTCCAACATTTAAAGGGTTAAAAAACCATTAATATAAATCACCAATTTATCACTAGCTCTGCTTTTGAGAGAGAAAGTGTCAGCAAGTTTTTGAAGTCTTTTTTTGCCACAAAAATCATAATACTGTGAAAGGTGTGACGGCTCTTTGCAGTGGAGAGAGCCCCTGCCTAGAGTCAGGAAGACCTGGGTCCAAATCCAACCTTAGATACTAACTGTGTGATCCTGAGCAAGTCACTTCACCCCATTTGCCTCAGTTTCCTCATCTGTAAAATAAGCTGGAGAAGGAAATGGCAAACTACTACAGTATCTACTACCAAGAAAACCCCAAATGGTGTCACAAAGACTCAGACACAACTGAACAACTGCTCTGGCGAGAGAAAATGTCAGCAGATTTTGGAGTCTTCTTTTACCACAAATCATAGATCTATGAAAGGTCTGCTGACTGTTCACCAAATTCTATACCTAATTTCTCCTTCTGTCTAGAGATCATCTGTAATAACATTTCTGTTTTTACCTCCACCAAGATGCCTTTCTTGGTCCTCTCCCCCAACTCCCCATCACCTTCAATAACTCTAATAATAATAATAATAATAATGCCTTCCCTCCATAACTATACAACCCGTCCCCACCCCCTAAAGCCTTTTACTCTATATATATCTTGAATATACATAGTTGTTATCATGTTTTCACCACCTTTAAAATTTAAGTGCCTTGAGCCTAGAAACCATGTTTTTGCCCTTTTATGTATCCTTAGCACATTGCCTGGCATACAATAAATGTTTAATAAATGCTTGTGGAATGACTGACTTGAATGATTTTTCTTTCTTTTTTTTTTTTTAGTATTTTTTTAATGTTACATTTTGAATTCCAATCTGTGTCCCCCCTCCCTCCCAACCCCACACTAGAAGAGGCCAACATTTGATATAGATATATATATGTGAAACTATACAGTACGTATTTTCCATATATCAGTTCTTTCTCTGGAGGTAGATAGCATCTTCCTTCATAGGTCCTTTGTAGTTGATTTGAATATTCATGTAACTCAGAATAGCTTAGTTATTCACAGTTACTATTCAAACAACATTGATGTTGCTATATACAAAGTTTTCTTGGTTCTGCTTATTTTACTCTTCATTATTCCATGTAAGTATTTCTATGTTTTTCAAAATCAACTTGTTCATCATTTCATACACACAGTAATATTCCATCGCAATCATATGCCACAACTTATACAACCATTCCCCCATAGATTGGCATCCCTTCAGTTTCCAGTTTGTTGCCACCACAAAGAGAGCTGCTATAGATATTTTAGAATGTATAGGTCCTTTTTCCTTTTTCTCTGATCACCTTGGGAAACAGACATAATAATGGTATTGTTGGGTCAAATGGTATACACAATTCTATAAAACTCTTTGGGCATAATTCCAGATTGTACTCCAAAATGGTTGGATCAGTGTACAACTTCAACAACAGTGTATTAGTGTCCCAATTTTTCCACATCCCCACCAACATTTATCATTTCTCTTTCTATCCTTTTAGCCAATCTTAGAGGTGACATAGTATCTCAAAGTTGTTTTAATTTGCATTTCTCTGATCAATAACAATTTAGAGCATTTCTTCATATGATTATATAGAGCTTTAATTTCTTCTTCCAAAAACTGCCTGTTCATCTTTTGGCCATTTATCAACTGGGGAATGACTCATATTCTTCTAAATATGACGAAGTTCTCTATATATTTGAGATATGGGGACTTTATCTGAGAAACCATAAATTTTTCCCCCAATTTTCTGCTTTCCCTCTAATCTTGGCTACATTGGTTTTATTTGTATAAAACCTTTTTAATTTAACATAATCAAAATTATACATTTCATATCTCACAATGCTCTCTATGTTTTGTTTATTCATAAATTCTCCTATCCATAAATGTGATAATGTGTTCCATGTTCTAATTTACTTATGATATCTACCTTTATGTATGGATCACAAATTCATTTTGACCTTAGCTTGGTAAATGGTGTAAGATACTGGCCTACAACTAGTTTCTCCCAGACTGCTTTCCAGTTTTCCCAACAATTTTACCAAATGGTGATTTTTTATTCTAAGAGCTTAAATCTTTACATTTATCAAACAAGGTTACTATAATAATTTACTACTGTGTACTGTAAATCTATTCTGCTCCACTGATCCACCATTTTATTTCTTAACCAATACCAGGTAGTTTTAATAATTACCAGTTTAAGATCTGGTACTGCTAGAGCTCCTTTCTTTACATTTCCCCCCCATTAATTCCTTTGATATTCTTGGCCTTTTGTTCTTCCAAATGAATTTTTTTTAGTTCAATAAAATATTTTTTTGGCAACTTAATTGGGATGCCACTGAATAAGTAGATTAGTTTAGGTAGAATTGTCATTTTTGTTATATTGGCTCCCACCCACCACCCACCCCTGAACAATTACTATTTTATTATTGAATTCTGATTTTATTCATATGAAAAGTATTTTATAATAATGTTCCTGGGTTTATCTCGGCAGGTATACTTCTAGGCATTTTGTATTGTCTACAGTTATTTTAAATGACATATCTCCTTTCTTTTCTTGCAGGGCTTTGTTGTAAGATTATGGTTATATAGAAACGTTGATGATTAATGTGGGTTTATTTTATACTCTGCTACTATACTAAAATTATTGATTGTTTCAACTATTTTATTGTTGTTGTTGAATCTCCAGAATTTTCCAAATACATAATCATATCATCTGCAAAAAGAAATAGTTGTATTGCCTCATTTTCCATTCTGATTCCACTAATTTTTTTAATTCTCTTACAGCGATTGCAGGATTTCTAGTACAATACTGGATAATACTGGTGATAATGGGCATCCTTCTTTTATTTCTGATCTTACCAGAAAAGTTGCCCACCTATCTCCATTACAGTCAATGCTTGCTGATGATTTTAGGTAGATGCTTCTTGTCATTTTAAGGTGTATTGTTAATGTATTTTTACCTAATGGGAAGATCTTTCGCATCCATTAATAGACCCATGTGACCTGCTTGAGTCACATGAGTACGTGGTGGGAGGAGCTTGACAAACAGGTGGATCAGAGCTGAGAGAAAATTGACAAGAGTAGTTAGAGCTGAGGGAGAGAGAGGAAGCAGGCAGCAAGTTGTGAGTGTTTGTTTGTGGGAAGGCCCTAGCAGGGGGAAGGCTTGGGAATGGCAGTGTCCCCTGCATTGTTATTGTGCGTTGTTATGGTGGATTTGGCTTTCGGGTGTTGGGATGCCATTTTCTGGTGTTTGATTCTATTCATTCTCCTTGACTTCTTTCTTATTTATTTTTTACTTAGATTTGTCTAGTTCTGAGAGGCAAAGACTATAATCCACCCACTGTCTTAGTTTTTCTATCAATTTCCCCCTGTAATTCATTTAGCTTTTCATTTAAAAATCTGGATGCTATAGATTTTGATACATATATGTTATTGTTTCATTATCTATGATACCTTTTTTTTTAAACTAGATTTTAGTTTATTTTTAGTTTACATCATTCATTTCAACAAGATTTTTGAGTTTCAAATTTTCTCCTCATGTTTCCCCTACCCACTACCTCAAAACAGTGATCCCACTGTATACCCTCTCCCCCAATCTGCTCTCTCCTATATCCCTCCTCCCACTTTCCAGTAGGGCAAGATGGATCTCCTTACCCCAGTGCTATATATCTTATTTCCCAGTTGCATGTAAAAAATAATAATAGTAATAAAATATTCTTTTAAATATTTGATTTTAAAACTTTGGATTCCAGATTCTTTCCCTTCCTCCCTCATCACCCATCCTTACTGGGAACATAAGCAATTCAATATAGGTTGTACATGTGTAGCTACGCAAAACATTTCCATAGTGGATATATTGTGAAAGACTGACTGTGTTTCCCTCCTGCCTATCCTGCCTCCTACTTGTTCTATTTTCTACTTCGACCCTGTCTCTTTTCAAGAGTGTGTGCTTCTAACTGCCCTCCCCCCCAATCTGCCCTCCCCTCCATCATCCCCACTCTCATCTCCTTCCCCCCTACTCTCCTGTAGGATGAGATGCCCTATTTAGTGTGTATGTCATTCCCTCCCTAAGCCAAATTCAGTCAGAGTAAGGTTGACCCATTCCCTTTTGCCTTCCTGTTCTTCCCCTCCATTGCAACAGTTTCCCCTTGCCTCTTCTATATGAGATAGTTCACCCCATTCTGTCTCTCCCCATCTCTTCTCATTATATTCCTCTCTCATCTCTCAATTTCACCTTTTAAGAATCATCCCTTCCTATTCAATTGATCCTGTGCCCTCTGTCTATGTACACATATATACACACATGCAGATATGTATTCATATGCCCATATACCCTCCTATATATATATATATACATATATATATATATACATATATACACATTTATATTCCCTTCAATTATCCTCATACTGAGAAAAATTTCATAAGTTACAATTATCATTTTTCCATGTAGGAATATAAATCGTTCAACTTTGATAAATTCCTTATGATTTCTTTTCCCTGTTTACCTTCTCACGCTTCCCTTGCTTCTTGTATCTGCATGTCAAATTTTCTATTCAATTCTGGTTTTTTCATCAAGAATACTTGAAAGTCCTCCACCTCATTGAATGACTATATTTTCCCCTGAAACATTAGACTCAGTTTTGCTGGCTAGGTGATTCTTGGTTTTAATACCAGCTCCTTTGACCTCTGGAATATCATATTCCAAGTCCTTCAATCCTTCAACATAGAAGCTGCCAGATCCTGTGTTATCCTGATTGTGTTTCCACAATATTCAAATTGTTTCTTCTTGGCTGCTTCTAATATTTTCTCCTTGATCTGGGAACTCCAGAACCTGGCTATAACATTCCTAGGAGTTTTCCTTTGGGGATCTTTTTCAAGAGGTGATCGGTGAATTCTTTCAACCTCTATTTTGCCATCTGGTTCTAAAACATCAAGGCAATTTTTCTTGAGAATTTCTTGAAGGATGATCTCTAGGTTCTTTTTTTGATCATAGCTTTCAGGCAGTCCAATAATTTTAAAATTGTCTCTGGGATCTATTATCCATGTCAGTGGTTTTTCCAATGAGATATTTCACATTGCCTTCTATTTTTTTCATTTGTTTGCATCTGTTTAATAGTATCTTGATTGCTCATAAAGTCATTCACTTCCATTTGCTCCAATCTAATTCTGAAGGAATTATTCTCTTCAGTGAGCTTTTGAGCTTCTTTTTCCATTGGGTAAATTTGGCTTTTTAAGGCATTCTTCTCCTCATTAGCTTTTTGAGCCTCTTCTGCCATTTGAGTTAGTCTATTTTTTAAGGTGTTGATACCTTTTAATATAACATAATCTTCCTACTTATCACTTTTAATTAAATCCATTTAAGCTTTTACTTTTTTCTGAGACCATGATTACTAGCCATGCTCTTTCTTACATCAGTTGAAGCATAATAAATTCTACTTCAGTCCTTTATTTTTACTCTATGTGTATCTCTCATTTTAAAATGTTTCTTATACACAACATATTGTCAGATTCTGGGTTTTGAGCCATTCTGCTATTGTTTCCATTTTATGGGTGAGTTCATCCCATTCACATTCAAAGTTATAATTACTAGCTGTGTATTTCCCTCCAAACTATTTTTCCTTACTGTTTACCCTTCTTTCTCTCTCTTTTTACCCAGTCTCTCCTCAGAGGTTTAATTTACCTCTGATCATAGCCTCCCTAACCCACATACCCTTCTAATAATTCCTTTCTTATCCTAACCCCCTTGCCCTATTTCTTAATCCACACATCCTTCTAAGAGTCCTTCTCTTATCCTATCTCATGCCCTATTTCTTTGTAAGTTAAGATTTTATACTCTACAATATGCATATGTTATTCACTCTTTAATCTAGTTCCAATGAGAATAAGGTTCCTATATCACCCACCCCCCTTCTATCCTCTCAATCACTGTAACAGTTCTTCCATCCACAACTGTTCATATGAGATAATTTGTTTCATTTCACCTCTCCCTACCCAATTTTATTTTGTTGGATCATCCCATCATAATCAACTCAACTCCAAGCTTCTAGTTATGTATAGTCTTTCAAACTACTCTAGTAATGATAACATTCTTAAGTTACAAATATCATTTTCCCATATAAGAAGTAAACAGTTTAATCTCATTAAATCCCTTATAATTAGTCTTTAATATTTACCTTCTATGTTTCTCCTGTTTCTTGTAAGTCAAATTTTCCATTCAGTTCTGGTTTTTTGTCAAGAATGCCTAAAAGTCCTTTAGTTCATTGAATATCCACTTTTTTCTCACAGGCCTAGACTCAGCTTTGCTGGTGAGGTTATTCTTGGGTACAAATCCATATCCTCTACTCTTAGGAATATCATATTCTAAGCTCTTTGGTCTTTAAAAGTAGAAACTGCTTGATCTCATGTTATCCTGACTGTAGCACCACAATATTTAAAATGTTTCTCTCCATTTGCTCATAATTTTTTTCTCCTTAACTGCAAATTTTGAAATTTATCCATAATGTTCTTGTGAATTTTCATTTTGGTATCTCTTTTAGGCAATGATTGGTGGATTTTTTAAATTTCTATTTTACCCTCTAGTTCTAAAATTTTGGAGAAATTTTCTTTAATAATTTCTTGAAATATAGTACCTAGACTCTTTATACACACACATGTAGATATATACATATATGTACATACATGTAGGTGTACATATATGTATACACATGTGAATATATTCATACACATATGTACATGCACATGTATATGTGTATACATTTAATATATAAAAACTTTCAGGTAGTCTACAAATTCTTATATTTGCTCTCCTCAATCTGTTTTCCAGGTCAGTTGTTTTTCTAATGAGATATTTCACATTCTCTTCTATTTTTTCTTTCTTTTGATTTTGTTTTGTTATTTCATGATGTTTTAGGAAGTCATTAGCTTCCTCTTGCTAATTCTAATTTTTAAGGCATTAATTTCTTTGGTAAGTTTTTGGATTTCTTTTCCAATTGATTGACTTTCCCTTTGTAATTTCCTTGGTTTTCTTGCATTACTCTCATTTCTTTTCCCAATTTTTCCTCTCTTAATTAATTTTTAAAGTTTTTTAATGCTCTTCCAAGATCTCTTTTTGGGTTTGTGACCATTTTACATTTTACTTTGAAGGTTTACAAGTAGCTCTTTTGACTTCATTGTCTTCTTCTGAGTTTGAACTCTGATCTTCTCTATCACAATAGCATTCATCTATCAAGTTGTTGTTTGCTCTTTTTCTATTGTTTGCTCTTTTTCTAAATGGTCTATTTATTGACTGTTAACTCTATGTTAGGGTTGTGCTCTGCTCCTGGAATGTGGGAGATAGTGTCTCAGGCTTCAGGGCTTTTGTGCTATTGTTTTCTGAGCTCCATCTGGGGGCTTTTGACTTTTTGGTTCTTTTAATGTTCTAAGGTCCAAGGTCAGGTGTGGTCACAGCTCGTCCAACTCACAGCTTCATCTATGAGTGACCTCAAATATTCCTCTCTCATCTTTGAGCCTCAACCAGAGTCCCTAGCACCTCTTCCATGCCAAATGCTTTTGCTTTCCGTTGTCCCTCATGCAACCACAGACATCTGCTTGTCACTCTGCCCTGGAATAGAAACCAGGCACTCCTCTCCTATGAGTGACCATGACCCACACCTTTGTAAGACTGCACTAACCTTCACTCTTCCTGTCTGGGCAGCCACAACCAGGACCTGTCTAGTCAAAGTGATACAGCATCCAGCACCAGCAATCCTCTACCCCCAATCTTCCCCTGAGCAGCTACATAATTCTCAAACCATCCAAGGAGCAAAAGTTCCTGAAGCTGAGGATGCTATAGACATAGCTGCTCCCAAGGCTTGATGTTTGTTGACTTGGGTGGTATCTGCCAGGTAGTATCTGCACTTTGCTCTGATCAGACCACCACCCTGGGAGATCAAATCTTTCCTAACATCATCTCAAGTTATCTTTGGTTAGATAATGACTTTATCCTGACTTTTAATTATTTTTGCTGCTCTAAGATTCCCTTTGAGGCATTATTTTAAGTTATGGGGGGTTGAAGCGGGGGTGGAGGGATCTAGGAGATCCAGATAATTTCCTGCCTTATTCCACCATCTTCCCACAATTCACTTTCTTAAATGATTTTTAATCACATGCTATCTACCATGTTTCCCTATACTTCTACACAAAACTGTGTATATGCAGCACCCCTAACTCCCACTGAATGGTTCAGATTAAGAGTGGGGTTCAGCGAGTTTCCAGGCTCTTCCTACCCTTCTTCTTCCATGTTTGTATATTTTTCTCACACACCTGAATTACATGAAATAATAAATTTCCCCATGTTCTTCCTCATTCTTTTTCTAGTATATTACATTTTCCTTTCTTTCCTCTCTTAAAGTCAACAAAATAGAATAAAATCAAATTCAGGCCCTGTTCCTATATGTTCTTTAACTCCCTTTTATATTTTTGAAAATAATGGGATTCTGAACTGACTCTTTTCTCCCTCTATTAGAACATAAGTACTTCATCATTTAATCCTTTCCAATTGTTTGCATTTCAAAGTTTCTGCTCAGCTATGTTCTTCTCATCAGGCAAGCTTGAAAATCTTCTATTCTAGTGAAGATTCATTTTTCCCAAAATAGTTATGCTGTTTTGATGGGGGGGGGGGGCTATTCTTGATTATAAGCCTTTATATATTGCCTTTTGGAATATCTCTGATTCTAGTATTTGCAACACAGTGTCCTGTCACTCTGACTGTGGTTCTTTCATTCTTGAACTCTTTCTAGTTACAATATATTTTTTTTTAATTTGACTTGGAAACTCTGAGTTTTGGCTATGACACTCCTAGGTGTTATGAGTTTGGGATTTCAGAAAGGAAGTGATTTTTTCTGTTTTTACTTTACCCAAATTTTTAAAACATAAGATACAGGGGATTTTTTTGTTTTGTTTTGTTTCATTTTTTTCATTGGTTGGCTATGGCCTTTAGTGAATGTAATGGTTCTGGAAATATCTCTTCTTGACCTTTTTTTTGGTGCAAATTTTTTCATAGTGGTTACCTTATATTTTCTTCTATTTTTTTTCAATTGTTTAATCTTGGCATAATATTGCTTATGGAGTTGATTACTCTATTTTATTCAATTCAATAATTCTGTGAAGTATTCTGCCTTCTCTGTCCTAAAATTTTCTATTTTCTCTCCACTTTTCCCCCTCAAGCCCTTATTTCAAGACGAATTCCACGTTTTTTTCATCTCTTATTTCATTTCCTCTAGCAAATGGTAGTCCTTATGGACAAACCATTTCCCCTCTTGAGGCTTTGTTTTTATCTCTTGTGGAATTACTCTCTTCTTCTGAGTTTACCATTTGGGTTCAGTTAACCTATAATATTTCTTCAAAGTCTTGGTATTTTCCTCTGTTAATTCCTATATCTAATCTCAGTCTTTGGATTGTGACTTTTTTTCAGAAGCAAGCTCCAACACCACTGGCATTCTTGGACTGACTGGGTAGGCACTGTATCATCTTGTCTTCTCTATAGTCTCTATGCTGCTATTACAGCTATTCTGGATAGGATGGATGGTATGACACTTCACCTTCTGCCTCAAACCTATAGGTCTTGGTCTATTTCTGTCTACTTTTTGTGCAATCTCCAATTGCTAATCTGTTCCATACCTTGCTGGGGTCCTGATAGGCCAGTCTGATCTTTGGGATTATGCTTGTCTCTGGCCTTTTTTTCTTCCTTTTCCCAGAGCAGGTGCAATGTTGGCCCTATCTCCTGATGAGATACTCCTCAACGTTCCAAGGAGTGCATAGGCTAGCCCTATCTTCCTTCAAAGTGACTTATAGGGGAAGTGTCTCTCTTCACCCATTTCTATTCTGACAGTCGTAGATTGCAATTTTATTTCAAACCCCATTCGCCAGAAATTGGTCTGGCTTTTAATCCACCTCCAACCCCATCCTGTAACTTCCTCATTCACAACACTCACTGGCTTCGGTTTCTGGTACCAGAGGTCTCACTGAATTCCCCAGTGTAAGACCTTCCCTATCATCCATAGGCTTCAGGACTATTTGTTTGAGTTTGCAAGGGCTTTCTGACTCAGCCTACAACTGTAAGACTATCAGAGCTCAAACCAAATTCTCTGGTGCAAACCTTTTCCAAGGTTCTGCTGGATTCTGCCTTTTTGTGAAATTGTAAACTGAGGCTAAGAGGTTACTTCTCTTTCTCTTTGGTTTTCATGATCATTGCTCTCTCTGGGATCCTTTTCAGATATTTGCTGGGGTGAATGTATGAGAGCTAGACTTCCTAACAGCCTTTACACAATATCATCTTAACCAGAAGTAGTCCAGAGCTTTCCCATTAAAGATAATGCTAGTTCTTGGGTTTCAATAGATACTGTTTATTATATTAAGAAAAGGTCCATTTACTCCTATGCTTTCTACGGTTTTTAACTTAAATGAGTACCGTATTCTGTCAAAAGTTTGTTGTGCATCTATGGTGATTTTTATCATTAATCTAGTCTTTTATTTAGTTTTCCTAATATTGAACCAACCTTGAATTCTTTACATAACTCCAGCCCGGTCATAGAGAATAATCTTTTTAATGTGGTGCTTACTCTTGGCTAACATTTTCCTTAGTATTTTTTGCAACAATGTTCATTAGATATATTGATCTATAGTTTTCTTGCTTTATATCTCCCTGGCCCAGGTATTAGGACCACATTTGATATATAGAAGGAGTTTGGTCTTCTCTATTTTTGCAATTGATGTAGTATTAGTTCTAAGAGCAATTCACTTGTAAATCCATCTTGGCTTGTTTTCTTTTTTCCTTTGAGAGTTCCTTAATGGCTTCTTCAACTTATTTTTCTGTAATTGGGCTATTTAAATTTTCTACTTCTTTTCCTGAAGTAGAAACTTTTGAGGGCATAAGGACTTTATTTTTTTTAGTGTTCAGCTTAGTGATCAAATATTAAATGATAACTGTTCTGGAAAAATAGTACTGAAGTTAAGAATGATTTTCACTGTGATCCTACAAACAATCCAAGTCAGCAACCTTTACTAGTGTGATTTGGCTATTGGCCATAAATGTTTTGTTTTAATAATAATAATAATTATTATTATTATTATTATGTTCTCAAGGCAACCCATCCTTTGAGGCTGAAGTGTAATATTCCACTATTAAAAAGATAATCACTTTATCAGTTTATTAGAGCAGCTTCCTAACCCTATATAACTTATACATTCAAGAGATACTCTGCCCTACCTCCCCCATTTTCTGTTGGTAAGCTTAACCATGCCACTGAAAATCAGGGAAATCACACTAAATCTATCCTTTAAGATAATACAGTTTATGAGTGCTTATTACTAAATTGTAAATTATCAATCAGTTTTGTTTGAGACAGGCATTGGTCAGTATGTTCTGGAAAATACTGACACAAACTGCCTGGCTTTTTTTTCCTATTTCAAATGGCAAATATAGGATACATTTTATTAAGTGCATTTAAACTGTTGTTTAAGAATATAAATTTGCGCATTAAGTGATTTGTAAAGTTGCTATCTAGGTGCCACGTTTTTTCTAACTAGATGTCCTATTGGATTTCTGAAGCTTTTGAGTATGAGGGGGCATACAGGGAAAGGAATCCTTTCAGTCAGTCTTCATAGCCTTCATTCCTACTGTCATATTAGTCTTCTGGCCCCAGAGTCCAACTGTAAATATTGAGATGATGAGTCTTTAGCTATTTTGAGAGGATGAAACTTTTTCTAAAAACAGCAAACTAAAAGAAGTTTCAGTATTATTAATTAAATAATATTAACTAATCTTCTTAGAGGCAGCTTGTAGCAGTGGATAGAGCAGTAGGCCTGAAGTCAGAAAGATCTAAGTTCAAATCCAACCTCAGATACTCACTAGGTATGTGATCTTGGCCAAGTCACTTAACCTGTTTGCCTCAGTTTCTTCAGTTGCAAAATGGGGGTAATAATAGCATCCACCTCTCAGGGTTATTGGGAGGACCAAATGAGATATCTGTAAAAACACTTAGCACCGTGCCTGACACTATATAAATGCCTGTTCCCTCACTCCCTCCCATATCCCTTCTTTGACTCTGAATTGCCCCAGAATAATTATTTCTGTAACAAATTTTGTACTTTACACATAGAGCAGAATAGAAAATAGAAAAAAGACACATATCATAATAATAACAATAATAAATAAGTATTAAAAAGTTGCAAATATGTGTAAAGGACAGACTCTTCTCTTCTGTCTGCTCCACACTTCATACAAATTTTTCCCATAGAGAAAGCCACTCAGGCAGTTGCCTATGATTAACAGACCAATTTGGCTGGAATCTCTAGACTTAAAAGCTCCTACTTTGAAATGGAATTCACCTATCTTATTATTTTTTTAACCCTTAAGTTAACTTTCTTTTGTGTTGCTGCATTAGTTGCCCTTACTGCACTTAATATGCCTAAGTCTCATGGCAGATGGAGCTAAATGTGTGATTTCCAGAAGGACAATAAAATGATTATTTGGATATCTTGCTAATTCAGCCAGCATTTTAATTGACTTTTTAAAAGCCAATGTCTTAACAAGCTCTTATCATATGATGCTTTTGGAACTTTGTTCATTTATAGTGACATTGTGTCTTAATTTACTCTGTGTCTCATGAATGTCCTAGAATTCAGCCGGAAGACTGAATGTGAGATAAGAAAAATGGGACTGGGAAAGACCAAGTCTGTTCTGGAGAAATAGCACTGGATTTAAGAATGCTTTACTCTGAGACCCCACCAAGCAGTCCAAGTTAGCAATCCTATACTAGTATAATGACTATCTCTCATAAATGTTTTATTAACAACAATAATAATATTCCAAAGGCATCTCGTCTTTTGGGATCTGGAAGTGAATTATTAGCCTAACTAAACCTACCTAGGTAAAATTTAAAATTTCTAGCATTTGTTTAAGGCTCTTCTAATTGAAAATATGATCAGAGACTGAGTAGCAGAGATTTCTTATGATATTTAACTACCAGAATTAATATTTTAATACTAATTTACTTTAAAGAGACAGATAAAACCTAGTGAAATTTAAACCACGGTTTAAAATTCTGGTGTCTGAAGATATCCTGGAGTGGAATCATTCTTTGCCTCCCTTTATTTCTCTGTGCTCCCTATTCACTCTGGCTTTTTTTTTTAGTCCTCTTTGAAGATTTTAGTGTTTTATTACTTTTTAAAAACACAAACAACAAATCTTCAAACTGTCCAGACTGAATTTTGAACATCAAGCTATAGTTTGACTTTGCCTCTTTCTTGACCCGCCATTCTCAGAAGATAACAAAAGCATATACACACATATATATGCATAACTCTACAGTCATACCTACATAAAGATAAGTATCTAGCTGTGTGTGTATATACATATGTGTACATGTTGAGGTACACAACTCACTTTGCAAATATTTCATTTGACCCTCAAAATTCTGGGAGGGAGATGCCATTATTATCCTTATGAGAAAACTGAAGCAGATAGTGGTTAAGTGACTTGCTCAGGGTCATACAGCTACTAAGTGTCTGAGGCCAAATGTGAACTCGGGTCTTCCTGACTCCAGGCACAGGCTCTGTCCGTGGTGGCTACCTCACAGCCTCAAAATGGAAATGGAAAATCGAGCAGATGGCAAAACAAAATTAGGTGTGCCTTAAATGCTAAACCCTAAGGAAGACAGTTTTGAGTGAAATCTGAGTTTTAGAAGCTCTTACCAGGCAAGTGCAGCTTTTTCTTTACAATAATTTGCAACAGTTCCATATGAAATGTTTTCATAGCAGCATATGGAGCTGTTATAGTTAAAAGAACACCTCTAAGGCACTAATTCACTTTGCTTCAGAATATACACAAAAGATAAAGCGCAGCTGGGCTATGTGTTGATGAATAGTGAGATGATTTCTACAGAACACTTTATAGCAACAAATCATCTCTGAGGATAATCGAGAACAAACAAAAATTATTTCTATTTTTATTCCTTTATGCCAGGAAAGAAAAAGTATTTGGTTAGTCTCAAGGATAAAGTTTACAACAGCATTTTCTATTTTTGTGACAGTTTAGGCACCTGAATTGTTGACATTTTTGCCCGCCTACCAGAACCTAATTTAGTGGTCTTCCTACCCCAAGGCAGCCTACGGGATAAATAAATGCTGGTTGGGTCTATATAAGTGGACTCTTATAACCATTTACACTGTGTTCTAAATTCCTCTACTTTTCATTTTCTCATTTTATCCCTCTATGTAATTGCTTTGGCATAATCTCAGCCTTCAGATGAAAAGAAGAAACCTGCTCTGAAAGCTGAAAATACCTTTAGCTTATTCTAATGGAGCATGACCGGGAATTCTGAAGAAATTTTAGACTTGGTGAGATCTCCTCTCAACTTGGTACCTACATGCTTCTCTCCCTTAGCATCAGTGGGTAAGCACAGTCTGAATTAAAAGATGGAATTTGTCCCCAGAAACCTTGGAGGCATGGAAATACTAGAAGGATTCTAGAGGACCTTGGTCAACTGAGCAGTGAACAATTGGTTCCTACTTCTGTAGCACTGGGCCTCAGTGAGTTCCTACCTAAGCCCTGACTCTATCATCTCTTCATTTGTTCTAAAGAGCCCATCTAAGCTTCCAGCCATAGATGCAGAAAATAAAATTCTCTATCTCTATCTCTCCATACTTCTAGGAGCTCCATCACTAAACTGGAAACTAGAATACCTAAATTCTAATTCTAGCTCTTCTACTAATCTGAATGTGACCTTGGGCAAAGTCATTTAATGTTTCTAGATCTCAAGTGCCCTTGCCTTTAAAAATGAGTATGTTGAAACAGAGTCCACACAAATAGAAAATTCTATGATTCTTAAAAAGATAGCTGAAGTAAGGATAGAACTCCCTCATTTCATGGCTTCTTTGATTATGAAATTGGATCTGAGCTCCCCCATGGGGGCTCTATTCTCATGAGTGATGAGGCCACAGGGTGTGCTTCATCAAGACATATGTTCATTTTGATGCTATTCTCTCTCTCTCTCTCTCTCTCTCTCTCTCTCTCTCTCTCTCTCTCTTTCTTCCCTTTTGTGCTAAAGAACCATTGACAGCTGCTGCTGTTGACAGCAGGCAGGACCTCTGGCTCCAGCAACATCAAAAGCAAAGCAAAACAGTTGGAAAACACCAAGATCCACCCCTTTTACGTTGACTTTTCTCTTGTTTCTATATACCTGTAGATGAGTTTAGAGATTAACAAGCAATGGAGACATCCAATTAGTTACATTAAAAAATCCCCTGTGGTTTGGAAGTGATACCTACAACTAAGCACATTATTTGAAGCAGACTATTAACTTGGTCTTACCTATTATAGGATTCTATAGACACTAGACTGGAACTGCTTTTTGTGGAAAGGGGGACTAAAAGGGAAAAGTGACTAGCATTCACATGGAAAAGTTGAGAAATATCTGTCTGAGTGTCTTGAAAACTCTTTATGTTTTTAAATTCTTTATAATAGTTTTCATTAGTCATTCCCTGTCAGCAAGATATGATGGTGAAATTATCTTGTTTGACAGAAAACAAAGGCTGAAATGCTTTCAACCCCAACAAATATAATCAAAGATGAGGTGTTTCTTTTAAATATGCTTTAAAATATCAAGCTCTTTCCTTATCCCTTTGAATAAACTTAAAATAATTTAGGGCATTTCATTTCTGAGTTAACATTTAAATAAAAATTAATTAAATTTACAAATTTCAAGTTACAAATTTCAAAATCTGTAATTAATTTGTAATTGTTATAAAGTTCATATATAACATAAGTATTCCACTGACAACTACCTTATTTGTTTAGCTAAACGCAGGACCAACAACATCTGGGAAATATAAAAAGCTGAAGAGTGCCTTCTATATCTGATAATGTTTCAAATTATTACGTGCTAAAAAAATCTTGAAATAGCCAAACATTCTTTTTTTTTCATAAACATTCTTTAAAGCAATTGTAGTGATTCATAATGGAGAAGGGACCATCTACTGCTTATGTTTATTTTGTATATATTTCATCATCTTTGAGCACTTTTAATAGACAGTGTTATTATGTGACTTTCCAGTTTTAAAAATCTAAAAACATGGCACATCTTCACCATTTTTCATTATTTAGAAACTTCATACTTTTCTGTTATGTACTATGAGGCTGGAACATACCTAAGTGACCAAAAAAATTGACTCTCCACCCACCCTGAGGGTAAAATACTATAATTCATGTTTAGTAGGGAAGATGGTTTTAGTTCATATAGTTAACTTTCCCAGCTGAAATAACACAGCAGATTAGTGCTGTTTGAACACTGTTAATTGCTGCAAGTTCTTAGACTTGGTAAACAAGCCAAATTGGCCAGAAACCAAATAGTAACCCAAACAGACTTCTTTTGATAAAATAAACACTGTAACTTCAAAATTCCTGTTGGATTAAATTTTTTAGTTATATGGAAATAGTTTTTTTTTTAACTTTTATTATTTTTTAAGTAGACTGTACATCTAAAAAGAATCTGGAATGAATTGGGACATTTGAGGAAAGAATCTCTACTGATCCAGCTTTCACTAAATTAAAGGTCATTGTATCTAATGCCTGATTCAGTAGATAACTATCAATGATGCTGGTACTATACCATTATCCTATGGGAATTTAACTTTAGAGGTGGACTATTTCAAAACAGATAGTCTTTATTTACAAGGTCATGCTATACTCTGTCATTTCTGCTTGGGTAGCTACATAGAAACAGCCAGAACCCTAACCAGGGCACAATAGGCTTTTAATGCATAATATATCTGATCCTTTTCAGTCAACTTTTGCAAAATCTTAGAACTGAAATACTTGTATAGGAATATAGAATGTTAGAGAGAACTTAAAAGACCATCTTTTCAGGATAAAATTGTACATCTGCTGAGGTATTTTTTACCACTACACATCTGAGATTCTTCCAATTGTTTCCCAGCTTGCAGAACATTTGAGATATTTGATTTCAAAGTCTCTTTCACCTTTTGGTAATAAATATTGCTGGGCCAAGCCCATCCCTTTAGCCATTAACAATGACTGCGGGATCTGCTTCGAATGATGGATTTTGCTATGTGCTTAGCAGGTTTTAAATACAAGCGCAGCAAAAGATTTTCTTCTCGATGCCTCTCCTTGAAAACTTTAATCATGTATGTAGGTTGTGAAGTCAATCCCCTATAGTCCAGTTAGTATAGCACAGAGAAAAATCCATTTCTCAGGAACAGACTGTACCACTGATCCCTATCAATCTTTCATAAAGGGCTGAGACAGAAGACTTAGTTTAATCCATTATACCATACAACGGCACACTGGCATAAATACTTTTTGCTTAGGGATGATAAATATATTTTAGTTTTCCAAGTTCCCTAATTAATGATAACATATTGGGCTTTTAAATGGTTTTCATCAATGTTTCTGTATTAGCATTTTAAAGTAGCTCCCTGAGCACTTTGCATTCTAAGCTTCTAATCTAAAATGAACAATGGTGACAAGGACAAAAATACACAAAGCCAAATTAGCCTTTAGATAGCTCTAACAACCCACAAGGAAAAATACAAAATGACAAATGGTCAATTTATTCCAAAAAAGCATAAAAGAGAAGTGAGCTTTGTTAAGTTTAAGCATTTTAGTCACTTAGTATTAAGGGGGGAAAACATAGGTTTAATGAAAAAATAGCACACTTTCAATACATCCTTTCATAGTGACTTAAGTGCTTTATAAGTACATGGGCTCTAAGAGAGCTGCTAGGTGGTACAGTGGATAGAGTGCTGGACCTGGAGTCAGGAAGACTCAGTTTCCTGAGTTCAAATGCAGCCTCAGATACTTACTAGCTGTGTGACCCTGGGGAAGTCACTTAACACTGTTTGCCTCAGCTTCCTCATCTACAAAATGAGCTGGAGAAGGAAATGGCAAATCTTTCCAGTACCTTTGTCAAGAAAATCCCAAATGGTGTCACAAAGAGTCAGACATGACTGAACAACAAAAAACTTCTAAGAAGTAGGCGATTCTCTGAACTCACTCCACATTGTATCTGCTGCCATACCTGGTCTCAACTCCATAGAACAAGATAACACTCCCAGGTTAAGCTCATCATTTCAAAACTCACCATCCTGCTCTTAACTCAAACCTTGATTGACACCACCTCCTTTCAGCCTCCTCTCCCCTTTGATTGGAGGGCTGGAGGCCAGAGTCCCAAACTCCTCCCAATGCCTTCCTTTATAGAGGACAAAAACTGGATTCTCTCAGCTCACTCCACTTTTCACCTGATACTTGGTCTGGTTTCAACTCCAAGGTACAAGATGCCCCCATGCAGATGTTCTCCCACTTCTCCCCCCTTTCCAGCTCCCTTTTGTGTCTTGTCTCCCCTTTGGGATTGTGGGCTCTTTTAGTGCATGGAGCTATCTTTCCACATGTATTGTTCAGTCATTTTTAAGTTGTGTCTGACTCTTCATGACCTATTTGGGGTTTTCTTGGCAAAGATACTAGAACTGTTTGCCATTTCCTTCTCCAGATCTTTTTACAGATGATGAAACAGAGCCCAATAGGGTTAAATGATTTGCCCAGGGTCACCCAGCTAGTAAGTGTCTGAGGTCAGATTTGAACCTCAAGCAAGTCTTCCTAACTCCAGGTCCAGCACTGTCTGTGCTGTTCCACTTAGCTGCCTTTGCCTGGAACACAGCAGATGCTTAATAAATGTTTATTGGATTGGAAGTAGGTATCACACATCGTCCTTCCATGTTATGTTATCAGAGTCAGCTTTCTCAGATTTTTGACTCAATAGCTTTTTTTTTCCTACTACCCTTCTACCAGAGAAGGCACAAGGCAGGTTTTTGCAGCGTTCTGCAGGAGATCTTGTCTTTGGCGTCATACAGTTGACAGTGTAACAGTCCATTGCATTTACAGCTTATTTACTATAAAAAGGCCTTTGATATGGTAGAACAAAATACCACTTTAAAGATTCTCCTCCAACAAGAGAACAACTTTGTCCTGTGTATATGTCAAGGGCATGCAAAATAATATCCTTAAAAGTTGTCACAAGAGGTAATTTTGTTTGATACTCTATTAATATTAATTAAGGTATAAAAAAGGAAGACATCTGCTTATCAAAGATATTTGCCACCTTCAAAGAAAATGCTCAGTGCAGATTCCCTCTCCCCTCAGGCACTCAAATTTATGAATAAATTGTGTTGATTATATCAAGCCTCAGAATATTACAGAACCTCCCAAATGAGATATATATATAATCCTTTCAGACGATTTGACCCACAAATGAAAAACCAAGTGGTGGAAGAAGTCCTATCATTTAGACTGAGAAATGCAAATGGATTGATAATCCATAGAGTTGGTCCATCGATATATATTTCTTGGACAGACACTATGTATGGATAGGGATTAGGATCTAGAATTGTTGCTGTTTGTCCCTCATTCTCAAAGAGAATGACATCACAAGGATAAGGACTTGTGCATGAATTGGATTTAAGTTAGGCAGAACTGCACAAAGAGATCAGTCTTACTCTCTCCTCCAGAGTACAATCCAGTGGTCAGACAAAAGTCAAGGTGACTGGTGATGGCTGAGTAAGAGGAGGAAAGCAAACTGAATCACTTTTAATTATGCCAAGCTTTTCCAAAAACCAAAGGCCCATCTTTTTGGAATATTCTATTCTAATCTCTCTTCTGATTTGTCATAGATACAGAATAATATAGAACTATTTAAACAAACTTTCCTTCATAGCTGAAGGCTTTTCTCTTAACTTTTTATAAAATTTGCTGTTTGGTACTGACATTTTGAAATTTAAGTATTACCTACTTTGGAGCTTCAAGCATGAGATTTTTCTCTGGGGGTAATCTGTGGATTTAATCAAGAAGTTTTTTGCCAGCTATATGCAAAACTTCTAGGCAGTTTCTTCCCACCGTTTCATGTGGTATGGTATTCAAGATTTTTTATTTACCACGTTTTTCTGGAAGACTTATAATGTTTATATAATCTCTGCACAGTCTGTCTTTGAAGTCAGTTGTTTTAACCTGCATGTGATTTACATTTTTTTCCAAGTTGTTCCTTTTTGCTTCTCTTTTACCTAATGTCCTTCCATTTCGGTTTCTTTCAGTTCTCAATCTGTCTTTCTCTTTTCTTAGATCCTCTATCATCTTGGAGACATTCTTCGTGGTGTGTTATAAGTTGTTTACTCCCTTGTTTTCATAATTATTTTTACTTTGAGTATTCTGTTTGCTGATCTAATTTTCACTCTAATGTTTTTTTTAATTGTATTTCTCTTTTGAAACATTCTGGGATATCTTGCTGTTATTCCGGGGTCACAGGAGAATCAGAAGAATGTATTGGTTTTTTTTTTCTTTTTTTTTTAATTAATGAGATCTATAGCTAGGCGGAGAAGTGAAGAGAGTTGGGCCTGGAGTCAAGAAGACTCTTCCTGAATTCAAATCCATCTCAAATACTTACTACCTGTGTGACCCTGGGCAAGTCACTTAATCATGTGTGCCTCAGTTCCTCATTTGTAAAATGAGCTGGAGAAGGAAATAGCAAACCACTCTAGTATCTTTGCCAAGAAAATTTTAAACGGGGGTCATGAAGAGTCAGACATGACTGAACAACAACAATCATTCACTGTCCTTTAAATGAGGGTTCCTAAACTGTTTTTGTGTAATGGACCCCTTCTCAGAATAATGTTTTTAAATGCATAAAAGAAAATACATAGACATACAAAGGAAACCAATTATACTGAAATAGAATTATTGAAGTACTTTGTTAAGAAGTTCTTGGGCCTCAGGTTAAGAACCTCTGCTTTAAAGAATAATGCTTGTTTTGTGTTGTGGCCTTTTAAAAAAATGCTTACTCATTTTTCCTTCTGTCTTAATAAGTTGTATTGTTGGCTTATCTTCTTGGAAAGCTAAGCTAAAATCCAACTTTTCTCTTTGATTTTTTTTATCTTTAAGTCTCTTTTTTTTTTAATTTTCCCAATAGCTTTCCCCCAGTTTCCTTCTTCACAATTTGACCAACCTCCCTTCTATTTCTGGAGTAAGGCATGCATGGTTTGGTTTGGTTTGTTTTTCTTCCTACACAGACCTCTGAGGTTGGGAGATTTCTAGTTAAGAAATGAGGAAGCCCAGCTGCGTACCTGCCCATAATAAACTTAATGGAGAGAAGAATAAGTCTAACTAAATTTCTAGTCCCCTTTCTCTCGGGTGCAGGAAGCCTTTCTTCTTTAAATGTATTTGCTCTGTGATATCTTCTGACTTTCCCCTTCCCCTTTTCTGTTATTTGGATTCCTTGTCCTTTACAAGGCTGGGCCAGATCAGTATCTTTCTCTTTTCACAATATGAGAATAAAAGGGTTCAGACTCAATCATTATTGGGAGGGGCCTCAAGTAGGAGGCATCACATCTGGACCCTGAAACACAAACCTATCAGGCTGTGTGGGATTCACCTAGTACAAAAAAGGCAACAGTACCTAAAACAAGAAGTGGCATATCAACCAAACCACCAAAAGATATTTTATAGCACTAGGGAAATAATAACAAAATTTTTCTAGAAGAAATAATTTTAAAAGTAGTAAAGAATGGGGCCTACAAGTCCCAGATCTCAAAGTAGTCTGCAGAACAATACTAACCAAAGCTATTTGTTAATGACAAAGAAAAAAAATGACTGATCAGTATAGCAAATTAAATTTACAAGACCCAAAAGCAAAAAAAAAAAATTACACAAAATAAATGCAGCTTATATTAAAAGGTAAACAGTTAACTGGGGGAAAAAATCTTTACAGAAAATTTCTCTGATACATCTGATATCCAAGACATAGGGAATTGATACAAAAACAAGTGTTATTCCCCAGTTGATAAATGGCCAAAGGATAGGAATAAGCAATTCCTTCTCAAAAGAAAAAAGCCAAGCTATTAAAAATATATTACGGGCAGCTAGGTGGTGTAGTGAATAGAGCACCAGCCCTGGAGTCAGGAGGACCTGAGTTCAAATACGATCTCAGACACTTAACAAAAAACTAGCCATGTGACCTTGGGCAAGTCATTTAACCCCAATTGCCCTACCTTTCCCCCTCCAAAAAAGCAAATATATATATGTATATATATGCTCCAAATCACTAATAATAAAAGAAATGTAAATTAAAACTCCAAGGTTCTACCTTTATACCCATCAGATTGGCAATCATTAAAAAAAAAAGATAAATGACAATATACTGTGGGTGGAATTGTTAAGCAGTCCAACCATTGTGAAGTACAGTAAACTATGTCACTAAAGTATGCATACCCTTTGACTCAGTGATACCACTGCTAGGCATATATACCCCAAAGACATCAAAGACAGAAGGAAAGAATTCGTATGACTCAACCAGAAATCAATGCGTACAAAAATATTTATTGTAGCACTTTTGCTATGTGGTAAAGAACCCCAACTAATGAATGTCCATCAATTGGGGAATGGTTGAACAAATTTTTCTATATGGGTATAATTTAATATTACTAAACTGGGGAAGATTTGTACAAGTGTGAATGTAAAGTGAACAGGACCAGTAGAATGATTTATAAAATGACTGCCACACTGGAAAGGAAAACTACTGCCAAAGAATTAAGAACATGATCCACACAATGACAAAAATGACTGTTGAAGACTAATGATGAATCATACTTCCCAGCTCTTAGTAGAGAGGATACAGAATAGAGATACAAAGTGATGCACACATTTTCCTGCATGACTAATGGGTGGATTTGTTTTATTTGACTGTTTACTTGTTATAAGAGAGAACTTTTAGTAGCAAGAGATTTGAAGGGAATAGGACAGTAGTGGTAGTGATAAGAAAAAAGAAAGAAAAGAACATTAATGAAACATTAAAACAATATATAGCCAAGAGTAGAAAGAAGTTCAGAAGTGAACATAGACAAGCAAGGTACTCTTGGAAATACCTGTTATATTTAATTACTTTTTAAAAAGAAACTGTATATAATAGAGATCCCTGATATCATACGCACAGTGCCCTCCGTTTTCTTCTTCGTACAAGGAAATGTTCATGGTTGTTAATATGTGTCCAGTTTATAATAATGAAAAAGAACAAAAAAGTCTGAAGCACAAGAGATCTTTACAGTAAGATTAGGAGGGAAGCAGGGATGTTCACTGTGACCGTTATTACTTAATATGATTCTTGATAAATCAGCTGTAGCGATAGACATGAAAAAGAAACCGAGGGAATAAGCATAGCCAGAAAGGAAATAAAATGAACATCTTTTTATCATTTTACATGGTACAATGAAAAGAACATTGTCTGTGGAGTCAGAGGACCTATGTTCAAATCCTGCCTCACATGCTTGCTACCTGTGTGATCTTATGCAAGTCACTTAAACTCCCTGACCTTAAACTCCCCTAGTTTCTTCCAGTGTTAAACTGTAAAATTAAAGGGGATAGAGTAAATGCCTCTGAGGTCCCTTAATGGCACTAGATCTTGTGATCCTATGAATTATATATATACTGTATACACACACATGTACATATATATACACATACATATGTAAAATGGTTTTTAAAACCACTAAGAAAAAAATGGGAGAAATATTCATTCTTCATAGTTGGCCTATGAAAATATAAATAAGTGCTATCTAAACTAACTTGCAGATTCAATACAATACAAAAAACCCCAATGGATTAATTTATACACAAGATAAAATAATAATGAAAGTCATGTTAGGAAAAAAGATCAAGAATCTTAAAAAAAATTAAAAGTAGAAACAAAGTGGGTCTAAGTAGTATCAGATCTCAAACAAAACATTTGTCATCCAAACTATTCAATATTGGCAAAATGGAAATAGAAAATATTAATCAATGGAAGAGAAAAAATGATCAATGTAATCAATTAACTAAATAAAACCCAGTAATTATTTAACAGAGTAGCACCATGTTCAAGAAGATCAAGGATAATAGGAGGGATTCATCTCTCCCCAGCCCTAGTCGATGACTAGTCATAGAAACCAAAGAGCGGATAACAGAGTAATGAAGTGTTAATGGAGTAACAACATGTTAAATTCCTATACAAGCATGAAGATATTCTCTGAGTGAATAAAAAGGAGCAAAAAAAAGAGAAAGAAATTTACATTATAATTTTGTTGTATATTGAAAAGGAACAGTAAGTTGTGTATAGTAGATTTGCAGAGTCATGTGCAATCATCTTCTTTCTTGTACTATGTTATGGAAATACTTGTTTTAGTCCATATCTTAAAAATAATTTTTTAAATGAAACAATTAAACTTTACTAATATCTAATGTATAGATTGCCAATTAATGCTCAGTTCATACTAAATAATAATTACATGTTATAGACTATATGAAAATTATCTTGAAGGAAGATTAGGAATTACACAATCTGGAGAGTTTGACAGTGGCAATATTTGTTATCTTTCAGGATATTGTAATGTGTTGTAGTTTACCTAAACCTGGTTAAATAGATTTATACATATCATGTAATTTTAAGTAAACCCTCCCTCACAAAATGGACCGGTTGCTTAAAAGGATCCTGGCGAAGAAACTAAGGATTTAAAATAAAACTAATAATGCGAGCACAAATTAAAAATGACAGAACTGACAGTTCTACTCCTAGTATGAGCTCATCAGTCACATTACAAGGTTTGTAAAATGGCAGTTTAAATATAAATAATAAGAAATTGAACAAAAGACTTCAAAATTATTTGAAATACATATTTACATCCACTATCATTAAATGATGGATCTCACTCTAAGTGTATATTAAGCCTTGTGATTAAGTTACCCAATATATGAAGCTATCATGATGAACCAGATATTTTAAAACTAAGCTTATTGTGCTGAAAACTGTGAGTCATCTATAAAAACTGTTATAGTTGCACAGGTATAAGAAACTAAATTTTCCAATATATTAAAAAGTCTTCCACATGAAGAGTGGCAATGGGTTTTGAACCCATTTGTTACAATAGATATAGATAGATATATGTAGATCTCTCTCTCTCTCTCTCTCTTTCTCTCTTTGTGCGTATATACATATATATATATACATACATATATGTATATATATATATATATATATATATACACATACACATATATATATATATAACCAATTAGTTTGTGAAAAGAACTGATTGACATCAGGGGGGAAATGGAAATTGAATAACCAAATTTCAACAAAAATGTTGCATAATTGGTAAATGGAACTGAAAAATAAGGCAGTGCAGCCCAATGATGAATTCTTCTATTGTTATCTAAGTAACTTCATAGATATCTTTTTTTACCTTTAAAAGCCACTAAAATTAAGCATTAGAATAAACCAAACATGGCAACAAACCTTTAAATTCGAGTAAAGATGCTTCACAATTTTAGTGAGAGCAAAATGCTTTTTGTACTGTTAATAAAGAAAATAAAAATTTAGCAAACATCTACTTCATCTCATCCTTTTCAACTTCTAGTTTTACAAATGTCTTATACTGTATACAATATTGATAGTGCAAGGATATGCCTTTATAAAAAATAAACATGAGTATATTGGTGGTATGCGCTCAAATATTTGTGACTAATAGAGGTATCTCACTTTAAAAAGTTTGGAAATCACTTCTTCAAATCAATTCAAAGATTTTTTTACCCACTTACTTGTACCTCAGAGAAATTATTGTTTCTCTCTTATATTAATAACCATTTACTATTGGAGAGATCCAGGATTTTTTTCCCTTCCTGTTTCCTTATTCAGAAATCAGCCAGAATCTGAAGGACATTACTGATAATGAGATTGGATTAGCTTTCTCCTCAAACTTGCTCAGAAGTACCCAAGTGGGGAAGCCCATTGTGTTTTACTCTGCCTTAGTGGGGAGGCGGGGAGAGGGTAAACCCTGTCTAGATTGCCCAAGGCTGGGGGTGGTCTGGGAGTTAAGAGTGACGTAATCAGTCATGTCTCCCAGCCCCTCATTAGAATAGGTCTACTTCGCATTATAATATTCATTCTTCTCATTAACTGTTAACCAATCAGAGTTGATTGCCATCTGTTAGGAACGCTCACGTTTCCAAAGGCATATAAGCATCAAAAAGACATCGTAATCCATCTTTGGTTTAGAAGAGACAACCAAATGACCCTTTTATTAATTATCTGCTAGCCATAATTAATAAAATCATTGTTAATTACCCAGAAACTACCTCTCTTGAACTTTTTTATATATCACATACTTCAAAATGTTTCTATTAACTTAAAAGCTGGAGAATTTCCCACTTCATAATGGAACTAATCTTAAGCACAGGGAGCCCTTTCTCCTCTAGGACTCTCTCCCCCCAGAACTGTTTACAACCCAGCCAAGCACTGGAGAGCTGGGAAGCAGGTGCCAGAGGATGTACTCCTCCTACAACCTCCCTGCCTTTTCTCCAGGCCCCCTTCTCCCTTACCCTCTCTTCCCCCAAACTCCTGACTGATCACTGAGCTCCCTCCCCCATCACCACATCTATGAGAGAGAACTCAAAATTCTTGTTCCACTTGGACACTCAGGTGCACCCTCCATTCCCAGTGGTGTTAAGTATGTCTCCTTCACCCTCCCCAGACATCACTATCTTACCTTCCAGTTCACCCATAAGGACCCCTAGACCTTACCACCATAGAGGTCCACCCTTTGGACTTCTGGAACTTTCCCTTCATCTTGCAGATGAACTCTAGTAAGTGTTGTCTCCCTCAATTAGTGTGAACACCTTTTGAGAGCATGAATTTCTCTGCTTTTCTATTTGTATCCCTGCTTCTCAGCAGCACTTGGAAAAATAGTGTGCTCAATAAATACTTTTTTATTTATTCATTCTGGCTCGATCCCACAGTTCTTTCTCTCTTTATTCCTACTGAAATTTATTATCCTTGGATAATTAGATAGCTATTATCAGGGCATGCTCTTTCTTTCTTTTTAAAGGTTAGAAATTGCTAAGTGGCACAATAGGAGAGATGAAATGCAGAACAGCACTGAAATAAGGTTTAGAAGAGAAAGAAAAATGGTCAAGGGAACAGGTACAAGTTGATTACTTACATTCTCTTACCCCGGCTACAAGTCATAAAACTCATCAGTAATGGAAGTTGTCTTTAGCTTTTCTAGTAAACAAAATGACATTACTGCCTCATCTCTTGCCCTATGAACAATCTGCTATGAAATGAAAACTGTGATGTTCAGAAATAAGCTTTTACTTACTTTCCCCCACCCATTTGGCAGTGGTGAGATTAGTGAATTCTTCTCCCTTGTATTTGCCCCTTTCTATTTTTTTCATTTCATCCATTCATCATAACAAACATTTGTAAAAGTGTCTACAATTTATTAGGTACTTAGAATACGAGAACAAGAAATAAACATTCACGTGTTCAAGGTGCTATATGTTCTAAGGAGAAAACAAGTATGTAATTAAGTAAATACCCAATAATTTCTTGGGGAGGGAGGAACTCAAAACTAACATACCATTATAGGGCTCTCATGAAGAAGGGGAAACCTGAACCAAGCAATGATTGAAGCTATGAGTCCTACAAGCCAGAGGTGAGGAGGGAGTGATTTCCAAGCACAGAGAGCAGCCTATGCAGAAGGCAGAGACCAGAGAAGGAAGTGTGCTATGGGGAATAAGTGAACCAGTTTGTCTAGAATACAGACTACATGCAGGAGAGTACAAAGTAATGTGCAGACACCAGTTCCCTAAGCAGGGAGGTGACATGGTCAGACTGTTGCTTTAGGAATTTCAACTCGACTGTGGTATGGAGAATGAATTGGGGTCTTGAGGCAGATTATGAGGCTATTGCCATAGATCAACTGAGAGGTGATGAGGACTGAATTAGGGTAGGGGTCACACAAACAGAAAAAAGAGATGTGATTTAAGATGGGAAGCTGAGATAGAAGAGGTAAAACCTGGCAACTCACTGGACATGGTAGATGAGGGAGGAAGTGGGAAAAATTGAGGAGATTGTTGAGGTCAAAAACCTGAGAAACTAGAAGGATACTGGTGCTTGCAAAAGAAAAAGAGAAATTAGGGCAACAAGTTCTATTTTGGACGTGCTGAGTTTGAGATGCCTACAAGACATCCAATGCAAAATGTCCAGAGGGACTAGAGTCCAGCAGAGAGACTAGGGTGAGATATACAGATCTTGGAGTCACCTTCTGGGGCATCTGATAAGATCACCAAAAGAATATGTCGAGGGAGAAGAAGAGGTCAAAGCCTTGGAGCACATCCACATAGAGTGGGTGGGACATGGAAGATGAGCCAGCAAAGGAGATGAGAAATGGCCAAATGGGCAAGAAAAGCACAAAAGTGTTATGAAAACTCAGGGGAGAGAGCGCTGTCCAGGTGGTCACCAGTGTCAAATGCTACAGAAGGGGGGCAAAGGCCGAGAACTGAGAAAAGTTCATTGGGTTTGGCGATTAAAGGGAGGAGGAGTAACCCTGGAGAAGTAATTTTGGTAAAGTAACAAGGCCAGAAGCTGCACGGTCAGGAGGTTGAGAGGGGAGAGGAGACGAAGCATAGAGAGCTTTTTCTAGGAATTTGGCTATGAAAGAGAGTAGAGGAGAGGAATAACACAATAACTTGGCAGAAAGATGACATTTTTTAAGGAGAGGGAAGACTTGTGTATGATCACAGACAACAAGAAAGGAAGCAATAGAAACTGAGTAAAAAAAAAGATAGAAGGGATGGTTGTGGGAACAATCTGACCGGAGAAAATAGCATAAAAGATACAAGTAGAGGTGTCAGCCTTGAAGAAAAAGTCTACCTCTACATCAGAGACTGGAGGAAAGAATTAGGGCCCGGAGGAGATGTCAAGGGATTCTGAGCTATAGAACAAGGAGAAAAGGCATCTCATGCAAATAGCCTCTATTTTTTTCAGGAAAGTAAGAGGCAAGATCCTCTACTGAGTGGGAGAGGATGGTGTGAAAGGCTTAAGGAGAGGGGGAAAAAGATTGGGGACAGTTCATAGGGAGTACAACAGAAAATCAGTTAAGAAAGTGTGAAGGGATTGTTTTGATTTAGTGAGAGCCCAGTTGAAATAAGAGGATATGAATTTATGATGAACCCAATCTGGATGGCTGCATGCCTTCCTCCAGCACTGTTCAGCAGCATATAAGAAAGGAGAAAGTGATAGTGGGGTTAATACAGGTTTGGGGTTTGGCAAGGTCCAGATGGTGATAAGACAAAGAGGTAAGAGATTCAAGTGAGGAATAAAGTATTTGAAGTAATTGAATTAGGTTAAGATTAAAATTGGGAAAGGAAGAAGGTGACATTATGTGTAGCTATGATGACAATAGAGGTAAAGGTTTAAAAATCAAGACATAACTGTTTTGCACAATGAACTGCATATTCCGGGACCTTAAATATTGATTCATACAGTGGTCATTTGGATTTTATTTTCTCAACTGCACCATTTCTATTTCTTCTTTTCCTTTGACCACTCCTAAAAGTTGCTCAACTGAACAACAACAAAAGATGCTTATTAAATGTTAGGGACAATGAATATGTTCCCTTTAACTACAATAATAATAATTTCAAAATTTATGCAGCACTTTATATCTATTATCTCACATGATCCTACAGCAATATAAACTGAAAGAACAATAACAAATATTGAAGCTGAATACTGTGTAATTATAATGAGCAAGCCTGGCCTTGAAGAAGAGGTGAGTGCCAATCTCTCCTTTTGTTCCGGAAGTGGAAGACTATGGGAGTTGAACTCTGCAAGTGCTGTCAAATTATTGATGGCTTGGTTACTTTTTCTGAACTTTTTTTTCTTCTTTCATTTTTATATTTTGCTATAAGGAATGGTTGTCTGGATCAGATATGATGGAAGAATATATTTGGAAATGAAGGTGATATAAAACCAAAAGATATAAAAACAAAAAATTTTAAAGAAGGATCCCTTGCCATGCAGATGTATTGTTGGATGGAACAATGAAATAGTCTAACTATTCTGGAAAAACATTTTGCAATCATGTGGGGAAAAGTGGCTAAAATAAAACTGAGCATATAATTATGACCAAGGCTGACCCAAGAGAAGTTATAAGAAAATGTACCTTCCTCCTCTTATTGAAGAGGTGGTGGATTATGGAATGGCAAATTGTGGATGATGGAATATTGCATATACTTTTAGACAGAGTTAATTTTTCAATTGGTTTTCCTTAACTCTTTTTAAAAAAATCTTTGTTACAAGAGAAGGCTTGGCAGATAAAATAAGGCTGTGGTATATATATGTTCAGAAATCAATGTGATGTAAAAGCCAAAATTATCAGAATATTCCCTTATGTGCTGTTCATTTGCTTAAGTGGGTAGGGGAGAGGGGGTCATATAGAATTAGTAATCAGATGACCTATGTTTGAAAGATCTGCCATTTACTACTAGCTTTAAGACTTTAGACAAGTCACTTCTCCCCACTTTACAAGTGAAGAAACTAATGCTCAGAAGGACTAATAACGTGTTTTGCCTACCTTACAGAGTTTATGAGGATAAAAATGAGATGATATAAAAGTGCTTTTTGAATGATAAACCACTATAAAAAAATTATTAAAGTGTTAAAAGTAATTATAAAATAAAAGACATAAGTCAGTGGAAGGTGAAAAATAAGTATGTAAGAGGTGATAGAATATTAGCTCTCACTTGATATCAAGGGAACCCTTAATTTCCCTGAATCCCATTTGTCTTAACATGGCCTATGTGAAAATGTAAAGAAATATAGTTTTATCTTGTAGATATAGCTAGTGAGCTATATGATGAACTTCCCAGTGCCTTAGAAGGTTAATTAATTTAAAAACAAACTGAACTGATACCTGATAACCAAATTCAACATAGCTAATCAGACCCCAAACACCCAATTAATTCACTTTTCTAGGAACAATTAACAACCCGATTACAATTACTAGATCACAAAGAGAGTATCAAAATCCTGTGGAGTCTTTTGGCTGTCCCACAAGTTTTATTTAGCTTTTTTCCAAACATATTAAGATCACTACAGCTGGTGCTGAAGTCAGTGAGCAGAAGGACCCTGGAGGTTGGGCTGTGAATTCTTTCAATTAGGAGAGTGTCACATCACTTTCAGTTTATATTAAAGTTTTTCATTAACTACGATCATGTCTTATATTCTAGGCAAAGGACATACACCATGCACTTGATGGAAGTTCAATAAATATTTGCAGATGATAACACATGTTTTCAGCAACTTTTATGTAGACTCTATTTTCCTACAGTAAGGCATTTGCAGCTAGAACTCACACAATTTTAACTTCACAAGTACGAGAGTCAGGGATAAGGTTAGACAGTAGTTTGACTGTGTCTAGAAGTTTTAGGAATCTGCAAACTCAAATTTAATTGGCAGTGTGACATTGTTGCTGTTTCATGTCCTTTGTTCTTAGAGAGGACCAATGATATCAGTAGGATGATGTCTTGACTTGCAAATGAATTGGATTTAAGTGAGGCAGGGCTGTGCAAAGTCATTAGCCTCACTCTCTCCTCCCGAGTCACCTGAGGCCAGAGGCAAGACATATGTCAAGATAACTAGCAATGGCCCAGTATGCAGTAGGAGCCCATGGCCCTTTTAAGCTAAGGTCTTTCCCAGGTCTCAATTTATCTGAGGCAATGGCCATTCAATAATTAAAGACTAGGGAAGAATTGAGGCAAAAGATGACCTACTTTGCTTTCACAAAAGAATCAATCTGGGAGGGGAAGGCTTTCAGAGTTTCGGGTCAGAACAGAAACAATTGCTATTTACACTCACTCTGAGCCATCAAAATCCAAACCAAGTTGGAGTGAGACTAGGGTTGAGATCTCTTATTGGTCAATCAACGAAAGCCAGAGTGAATTGGGTTTAAAGTCATAGTCAAGTAGCTCCATTTGAATCACAATGGGCTTGATCAAATCCTGGTTTTCGAGAGCTACATTTCAAGAAAGTTTTTAAGGGTCTATAAACTCAAAATGAATTGACAGTGTGATGTGGCAGTCAAAAAAGCTAACATCATTGTGGCTACGTTGGAAGATACGCAGCTATCAGGAATGGGCATATATATGATCTAGACCTGCTATCCCATGTCCTCGGCAAGACCACACCTATAATGCTGTGTTCATTCTACATACCAAAGTGTAGGAAAGACTGATAGGATGGTGAGTTTCCAGAGCAGGGCAAACAAAATGGTGAAGGATCTTGAGTCCACACCCTATAAGAACTAGTTGAAGGAACCGAGGAAATTTTGGCTAGAGAAGAGACAGTCTGCACTGGGACAGCAGTGGGTGGGTAAGGCAAATGAGAGCTTAAGTATCTGAAGGGCTGTCATGTGGAAGAGACCTGTTCTGTTTGGTCCCCAAGAACAGACTCAAGCAATTAATCAATAAACATATATTAAGTACCTGTTGTACGCTAGACACTGTGCTAAGTACTAGGGATACAAAAAGAGGCAAAAGATAGTTCCCTACCATCAAAGAGCTTACAGTCTAATGGGGGAGACAACATGCAAATACATTTTTTAAAAAAGCTATATAAAGTATAAATAGGAAATCATTAATAGAGGGAAGACACTAGAATTAAGAAGTTGGGAAAGGCTTCTTATAGAAGGTGGGATTTTAGTCAGCACTTAAAGGAAGATTTCGGAATTCTTGAATATAGAGGTGGTGCATTTGTGGGTGATGGTAAGATAAAAGGAATGGTCATCTTTGTGTATGGCTGAAGTAGAGTGGAAGAGTAGCCCATGGGAAATAAGTAGGTTGAGGAACTGAATGGCTAGAGTATTTGAGGGAGAATCAATATATATGTTGAAATTCCCTTCGTATGAAGACAGGAATTGCGGAGGAGAGAAACACTGCAAGCCAGGTATGAACTCATTGAGGAAGGAAGGGGAGTGACCTGGGAGTCTATAGACAACAACTACCAGGATTTTGATTAGGTGATAGATATGAATAGCATGAACATAAAAAGGAAAAGAGGATACTGTGAGATGGAGGAAGAGGTAGAACCTGGAAGTGGCAATATTCTAATTCCTCCACCTCAGCCAGTGAGCCAAGGAGAATGAGTGAAAGTATCAATAGTATAGGAAAAAGAGAGGTTGTCATTGGGATTAAGCCAAATTTTAGTAAGAGTCTGTAGTTTAAAGGAGTGGGAGAAGAAAAGATTTAAGATGAAGGGAAGTTTGCTGACTATGGAACAGGCATTCCAGAGAGCAGAGTGGAAGTAGGGGGTGGAGTTAAGTTAAAACGTTTGAGTAAGAGGATTGAAGGGGATGGTAACGAAAAACAAGAGCAATGAGTAGACGTTGCAAAGAGGCAAATTTTGGCTTGATATCAGGGAGAAAAAAACCTTAACTGCGATCCAAAAGTGGAATAGACTACCTTGGGAGGCAGTGGATTCCCCCTTGTTAGGAGTCTTGAAATAAAACCTAAATGACCATGGTTGGGTATACAATGGTAATTACTCTTCTGCTATGGGTTGTACAAGAGGGCCACTGAGAAATCTCAGCTCTAAAATTTTGTGCGAGTGATTCTGTGTGAATATGGGCAGTGCCCTGAAGTAGCTTTGTCCTATTTAGTCAAAATATAAAAAATCAATTTACCACATATTTATATAAGCTATTATTTTCCTTTCTACTTGATCGTTAAAATAGATTTAAGGACCATTTTATGTCAATATGAAAACAAGAAATGACGATCTAAGATCATCAGCTACCAAATTCTAACATATAATCAATCTATGAATCTTTTATTTTTAATTGTGAACCTGACAAACATTAACAAATATGAACTAGAAACAGAAAGTGTATATTATATGAAACTGTAAATATTGATTATATGTACTTTTAAAAATATATACATATATGTATATATATATATATATATATAATTCAATGTGGCATAACCAACACTAACCTGCTTCTCAGCGTCCCCCCTCAACTTCCTTCTACCCTTTACTGCGCATTTTTTCAATGCTTCAATGAAGCCCTTCTCTTCTTCATACTCTCCCCCCCCCCCCCCACCTTTCTTTGTCTACTCAGTTTGAAACATTGCTTGCCCGTGTGACTTTGATAGGTGGGATATAAAGCAGTAGTATGTAACATATAAGAGGTCATGCAAGTAAGGGGAGTTGAAGGACAATGCAAATAGGATGGGTGATAGAAATATTGTAAAATCACAAGGAAACAATTTCTGATAAGGCAATATGATTAGAATATTGAGAAACAGTGGAAAAATAATCAGTCTGACATTTGGCAATCAGGTAAAGTATACCAATATTTAAGCATAGTACTTTTGTGCTCCTAGACCAGGATTTGATTTTGTGTGTCATGGACCCCTTTGGCAGTCTGGTGAAGCTTGCGAATACCTTTTCATAATAATGCTTTTAAATCGCGTAAAATAAAACACAAAGAATTGCAAAGGAAGACAATTATATAATATAGTTACCAACATATGTTTTAAAAAACAAAACCCAAATTTATGAACCCAAAGCCACTAAGAACTTCACACTATAATGAGGCACTGGAGTAGGACTGAATTGTAATTAACTTAAAGTTCAAATAAACATTTTGTTTTCACTGACAAAATTAATAAAGAACTATGACTCTAGAGGCAATTGGTGGCACGATGGATAGAGTCCAGGTCTGGAGTTGGCAAGACCTGAGCTCAAATCTGGCTTCAGACACTTACTTAGCTGGGTGACCCTTAACTGGGAGAGCCAAGTCACTGCTTCAGTTGCCTCAAATGTAAAAGAAGAAGAATAGCATCTACCTCACAGGGTCATTATGAGGATTAAATGAGATATTTGTAAAAAGTGTTGAACACAGCAGCTAGGACATAGAAGGCACTATATAAATGCTTGTTTCTATTCCTTCCCTTCCCCTCAGCTGAGATCATGAGTGTGAGAAGGTTATTTGCCAACACGATGGGTCTGCCATTGGCAACTCCAATTAGATACTAAAGAAGACTCTACCTATGTGTAAAGAGTTCAAGTTTTTCAAGGTACATCCACATAGATAAATATTGATCACTCCAATAGTCATATATTCATAGGAAGAATGATAGGAAAACAAGAACTAAGAGGAAGAATCTGATGATTTGTTAGCTTTTCTTGATGCAGTAATTCTGCCTAGCATATGATTTCCAGGTCAGTGATTCCATTTCCCATGGAAAAAAAACTAATTATCCTATATTTCAACGTGCAGGATCCTTCAGCCAATAACCTAACGCTGCTCTCCCTTCTTCAGGGTATCAATGAGGAGAGAAAAGAAATGATTGTCAGAAGGGTGGTTAAGCTGTTGGGGTGAGCAGACGGAACAGTTGTGATGCTTGTTATAAAAGGATGAGAGAGAATCTGGGTTTTGATTGCTTGTGCTTGACAGGGCTTTTCAAATTATTTTTAAAAGTAGGTCATGAGTGCCTGCTTGAATTAGAAAAGGTTTCTCTTGGGGTTTCTGGTTTGTTTTACGGAATCTCCCCTGGAGCAAAATGCACCTTGTCCCAAGAAGGCAAACTGTCCTTAAAAACTGCCACCTCTAATCTTCATCTTATCTCTAATATCCCTAGGTCAGAGGCAGAACCACAAAATTCCCTGATTACTGTCTAGGGACCAATTATTAAAGACACTACTAACTTAATGGCATCCTGAATAACATCATTAAGAACTCAGCAGGCAAGGAATGATTTAGATAGAAGCTCGTGAAATTCCTTAGAGATCTATGACTGGTGTGTCTCATTTATTGTAGATGCCATGAATGACCTGGAAATGGAAATTGTATAAGTAATGACTTCTAATTGAAAGTTACTAGCTTAAGTTTCTGCAGAAAGTTCCTTCTATATCATATTCCAAATCAAGCAGAAGAAATTTAAGATGATGTCCCACCTCTTCAGGCTTCCAGAAAGATACTGCTGTTCAATTTCATAATACCTTCTCCACTTACAAAAGTATTTCATAATAAAATATTTACAAAAATATTCAAGCTCATTGAAATACATTTTGTCAAAATTTCACAATGCTGACAAAGATAAAATTGTGATCTCTGGATCAGAGTTTTCCAAACTGTGGAGTGCTCCCCAGGAAGAGTATGCAAGGCCCTCCAAGGAAGGGCTCCAAAAAATGGCCAAAATATGTGGACATTTTCAAGTAAGACTCTCACAAAAATATATCCACTTTTTTCTGTGAAACAAACTTCAAAACAAAGTTGACAAGTGTCAGACTAACTCCAATTGATGGTGAATCCAGCCCAGAGATTATTTGTTATGAGATGCATAAAGAAGGTCAAGTTTGAGTCAATATGTGAACAGTGTGCTAGGCCATCTTTAGTGTAGGTTCATGACACAGGTGAGTTGTGTTTTTGAACTGCATACCTCATTTGAACATGAAGTGTGTAAAATAAAAGTTAAACAATCTTTTTGTGAAAATTAAAAGTGCCACAATATATTTCTAAACATTATTCACTAAATATAAGCAGTTGTCCAAAACACTTCAATTTGAAAAAAATAAAGTCACTTGAGAAAGGTAATAATCCTTTGAAGATAATTGAGATGACTTGAGATAATCTTTTTAAATGTTCAACAATTAAATTTACATTCATTTTAATTTTTGTCTCTTTTAAAATGAAATAATATCTATTCATGATGGAAAAAATACATAAGCATAAAGACATCCGAGACAGTTTAAATAGAGGAAGGGGAAACATTTAGCAAAAAACCCCAAATCCTGAAAATCTAATCCACTCTCATTCGAATTCACAAGGAAAGACTACCTACTGTGTCTGTTCAGCACAAATGATTTAGCTTAAAAAAGCATGAAATCTAGTAGGTTAAAACTTCCTGAAATTATACATTAAGAATGTCTGTAAGACAATAGAATAATTCCAGAGAAAATTTAAAAGTTTTAACGAGCGAAAAAAAAGCAACTCTTTTCCCAAAAGTCATGCCTGTAATATCAAAAGGATTGCATGCATTTTATTAGATAATTCATAGAATGGCTAAGTAGAAAAAAGCTTCATTTGATAGGAAGAAGTATTGGTAATACATACCGCTATTGACAAGGTTGAAATGACAGCGAATTATATATAAAACAGCTTCAAATGATCCTACTTGAAGATAATAGAATAAGAAGGAGAATTGCCCATATTCTGAAAAACTGCTATGCTATCAACTGAAAAATCATTCTATTTTGCATTTGAAACGGATCAAGTAACAGATGTACAAGGTGCTCATTTGATTGGATATTTATAAATATCGATGAAACTGATATTAGGAAAGACTTGCTCCTTCATTTATAGGCATTCAAGCAGAGGGTAGATGACCATTTGCTGGTTATTTCATTGTAAGGATTCCTTTTCAGGTAAAGGTTCAACTGTTAGGCCACTAAAGTCTTTTTCAACACTAAATTCTATAGTTTTTACACACCTGTACTCTCACCCCACACATGCCAACAGGCACATCTTAAGACCCTGTGGTAGATGCTCAGGTACAAGACAAAACAAGCCTACTATCAGGGAGTTTATATTGTAATGGAGAGATAACATGTACACATATAAGTCTATGTAGAATAAGTAAATATAAAATAAAAAGATTATTAAATAAAATGGAGTTAGAGAGAGAGGGAACCAGCTTTGGACAGGGCATTGAGAAATGACTTTATGTGGAAGGTAGTGCTTGAGCTGCATCTTAAAGGAAGTAAAAGGTTCCATGAGGGGGAGATGAGAAATGTGTACATTCTGGGTACAGACAATTGCAAGCATAAAGGCACAGAAACAGAGATTAGGGCACCACATGCGAGGTATAGTCAATAAGTCAATGAGTCTACATTATGCTGCTGGATGAACTAAATATTATCATTATTGACATTCACCCTATAAATAAAATCATAAGATGTAAGGAAGTTACAGTTAAATGGAAGGACAGCTCATAGGATTTTCTTGGCACTCCAAGAAGAAATAAGTAAATAAAGGAGTTGATGGAATTGTCTCTGGCATTCATCCAAAAACAATAACAACAAATTGCTTCATGAGACATTCAGTTATTGTATACTGTGATGCTAAAGACAAACATAAGTAAAGAGACCAACATGAAGATAATTATAACTTATGAGCTGACATTTGTTGAAAAAAATGAAAAGATAAATTATACAAACAACTCAATAAGACCCCCAAATTTAGATCAACATGTCCTTTAATACTCAGGGACTTCAATGTGAAGATGTGCATAGGAAAAGATGGCCCCAATATGATGGAAAATAAATTCAGAATCAAGAAAAGAAACCATGGGATTATAGACTACATGCCTACATATAACAAAAACCTTTTTTTTTCCTAATGGATTGCATTAAGAAGACATGGATCTAAGTCCTATTCATCACATGTACTAGCTGTTCCTCCAATGGTAAATCACTTAACCTTTCAGTATCACAAGCTACTCTCTAATAGTGTATGTTACAAATGAGTTGTTGGTCTGCATAAGTTTAAGGAGTTTCCACACCACAAATTCCTTGAAATAATGAATTCACAGATCTGGGCTGGGGCATATGATGGTAAATGTTTAACAACCAATCAGCTCTCTAGAAGGAAAAAAAAAAGTATATGGGACACATTTTATATTTAATCTGAATTATCAACATTTTCTCTATCACTGTCTTAACTCTAGACAACCAATCAAGACCTGAGTAACAGCATTTTCTGATTTCCAAGGTATAAATGCTCACACTGAAAATTTAACAACTGGCTCTCAGGAACAGTAAGAATTGACTCTATTACGTCACTATCCAGCCCAAAAAATTTTCTTCAAGAAGAGAGATGGAAGACTCTGAGGTTCTACCTCATCAAACTAGCAAAGATGACAAAAGAGTAAAATAATAAATGTTGGAAGTATTCTGGGAAAACAGGCGCACTAATGCATTGCTGATGGAACTGTGAATTGGTCCAATCATTCTGGAAAGCAATTTGTAACTATGCTTTCCTTTTGATACAAACATACATCTACTAAGCCTATACCCCCAAAGAGATCAAAGAAAGAGGAAAAGGGCCCATTTGTACAAAAATATTTATAGCAGCTCTTTTTGTAGGAGCCCAACATAGAAAACTTAGGGGCTACCCACATATCAGGAATTGACTAAACAAATTGTAGTATGTGAACATAATAGAATATTATTGTGCAATAAAAAATAATGAAATGGACAATTTCATAGGAAACTGGGACAAGATCTATGATCTGATATAAAATGAAGTGAGCAAAAACTAGGAAAACCACTTACACAATGATAATATTATAGAGAAAAACAACTTTGAAAGATATCAGAATTCTGATAAAGGAAAAAAAATAAATCACACATTCAGAGATCTAAAAGACAACCATGTTTCCCACCTCCTTCCAAAAAAGTTTTAAAATATAAAACCCAGAATAAAACATGTTTATTTGAATATTGTCAATATAGCACTTTTTTTTTTGCTGGACTATGTATTTGTTGTAAGAGTCTGGGGGGGTGATAATTTTTCAGTTGGGGGGAGGTGACAAAGAAAGGAAGAAATAATAAATTCTTATAAAAATAATTTTTAAAGTTTAATTAAAAAAAAAAACTAGAGAGTTGAAATACTTTGGACTTGGCAGGAACCAAACAAAAATACAATTGATCCTATCTGAACAGACAGGAAATACCTACTGATGAGGCAATCATTTCTAAATCAGCTCCTGGTAAACAGTCAGACCACTGAATGTATAAAGACCAAAATCAATAACTATTTAGAGAAAGAGCAAAAGATGCACAGGATGCAATTGAAACAGTACGAGTTGTCCTATACAAATAGACTGCTGGTGTTCTAAAAAAATGAAAGAAAGAAATGGATCATGGAACAGACATCAACACGGACCATTAATTTTCCTAGAGAAATTTAAACTGATATATGAAGTAGCCACGATGTGAACAAAGGACCCTAGAGATTGTGTCAGACAGAAAACATTCAGTTCCCTTTGTCAGAGAAACGTATATACACTATACGGGGTTAGAATATTGACTCATTCAGTAAACTTTTTAGAAAAGAATTGCGAGAGATTCTTAGCTACCTTGTTTCATGAAAGAAAAAGAAATGATGGAGAGAAAAATGAATTGGCAGATAGACTGATAAGAGAACAAATTAGGCCAAATTATTTTGGGAACAATCAGTCAGCAAATATTTATTAATCACTTACTATGCATAAGACACTGTGCCCGACTCTTCATGACCCTGTGTGTTGTTTTCTTGGCAAAGATACTGGAGTGGTTTGACATTTCCTTCTCCAGCTCATTATACAGATGAGGAACTGAGTCAAACAGGGGTAAGTGACTTGCCCAGAGTGACACAACCACTAAGTGTCTGAAGTGGGATTCGAACTCAGGAAGATGAGTCTTCCTGTCTCCAGGTCCTGCACTTTATCACTCTATCCACTATATGCTGCCTATGACATTACATGATGTTTAAAGACTTAGAGGAAAGCCTCTTGTCATACTTGTTGGTCAGTCTACGGAAGATATATGGAAAGACATAAACAAAAGTTGCCCATGATAAGAAGGAATGTATGGACTGGATGTACTCTACACTGTTGAAGAGAGCACTTAGCACTGATAATAACAACTCATATTTTTAAGAGCTTATTGACATATAAAACACTTTCCTCACAACAAATCTGTGAGGTAGTATGAGAACTATTAAATTCATTTTCCAGTTGAGGAAACAAAGACAAAAGCTAACAAAGGTTCCAATCTAGGTCTCCAGACTCTTACTCTATAGTAGGTGCTAGCAAACTGCACTTCCAAGAGCCAAATCCTGCCTGCTCCTTGTTTTTGTGCTGCCAAGGAGATAAAAGTGGGTTTTGCCACATAAAATTGCCAAATTTAATAGATTTAGTCTTTAAGTCATAGTTTGCTGACTCCTATACAATCTCATCTGAGAAGCTATGCATCTGAATTATTGTTGTTGGCAATGGCATCAATATCATCATCATCATCATCATCATCATCATCATCATCATCATCACCACCCATAATCATTAAACACTAACATTAATCATGTTTCCCTAGCCCCATCAATACCTGATTGTACATGATTTATAGAATTCTGGCTACATGCGTCAGGCTGACAAGCTAATGGAAAAGCAGATATAAAGTATTCTCATATATATCTACATATATATATGTATATGTGTATGTATATGTATATATATATGTATATGTGTATATATATGTATATGTATGTGTATATATATATATATATAGGTATATGTACATCTGTTTTCCTAATGAATAGTAAACTAACCACACACAACTAAAATGCTATACTGCAATCAACATACTGTCTATTACAGTTAGGGCCATGGAAATGCAATAAATGCTATAGAGTTCCCATTGATTTATGATGTTGCAACTAACCAAATTAACAAAAATTTAACAAACCTTATAAAAAGATTCAGTGCTTGCCAAACCACTACTCCTTTAATTCTATTTCTTGCTGTCAGCACCCCCATAACAAAGCAGCAGGGTGAAACTGCTTCCTTGGTACAAGGAGAGTTTTATGATCATTTAGATAAGGGGCTGATATCCTCTCAGGGACCAAGCAGTGCTTTTGTTTTTTCTGTTCCTCATTCAAACATAACAAGTCATGTTCTGTATAGGGAATTTTTGCCTACTAATGAACTAAAAAGTTTAGGTAATAGAAGGTCTCTTTTACTCAGAAGTAGCTACTCTTGATTATTTTTCAGGAAACTCTCTCAGCAGGCATAGTTACATGAGGTAACACATTTCTATTTGCCTGAGATGGAAGACTGAAATATTTACAAACTTATAAAGGGGTGTAGTAAGGCTTGGTTTCTAAGCTACCTGAAATCAAACTGCTTTGGTAAAGAAATTCGTCCTAATCAGAAACTACTCAAGTTGATGGAAACTAAATCCTTTAACTTCACTTGAAAATGGGCAAAAACCGAAGTAAGGATGAAACAGAAAAGATGAATTACACAGTCGGTTTTATTTGCTATGCCACCTGATGGGAAGCACTGAAGTACTGGTTCTCATAGGTTTATAGGTGTAACTACTATCTAAACAGTTCTAGAGGTATTATAGGACCCAGGAAACAAAGGAGCTCTTCATGCAGAATGGTGGGAGAGAGTTCCTCAAAGTAGTTAGCATAAAGTTCTTATTCAAATTTTGGAATTTTGACTTTGATTTTGGCTTGATAGAATGATATACTGGATTCTAATTCTGAAGCTTAATTTTTCCCTTTCAGGAAAAGGAAAAGAAAATCTGGTATGGCTGGACCACTTCCCAGTTAAGAGCCGTAACGGGAGGTCACTTTCAAAAGAAGTAACCTAAATGGATGGGAACTAGTCCTTTCATATGTATTAAAAAGAACGGGGAAATGTAAATGCGCAGAGGACCACTGAGAAATGAGTTTTCCATCCAAACTACTCATAGAAAGCCAATTTTAAGTAATTTTTCACTTGAATGTTTTATATTGCACTTCCTAGGAAAATTATTAATAGAAACCAATTATGCACATGTTAAATTTTTACTTTAAGCATAAATATATATGCCAAAGTCATTTTTTCCCCCAGAAGGTTAAGGGGCAAATACACGTGTCTCTCAACCTGTTCAAACTTGTTGGCCTACAGACTGAACATAGAAAAAGAGGAGGACTTTCCAAAATTACCACAGGACATGGAAATTCAATTTCTATTTATATTAATCAGGAAATAAAATAGGAAGTAAAAACAGTAGTCTCAGTAAAATTTTGTCGGGGGCTGATTTCTTCCCCTCAAAAGAACATGACCCTTCCGAACTTTTGGCTGAAAGCAAAATGCTACTCGGCAGTACTTGTAAAAACTTGCCAAAGTTCACAATGATCTGCTTCTAGAACAGATACGTTCAAGCTCAAAAAATCATAATAGATCTTTACTGTCCTAAATGTTTAGATGCAATCATAGAGAAATTGGATCATTTGAATTATGGGTTAGTACATCACTAGTAAATCAACTTGTATTAAGCTTATATCCCTAAGCAGAAGGGCTTTGCTTATGCATTTGCACATCAAAGGTCAAAAATGTGATTAAGTAGAAGGGAAACAAGGGTCTTATCCCCTGGTCTTAGTTTTGTTCTGAAGCCTTTCTCCTTACCACACATAACAACATTTACACCATCACCTACAATATGCCCAGTGCTGTACAAATATGATCTCATTGGATCCTCACGATGACCCTGTCTGGTGCTTTTATTATCCCCATTTTACAGAGAAAGACATTGAGGCAGACGTTAAGTTTAACGTTAAGTCACTTCCCAAGATCACGAAGCGAAGTATCTGAGGCCACAGTTGAAGTCAGGTCTGAACTCAGGTCTTCTTGACTTCAGGCCCAGCACTCCACTTGGTTCCCCTCCCTCACTATCCTATCTGAATGGGAAAGTTAAATTGTGGTTGTAAAATTGAGAAACTGGGGAACCCCAGACTCAATAGCAATTTTCTGGAAGACTGTCATCCAAAGGGGCAAATAGGTGGTGCCATGGATACAGTGCTGGGCCTGGAGTCAGGAAGACTCATCTCCCTAAGTTTGAATCTGGTCTCAGACATTCATACTTCGCTATGTGACCCTGAGCAAATCACTTAACCCTGTTTGCCTCAGTTTCCTCATCTGTAAGATGAGATAGAAAAGGAAAGTACAAACCATTCCAGTATCTCTGCTAAGAAAACAACAAATGGGGTCATGAAGAGTCAATTGTGACTGAAAAAAAACCTGAACAACCACCACCTAAATGTTAAGGGATTAAGAGCAATCCAAGAAACAGAAATTAAGCAGCAATTTATACAGACTTTCTGACCCTAAGCTTGAAGGAGCTTTTTTTTTTGTCTTTTTGGAGGGGGGAAGGAAAGGCAATTAGGGTCAAGTGTCTCAGTTTAGATTTGAACTCAGGTCTTCCTGCCTCTAGGGCCTGTGTTCTATTTCCTGCGTCACCTAGCTGCCCCCTTTAAAAAGCTAAAAACTATGTGCTAAAAACGGCCTCACGGTTCATTCAAGAAACTGAATTAAGTCTAGGAAAACTATAAATCTAGGGTTACTTGCTCTGTGTTCCCAAAAGTTTGGTGCTTAAGACAAGGAATGTTTTCCTGGAAAATAAATAGTCAAATAAAATTTGTCAAGCCTCAGAAAAAGAGATAGACCTCAAACCAGAAAAAAAGCAGGTACTTTCTCAGTTTCTGTTTTCTGTTTTTTGTTCTGTAGCCTAATGACTGAGTATGTTAAGACCATCTACCTTTTAAAAGAGTTACAGCAGAAGACTAGGACACTACCACACTGTGCTTTAATCTCTAAACTACGGCCCCTCAAAGATCCTGAACTCACATTGACCAGGTCTGATCCTAGGGACTTGAATCCAAGAGGTTAATTTCTTGGTTCTCTCCCCCACACCTGGAGTTGCCTCAGGAAAATATAGTATACTCATAAGTAGGTTATCTTCTAGTTATCCAGATATGGGCAAAAGGGTCCCCTGCTTCCACAATATGAGTAATAAGTAAAGGGAAGCCTTTATTTCACCCCAACAAAAAACAAAAAAGATAGAAAAGACTCAGAGCAGTTCATCAACTGATAGAGAAATACATAAAAGACCTAGCACATCAGCTCCTGCCAGAAGGGAGCTGAATTTAGAGATACCATTGGAGCAATACTCCATTCAAGTAAAATTCTTCTTTCCCAGAGTCACACACACACAGTCCCTAAGACTTGTAGTAACGCCCTATGGTTTAGACTTGACTCATAATTTAAACATATCTGGGGTGCTGCTAAACAAGCAATCATCCCCTTCCCTATGGACCTGCACTGTGCAGATAACTCACTGATTTTCCTCTCCTTACAAGATGCTCTGCAGAAACTATCTATATGATTCTCTTCTTTTGTCGTACTAAACAAGAAAATCCTGCCCTCACAACCTCCTCATCTTCTTCCTCATTCTGTCCCTGCCCCCTCACTCCCCCCTTCTCTTTCCTCCTTTGTAGCCCTGCCTAGCATCCTATCTACACACCTGAGAGTGGCACCAAGGGCATATAGGCTGGACTGGTTCTTTAAGTGGGCAGGAAGACCACTTGGCTTCCTTTCCACCTGATGAATGAAAGACTCAGTCTAGGGGGAATTGATGTCAGGTTTTACTGGAGTGCCTGAGGGAAATGTCTTCCCAGCCTAGAGTGGCGAGTTGCCATGGTTACCATAGGGGAGGGAAGTAATATTTTATTTGATTCAGTATTCTTTTTAACTTTGGAAATTATATTCTTTTAATTTGTTATCAGTAAAATTGTTTTTTATTGCAATTAAGGTCCTCCAAAGTGCTTCCTTGCATTCTAATTCCTGAATTTGAATCATTAAACTGGCCTAGGTTAGCTCTGGCTAAAAGCATTTGGTGAAGTCAGCAGTGGTGATTTACCACATGGCATTGCGGTTAAATGTATTTTTTAAGTGGAGGAAGAATGTTGTGGAAGAAAAGAAGCATCAGGTGATGGGTTAGCCAAGCATAAGCCTTTGGTTTCCTGTGGTTAAAGTATTGTTTGGGGTTTATTGGGAGCCCTCTCAATAGAACAAGAAGAAAGTTCTCATTTACCCTGTGAGTTTGGCATAATAGACTAGGTTAGAGGAGCCTGATAAGGAAAATTTTCAAATACAGTGGGATGGAATATTCTAAGCTCCTAAGAAGCTGAATTGCCTAGGTAAGAATAATGAAGATAAATTAACCTGATGTAAGGTACACCTTCCCTTTAAGATAAATGTAGACATTTAGTGATAAAAGGAACAGAAAAAAATGGTTTTGTATAAAGATTTATATTGCCACTGTTATAAACATTTTCATACATAGACTGGAAAAAACAACTTTGTTTTAATATATGCTGTTAACATGTGAATGAAGAAACAGCTTTCAGAAAGGATTTGGATAATTTTGGACTGAGAACAATCTTTGGCATAAATGTGAGGGTCCAGATATCTTTATTAACAGTATGTAGGCACGGTTTGTTATGAAGAGATAGAGAAAGATATTTTATTTATTAAAGAGAGAAATAAATACAAGTGTAAAGAAAGTTCCAAAAGCACTAACTAGATGGAGGACCATGTCGATGAGCTGCAAACTGATGGGCTAATTTACGGCTAATTTGCATCTACATGTGTGTGCCTAATGAGGGGTAAAACTAAAAAAATAAGGAACCATAAACAGTTGGATTATTAGTGAAGGGATTTTTTAAAAGGGAGATATGTGACTTTTTAAGTGACACACATCCCAGAAAGTCACAAGGGTCTCAGATGAGCCACTGAAACCAGTGAGTTCCATCACCAAGTTGTAGAAGAATCTGATTGATGTAACCTGAGAAGAACTAAAGGCAGGGCAGAGTAGGAGAATTAGCTACTGTAGTCAGCTGGTAAAAGGCTTTAGCTGAGTGATTACTCATTGGTCAGTGAGAACTGATGTCATTGGTTAAGAGCACCAATGACAGTAATTGCCCTTTAGTGCCACCTAGAGGAGAGTATTAAGCGTGCTGCTCTCTACTGCCACATCTGGCTTGACAAGGAAAAGCAAAGGAGGCTTTGAATCTTCATAACCCACTTGGGTATCCTAGAGAAGTGGCTTAATGAGTCGACCTGATCTGTGTTGCTATGAGCTCTGTTTGGATTGAATGGTGAAGCACTCAAGTGAATTAATAACTAGCTGATCTGGTCTGTATAACCAAGAGACAGCCAGTTTGACAGATGTTCAGTTCTCTAACTTAAGGAGAAATGCTATTTATGTTCAGAGTCAATATGGGCCACCTCTGCCAGCTTCCAGTAAATGTATGCCTATTCTTCATCCTAGATTTGGTGGAAGATCATGATTCAATACAATGGATATAACGGATCCATGATTCATCATATGTGTATTGTGATGCCCTTGCTTTAATATCAGTGTCTATGATATCATCGTTTCTTTTGCCTTATTATGGAATGGTTATATTTAAGATCTAAAAGTATTATTACTGTGAATGGCTGACTGTGTAAATATTGCATGTTGTATGGATATTGCCTTTTGGGTGGTGGGTTGTATAGATAGAAAATTTGATAGTTGAAAGTTTAAGAGCTACAACATCAAATAGAGGAAACACACCTTAACAAAATTAGTCTAGGACTCTACAAGAGTTTAAATGTAACTGTTTAGTAGTAGCTTTTCTTTGGAAACCTAGGCCTGCTAGTGTGAGAACAGGCTAGCAAGCCAAAACCAGAGAAAAGTAGGGCATCTCATAGACCTAGGTGAGAGGTGTGAAGCCCCTATACAGTGGAGTTATTGACCAGACCCCCCAACTATACTTGTAGTGCCACACATTCGTAGCATTGCACTTGTATATCAAGTAATTAAAAGCATAGGTGAATAAGCTTTTGACTTAAAAATCTTGCTTTGGAAGACAGAAAAGTGTTAACACAGGTAAAAAGGACAAAAATAAGGGTTAAAAAAACCTATTCACCATTCACTTCCTGAATAAACTTCATACTTCCCCATCATCATAACTTTGCACACATTATTCTCTTTATGCACTCACGTTTACCTACCATCTTATCCTAATAGATAGGAAATCCTAGCTATTCTTCACAGCTCAGCTCAAATTCCACTTCCTGGATTACCCCAAAGAAAGAAGTACTTTCTTCCCCTTTCTGTAGCACCGATTGTCTACCATTTCATTTCTATTTCATGAATGAGGAAACAGGTTTACTGAGGTTAGATGATTTGCTTTTGGTCACACTAGTCATATTAAGTAATTCAAAGCATAGGTGAATAAACTTTTGATCTTTAAAAATGCAGAAAAATGGCTAAGGGATCTGTTAACAAGATGAAACATCAATTTTTTCATACATGTATACACATAACACATACTTTTTTCAGGGCCCAGATCTGTAACTTCTTTGGTATGGAGAATTCCGCATATGAAAATCATTCCACTAATACAGATTAGTAACTCAACCATAATTTATAATCTTAGAGTACTTGAGATGCTGAGAAAGTAAGTGATTTTCTCAAGGTAACAGCTAGTATGCGTTAGTGTCAAATGGCAGGGCAGCTAGGACCCAAGTCAAGACTTCCTGACTCAGGCTGGCTCTTTTCTATGCTCTCACATTGTATCTCACAGACGCACGCATATCTATGTGCACAGACATATATCATCTTGTATTAAAGACTCTTAGAATGTTAGAATTAGATCAAAATCTGGATGAAGAGAAAATCACTTTCCTAGGTGTTATGTCACAAACAGCTTGAAAGTTCTTTAAGAAGTTTTCTACATGAGACACTTAACTCTTTATGTATTTTCTTGGATAACTCAAGAAGCAAGGTCTTTGTCCCAGTATTTAGGAAGTTCTTGTGAAGTAAATGTTTTGGTCTTTTAGAAACCAAAGACTAAAATAAAACTTGGGAAAATGTTCTAAGGGAGTTCAAGGTCCCCTGATAAACATGAGAAAAAACTATACATTTTTTCTAATCCTTACTAACTCTCAAAACTCTCCAATACAAGAAATTTGTTTAAGAGGTAAAGTAATTACAGTAGATACCCAAAACTCTAATGAAGTAACAACCTGATGAATTAATCTCAGAAAAAGATTAACTCCTAATCCCAGCACTCATTCAATATCCCTTCCATAACCAGACCCCATACTGTGGGAAAATGGTACAACAGGACCCATAGGCTTGTAAGTCAACAATTTACTTGCTGCTCCTGTAGTCTCTGCCAGAACATCCATCCCTACACTTACTCACTATGCTGTGGCAACAAACAGTGGAACTCAACCCTGTTCACCTTCACCCCTGAAGAGAAGCTGAAGGTATAGAAAAAAGTAAAGTACTTTGAGGGAGGTGGCAGTATGCTACCCTCATCCAGAGTACTAAAGAACAGAGGGCAGAGTGACAGTATTATGTGGAGGGTTACTCCAGGCCTAAAGGAAAGGGGACTGACATCCAGCTGAGGCCAATTCTGTCCTCCCAGAAGTCACATGGGGAAGGAAATGAGGCTGGTGAAAAGGAAATTCTTTAATGTGGGAGGTTTAACATCCAGTCCTAGGGATCTGCCTTCAAAGAAAGAGGAGTCAGAAAACGAATGATATTCCTAATCGACAATGCTTTCCACATTCTACAAATTCTTCATCCTGAAGAATAGGTATTACTTTGACAGAACTTGGATATTGTTTGATTCCCTTCATATTTTGGGCCCTATGGCTAGCTGTACAGTAACTGATTAACATGTTTATATGTTCAAAATATTGTTGGTATAAATGTTGTGCTAGTGCTCAGGAAAAGCTTTCCATTTTAAATTGTACTAGAAATAGTGAAAAGAATGAATATTTAGAAGAGAAACAAAAGGCTAGTGTTTGTGTAGACTTTACAAGAAAATTTTACCCACAAAGATACATCTTATTTAAAAGTTAGCAGTTTTTTCTCACCTCAAATAACAGTTACCAAAATCTTGATTTCTAGGCAGAACACTGATTTAAATACATAATGCACTATAGCTCAGAGCTTTTAATAATTAATGGACACCACTAACTGCAGTGTCTCATAGCTCAGGCAAAGCCTTGATTCTTAATTTAAATGTGGCATTGTTGTTCAAATGCTAAGTTGTATGTATAGAATACATCATGTACAGTGAAATAAGTCATTAGAATATGTGCAGATTCTATGTCATATATCTTGTTTTACCAGGCAGGAGGATTTTTAATAAAATGTCTTTGAAATTTAAAAAAAAAAGTGAATGATAGGGGAATATAAAATTTACAAAAAATACTGAAATTGCCAAAGATCTTAGAAGGAAGAAAACTCAATTAAAGACCTTGAGTACAAGCAAATAAATCAAAAGTTAAGATACTATAAAATAAGAGAAAATGGCCTCCAGAACATCTAACCGAGTCCATATATTTCTGAATAAGTAATGCAAAACGGGGTGGGGCTCGATGGCAATAGAGCACCAGCCCTACACTCAGGAGGACCTGAGTTCAAATCCGGCCTCAGACACTTAACACTTACTAGTCGTGTGACCTTGGGCAAGTCATTTAACCCCAATTGCCCCGCCCTCCAGAAAGAAAAAAAAAGAAAAAAGAAAGTAATGTAAAACAAATGAAAATGACTCAATACCTGATAAGACAAAGGACTCAAGAGAACATGGAGCCACAGCTCCTGAATGTTTCAAGAGGGAAATAAGAATCATGAAAGTAGAATTTATGGCCTGCATAGAATTTAAAAAAAGAGAAAATAGAAAAACTGAATGCACAGTGATGAGTCTCTCAAAAGAAACAAGAGAACAATTGATTCGGAATACAAATATTCATGATCTTTATACAAACAACACATATTCATCTAGAAGAAGGGATGCAGAGAAACAACTTAGTTAATAAAAAGCTAGCCTTGAAGGGCATGATAACTGTTTAACTTTGTGTTATTTAACATGTTTAACATTTTATTAATGATATAAATAGAAAGACAGAGATGTCACGCTCATCAAATTTGTACAAAACTGGTACAAATCTGTACAAAACTGAGCTAACCCGCTAGATGACAGATCTTGCCATGTTTGGTTCTGGGTGTCATAGTCCCTGCTTCTTAGTACAGTGCTGGCATCTGCTAAATGTTTAATAAATACCTGTTGATTGAAATAAAAGAATTAGTTTGAAGGAACTGGACAAGTTTAGCCTCCAGAAAAGCCAGGGGAGACACGATGGTTGTTTTCAAACATCTGAACAGTTGTCATGGAGGAGGGATCAGAACTAGAAACAATGGGAGGAAGTTACAAAGAAGTTGCACATTTTCAGAGTTAGAAGGAGGCTTAATGTTTTAATGTTAAACAAACAAGCAAACAAATCCTACAATTAGAACAATCCCACAGCAGAATGTCTGCCTTCAGGAAGTGGTAGGTCCCCCTCCTCGGAGGCTTGCAAGCAGAAGCTGTTAACCAGTTGTTGGCCTTTTTGCAGCGGTTATTATTCTGGTGTATGGGTTGGTCTAGTGATATGAGGTCCCTTCTAGCTCTCAAGATTTAAGTAAAAATATCAAGCTCACAGCAATGGGCAGAAACAGCTACGTATCATCTGTCTTTTAAAAGTGTCATAGGATAAATGTGGAAAGCCATAATTTGTTGTTGAGTTGTTACGGTTATGTCTGACTCTCTGTGATCCCATTTGGGGTTTTCTTGGCAAAGACACTGGACTGGTTTGCCATTTCCTTCTCCATCTCACTTTACAGATGAGGAAACTGAGGCAAAGAGGGTTAAATGATTTGGCCAGGGGGTCCCTCAGCTAGTAAATGTGTGAGGCTAGATTTGAATTCAGGTCTGCCTGGCTATAGGCCTGGTGCACTATCTACTGCAACACCCAGCCACCCCAGGAAGCTGTAATATTGTCATTTTTAACAAAGTTAATAATAGTAAAGGAACCTAAAACACAGATAAAATTACCCTCATTTTTAAAAAATTGTGTAGATCTATAGCAAATCGAAAAATGATGATAATAAGCCCTGAAAATAATGGTTAGCAGCCACAAAGCAGAATTCAGTCTGAACAGGTGTGCAAAGAGGTACCACTATACTAGCAATACTTAGGTCTTTGTGACCATACATACAGAACACATTACCACCTTCAGCATGATTTTCAAACTAAATGAGTCACACATAGATAGTGTATGTTGCCACAGGATCTGAGAATTGTAGAGCAGGAAAGGCCCTTAAAGATCATATAGTCCATTCGTATATAAAAATTCAAAGACTTGGTTGCTATTAATTGGCAATGACACCAGAAAACAATGCTGTTAAATCTTAAAGAGCTATCACCTTGCTGGAAAGCCATTAAAACAAAAAGCTAGTCATTAGCACAGCCTTACAAAAAGACAAGTTCTCTCACTAAATTTCTAAGACTGGCATAAAACTGATCTCCCTAGAGTTTGGGAAACCACTGAAGTAATGGGTGCCAAACAGACAGTCAGTCAAGGATGATTAGAGCAACCAACAAAGCTAAATTGATGAAAGGCGAGCCTGTGCAATCCAAAATGCCCTTGCAAAATTTGCTAAGGTTGGGTTGTGCCCTGAACAATAGAGCAGCAGATCCTGGGCCAATTTCCTTGGCTTTGCCTTTTCCTTTGCTCCAACTGGGCTGAGACAACATTAAAACTGGCAATACTATTCTGGCATAAAATCCAAACCATAGCTAATCTGTGTGGTCTAATAGATACGTAGAAGTGGAGGTTCCAGTTCTACTACTGGACAAGTTTCTTAACTCCTTTATGCCACAATTTCTTCATCTGCAAAATAAGGGGATTAAAATAGGTGCTCTCTATATTATAGTAAATTCTTTGCATGCCACTCTATTAATTATAAAGATTAATCAATGGCAAATCTATTTGCTGGGTGCCTAGTGAATAGAGTGCCAAACCTACAGTCAGGAAGACTCATCTTCCCGAGTTCAAATCTAGCCTCAGATACTTGTTATGTGACTCTGGCCAAGTCACTTCACCCTGTTTACCTCAGTTTCCTCATCTGCAAAATGAGCTGGAGAGGGAAATGGCAAACCACTCCAGTATATTTGCCAAGAAAACCCCAAATGGGGTCACGAAGAATTGGAAACTACTGAAATGAATGAACAACATTTCAGAGCTATTCTGGATTACTAGTAGTGCGTTCTCACAGAGCATCCTCTTTCCTGGACAAGGCTGGAGATATTCTGACAAATTCTTACTTTTGTCTACACTTCACAGAGACTACGGCTCTTCCATTATGCCACTGCCTTGGACCAAGTTCATAGGATCACAGATCTACAACTGAAAGAGACCTTGGAAACCATCTAGTCTAACTCCTTTCATAGGTGAGGAAAAATGAGACAAGGCAAGTTAAATGATTTGCCAAAGGCCATAACTTGGGTATGTTACCTAATTAACTATGTGGTATTGGCTTATTTTCCATTGGATATATTTTAGTCTTCTACAGGGAAATTTGGGGAGCCCTTTAGTTTTCTATGATATGGGAAATTCTAGTCCCAGATAATATTTATAATTAATCTCAAATGATCTTAATTAAAAGTAATTTAAAAGTGGCTAATCTCATCTATGCTGAATCTGGTTAGCTGTCCTTTTTTTTTTTTTAATCTTATCACCACATTCTAATTGTACTCTATGTATTGATGATACTACAATTTACACTTCCAAGGAACAGCCTAGAACAGGAGACTTAGGTCAGTATTCTGACTGGGCCCTTTATGCTGCCTTTTCTGATTCCCTACTTCTCCAACTACTAATTAGTTATTTCTTCCTGAGTCTTTCATACTCAAAGCCATAACCCAGAGACACTAACCCTGGGGCAAACTTTACAAAAGGAGGAAATTATATAGAGATATATAACTTAACCTTTTAAGATAAATTCAGTTGAACATACCTTGAAACTGGTCTACCAAAGCTGGGTGAAAATACAGTGTATGAGGAGGGTAGGAAGCTCACCTGTGGTACATTAGCAGCCAGTGGTAGAAAACACCTGGCACTTTCCCATTTTAATTCATTATGCATGCTAACTAATCAACTCAGCAAGCAAGCAAGTATTTAAATACCTGTTATGTTATGTGCCAAGCACTGTGCTAAGTGGTGCTGCAGACAGAAGTTCGAATAATGAATCAACATCTACAGTTAGGAGCTTATGTTGTAATGGGAGACAAGTTCATTACATGAGTATAAACTGACTCTAAGATAGCTAGAGAGGGAGAGAACTAGCAGTGGGGGAGCTCAGGAAGGTGCCATGTAAGCATAACCTTTTTTTGTGTCCCTTTAGGCAGCCTAGTGAAGCCTATGGACCCCTTCTCAGAATGTTTTTAAATTCATAAAATACATAGCATTACAAAGGAAATTAATTATATTGAAAGTTATCAAAATACAGGGACTTTAAGTTCAAAGACCTCAGGTTAATAACTCCTAATACAGGTGGTTGAACTGCATATTTTTTTTAAAGAAAAGGAAAATGAGGGGGAAAAAAACCCCAGCAAAACCAATCAATACATTTTCTTAAATTCTGGAACTACATGCAATGTTCCACACCAGTGGACCTCCCACATGTGCAAAGGAGTTGTAGCAGCAACCACACTGGCATACCCAGGCTAGCATAGGTTTTTAGGTCTGTTTTACTAGGAAAGATAACTATTTAAAGAGTCAACAATCTCAATTTTTAAATTATATTCACTAGTCCAGGGGAAAAGAAAGCACTCTGAACTTCAGAGAAAATATAAGGAGAGTAATAAAGACCAACAGACAGGACTCTGACTGCCTGAATCAACTATACACTTCACATACAGACCCTTTACATGTGAGCAGACAGGGAGCTCTGAACACACAGTCACTCAGAGTCTCCACCAGGGAATCACAAGATCCTTTTCACAAGGGAGCCTCCAAAGCAAAATACCAACTCACAGTATATGGACACTTCTCAGAGCCAGAGGGCGTCACACCCTCCCTGACTGAGCCTAATAGGAAATGAGCCAAAGGTGCGAAAGCCTCCCCTAAGCCAGCCTCCCTTCATGGGCTCGCAAGGGAGATCTCATACCCCATCAATACTATAGGAGTGAAGGGAGCATCTTCTCCGACTTCTTCTCTGAGGCCGAGGCTGGTTCTCCAAGATCCCGCAATACTCACTGTGGATTACTTTGCTGGAGTTTTTCTTTCCATTTACATCGTCACAATTACTGTGTGTTGTTTTCTTGACTGTTTTACTTCACTCTGCATCAGTTCATATACGTTTTTCCATGCTTCTCTATCACTTTTGTCATTTTTTTTACAATACATTAATATTCCATCACATACCTAATTGGTTTAGAATTGCTGCTATAGGGATGGCGATGTGGCATAGTGAATAGAGCACCAGCCCTGGAATCAGGAGGACCTCAGTTCAAATCTGGCTTCAGGCACTTGACACTTACTAGCCATGTGACCTTGGGCAAGTCACTTACCCCAATTGCTCTTCCTTCCCCCTCCAAAAAAAAAGCAAAAATTAAAAATTTTTTAAAAAATCGAATTGTTGCTATAGTTTTGTGTATCAATGATCTCCATGGGATATATGCCTAGCAATGGACATTTTAGTCATTTTACTTGAATAATTACAATTTACCTTCCAAAATGGTTATGTTGATTCACAATTCTACTAACAATGCACTAGAGCAGTGGTTCTTAACCTTCCTAATGCCACAACCCTTTAATGCAGCTCCTCATGTTGTGGTGACCCCCAACCATAAAATTATTTTCCTTGCTACTTCATACCTGCAATTTTGCTACTGTTATGAATTATAATGTAAATATTTGATATGCAGGATGTATTTTCATTGTTACAAATTGAACATAACCCACAGGTTAAGAATCGCTGCACTAGAGTGTGCCTGTCTTGCCACAACACCTCCAACAATAACTATTCCCATTTTTTTGTGATCTTTGTCAATTTTCTGGGTGTAAGGTATAACCTCAGGATTGTGTTGATTTGCATCTCTCTTATTATTAGTGATTCGGAGCAGGTGTCAAATACCCACAATACACCTGAAGACAGCCAGAACCAGATTACAATGTAATAGGGCAGTGTTTAACAATATAAATAAGGATATAGTAAAACATAAATAACATTAGTATGTGATTTTCTAAGTCAACATGCCATCTCCTGGGAGCGTCATGTGTGGTTTAGTGGCCCTGTTTTTGAGTCTAACAACAATGATTTTCATATGTTTGCAATCGTTGCATGTGTTTCATAATGGTAATAGTTTGTGATTCTTTTGAGAACTGCTTATTCACATGCTTTGATCTACTGAGAATTGATTTTTGTGCTTAGCAGGGTTTCCCAAACGTCTTAGCGCACTTTTAAGGTTTAGTAACTTAAAAACAGTAGCTATAGTTTTGGCTATATGAGGACTTTCTTCTTATCATTGACTTCTATGGGATATATGTCTAGTAATGGAGATGAGTCACTTAAAAGCACTTAAGTATTTTAAACTGTACCAAGACTTTTGGGACATCCTGCAACCCCCTAATCTAAGAAATTTGATAATTTTTTTCTCTTTTTCCCCATCCAGTCACTTCCCTTCTTATCCTAGATTCACTGAAGTTGAGCTTCAACTTGAAACAGAAGAAGAGACTATGAGATGATGGTGAGGAAAAAGTATATTTCAGGTATGAGGCATGGCCAGTGCAAAGGGAAGAAGATGAAAAATAAGGGTGGAGTGTTCAAAGAACAAAGAGAGAAGGCTAGTCTGACTCAGACATTTTTGAAGGCAGTATGGTAGTAATCTGGAGTTAAAGGAGAAACTGAAGATTAGACAAGGGAGATGACTTAAGTTGTCATTTAAACAACAGATTAACAGAGCAATTCAATCATCAAGTGCACATGTAGGAGGGTTAGCCTTGACAAGAAGAATGGCTCCCTCAGTGTAAGGCCAAGCACTAGCAGCTCTCCTGAGGACTGCTGCTGTAAATAACTTGAAGGTTCTGATTGAATGGTATAGTGAACTCTCTATTTATTCAGCAATAAACTAAGGTAAAACATTCCAGAAACTGAAGTACAATATTCAGAACAATATGACATAACAACTTATTACTAAAGTGGCCACATAGTCTTAGACAAAACATATCATTCAGTAAGTCACAATCTCCTCAATCAATTTAGAGTATCCCAGTAAAATCTCCTTTTATCTTGAATGGAGGCTGGCTTCCAATCATCCTTTAAGCTAATCATCCTTAAGGGGAAAGTGGAAAGTACAAAGGCCACCCACCCCTAGGTCACAATTAAGTTACAATATCATCAATCACTACTAAGTACCCTCTTAAGGGGTACTAGAAAGTACAAAGGCCATTCACACCTAGGTCACAAGTAAGTCACAAATCTCATCAGTCAACACTGAGTACCCAAGTAAAGCGCCTTTCATCTTAACTCCAGGTTGACTTCCAGACTCCATGGCTCCTCTTCCACCAGGGGCTGCTCCCAGCTCTTGCCTGGATTTGCCTGTTACCTGGATTCACAAGTAGGCAACTCTCTGAAGGAAGCTCATAGGGACTGCTCCACCCCAAGCTCTTCACGGTTTCTGTTTCTAGGAAAACAAAGCTCAACAGGGCTACAACAATAATTACACACATTGCCGACACTATCATCTCAATCTGCAGAAATTAACACAGATCAACAGACAGGGCTTCTGTCTGAGAAACCAAACACAAATCAGCAGTAAAGTCCCAGGACTTCTGAAAACAGCAGTAAAACCCTTTTTCAGGACTTCTATAAACAGACTGCAGTAAAGTCCTCTTTCAGGGCTTCTGAACCAGTGGTAAAGTTCTAGGCAGCAATGTCCTCCTGTCAACAGACAAGATGCTTTGTTCTGACAAAGTAACATCAACACAGACAGAATAGACAGAGTGCCAACACCACAAGCATCCTTCCTCCTGTTCTGCCTGGTCTCAGCTCATGCTGGAGTTTTTATCCCCTTTTTCAGGAAGTTCCTCCCACCGTGGGCTCAATGTCATGATGTTAGGCCTAGTAAGGGCAGGGAAGGTCTCCAAACTCCCTTAGGTCTATTAAGGGCAATACAACTTACACTGTTTCCAACAAAGACTTGACATAATCAGAAGCGAGGCAATTAAATAGCTGAAACAAGGAGCAAAGTATCCCTTTGCTTCACATTACATTCATTGACAGAGACTTCAGGGAAAGGGGAAAGTGGGATGAAGTCAAGGGATTCTGAGATGAAGAGAAAAGAGGGAACACACAGCAAATGGCCTCAATTTTCTCCATCAAGTTAGAGACAAACCCTGAGCTAAGAGGTTCTCAATTGTTTCTTCCAATTAAAAGTGTTTAAGTACAGTTAATATCCTTAAAATGTTGGCACCTTGACCCAGGACAGGCCCAGTTGCCCTGCCCTAGTTCTGCTCTACTTCTTTTATTTCCTTACCATATAATCTGCACTACAGTTACTTGTGTATTTGTCTTAACTCCCTCTGTTCTCCACTCTAGTAAGCTTCTTGAGAGAAGAAACTATATATTTCATTTCATCTTCATATCCCTAAGGGATAGTATAGTGTAGTATAGTACCTTGTATGTATTAAATGCTCAATATATACTTACTGAATTTAATGTTCAATCAACGTTCTAATCATCTTGACCTAGGTGCGTTTAGAGCACAGGTGCAAAATTGCAACTCAATTATGGCATTAAGAGTGGATAAAGAAAGTTACCAGAGAACCACAGCATATCACTAAATATGTAATAAGGAAGAGTAATGACAGAAAGTCTAAAATAGCATGGAGCCAACCTTCAGGTCCTAAGTTTTAAGTAGTTTTAAGTCTTGCCTCTGACATATAGCGGCTATGTGATCTGTGGTTAACTTATTTAACTTCTCAGTAACAGAGACAACTCTTTCAGGCTGGAAGTGTAGAATAGATACAGATTTCTATTTGTCAAAAGAATTTCCTCAATAGGAATCTCCTTTACCAATAAAGTCCAGTTATAGATTGATTTATTAAAATATTTTTCCTCGAATTATATGTTAAAAAACCATTTTTAATATTCATTATTTTGTTTTTAAAGTCTTGAGTTCCAAATTCTATCTTTCCTTCCTACCCCTACCCCTCCCTGAAACAGTAAGCAATCTGTTTACACATGTTTATTTATACATGTGCAATTATGTAAAACATTTCCATATTAGTCACTTTGCTCAAGAAGACAGACAGATGGAAAGGAAGGAAGAAACAAAGAAAGTGGGAAATGGAATGCTTCTGTCTGTATTCAGGCAACATCAGTTCTTTCTCTGGAGGCAGATAGCATTTTTCATCATGAATCCATTGGGATTTTTTTGGCTCATTGTATTGCTGAGAATACCTTAGTCATTCATAATTCTTCAAGGTATATTGCTGTTACTACGTACAATGTTCTCCTGGTTCTGCTTATTTCACTTTGCATCAGTTCATGTAAGTCTTTCCAAGTTTTTCTGAAATCATCCTGCTTATCATTTCTTATAGTACAATAATATTCCATTACAATCACATATCACAATTTGTTACCCAATTGATGGGCATCTCCTCAATTTCCAATTCTTAGCCACCACAAAAAAGAGCTGCTATAAATATTTTTCAAAGAGGTCCTCAAATATTCCAATGTCTTTTTCCCTTTTTTTTTTAAATCTCTTTGGAATATTGAACTGGTCGTGCTATTGTTGGATCAAAGGGTATGCACAATTTTATAGCCCTTTGGGCATAGTTCCAAATTGCTCTCCAGAATTTTTGGGTCAGTTCACAACTCCACCAACAGTGCATTAATGTCCCAGTTTTCCCATATCCTCTCCAACATTTATCATTTTCCTTTTTTGTCATATTAACAAATCTGACAGGTATGAGGTGGTACTTCAGAGTTGTTTTAATTTGCATTTCTCTAATCAATAGTGATTTAGAGGATTTTTTGCATGTAATCATAGATAGCTCTGATTCCTTTGTCTAAAAACTGCCTGTTCATATCCTTCAATCATTTTTCAATTGGGGAATGGCTTATATTCTTATAAATTTGGCTCAGTTCTCTGTATTTGAGAAATGAGGCCTTTATCAGAGACACTTGCTATAAAAATTTTCCCCCAGTTTTCAGCTTTCCCTCACAGGAGTGAATTTTCAAAAACAGAAAAAGAAAGAAAGAAAAAGGACAGCCATGACTTGATTGGTAGTATAAGGCAGCATGGCACAGTGAATAGAGAGCAGGTTTCAAATACTGGAAGACCTGGGCAAGTCACTCAACTTCCCAATGCTTTTGCAACCTACTTCAGTTGTGGGAGTTCCCTCATCTGGAAGTTCCCCAAAGCAATTAAAAACACAGTTCCAGTTCTGATCCCTAAGATCAAAAAAAGTCCTTCTCTGATGCTTTATCATAAAGGTATGGGAGTCAATGGGTTCTCAAAGGCTATGCCAGTGAAGTGTAAATTCTGGCAGGTCCTACCAAGCAGGAAAGGTTTTGAGAACAGGCCCAGTGATGGACTGTGCAGGCATGTATATGTATCTCTACATATACATATGGGCAGATTTCTAAGGACAATTGGTCTGTCTGCCTCAACAGTGTCACTACTCTCATCCATCCTGCACACTGATGTTAAAGTAATTTTTCTTAGGAACAGATCTGACCATGTTGATTGAGCAGTCATACTCTGGCAAATAAAAATTCTGTTTAGCTTTTAAAGCTCTTCACAAACTGCCTCTAACCCATCTTTGTAGCTTCTTTAGACCTTATTACTGTTTTCTCACTCTCCCAGTTGTAGCCAGACTTCTCCATTCCTCACACATAGCCTACAGGAGCAAATGTAAAATACTCTGCTTGCCAGTCAAAGCCCTTCATAACCTAGCCTGCTCCTTTCCGGTCTTCTTCCTCCTTACTCCCTGATACCTACTCTTTGATTCAGTGACACTGGCCTCCAGGAAGTTCCATACATAAGACATTCCATCTTCTTGGCTCTGGGCATCTTCTCTGACTAATCTCTGTGCCTGGAACTCTCTCCCTCCTCCACTCCAAATATTGACCTCTCTGGCTTCCTTTAAGTCTCAACTACAAACCCCCCCTTCTACAGGAACTTTATCTAACCCCTCTTAATTCCAGGGCTTTCTCTCATTTAATTATCTCCTATTTAGCCTATATATTTGTCAGCATGTTGTCTCCCCCGTTAAGACTGCCAACTATTTGAGGGCAAGCACTATCTTTTGCCTGTTTTTGTATCTCCAGAGCTTAAAATGGTGCCTGGTAAATGGTAGAAACTTAATAAATGTTTACTGAATGAATGAAATAAATTAATCTCCCTCCTCCTTTCACTTACCATCATCCTACCTGGGTGGTACAGGTTCCCCCTTTATTCTCTGCCTCAAAGTCCCTTTCTTTTTCTTAAGCCATTTAATCAATCACTACCTCTGGCATGAAACTTCCTCATCGCTTCTCTTCCAAATTACCTCGTATTTAACTTCTTAGTATAAATGTGTATATTTATTCATCTTAATACATATAGAGGGAAAGGGAATAGGTCTTTTTTTTTAAGCTCCTTCTCTTTGCTGGGTACTGTGCTAATTACTTTACAAATATCATTTCCAATGATTCTCCCTTCAAAGAAGGGTTGTTGAGGAAACTGAGGCAAAGGGCAGTTAGGTGATCAGGGTCACAGAGCTGGTGAGTATCTGAAGCTGGATTTTAACTCGGACCTCCTGACTCTCAGGCCCTGCATGCTACCCGCTGAGACCTAGCTAGCTGCCCCCCACACAAATATACTGTTATGTGTACTTTTCTTCTTCATTAGATGTAAGCTCTTTGAAGTGTTTTATTCTTTATATTCCAATCCCCTAGTCCACAGGAGGTCCTTCATAATGCTTGTTAATTGACTGATAGACTAGCCAAACTAATTAGGCTCAGGGAGGCTCATTAGCAGGTTGGCTGGATAACAAGGAATTTTTCAAGTACCACAACTCTCAAAGACCATAGACTAAGTCCAGGAGTTATTCACTGATAATATCACCAATCCTTAAAGTATTGCAGTTAACTAAATGTACTCTAGTGAATCACTTTATAATAGGGTTTTATTGTATACTTTACACCCTTCAGACACCTAACACGATCCCAATAAAAATAAAGAACCCAATGGATTGAGGAGAGTCCCTGCCCCACCTCCACCTCCCATCTGCTTATCTACATTCTGCTGGTTCCCCAACTCCCAAAATCTACCTCCTTCATGAAACCTCTTCCACCTATGACAGGCCACATGGGTCTTTCCTTTCCTGAACTTACACTGACACAGTATTAAACAACTGTTCAGCACTTCATTGCTTTCCATTTTATGAATGTTGGTTCTGTCACCACAAACAGAATGTAAATTGCTTGCCTCAAGGATTTCATCTAGATTTATCTGCATCCCCACAGCTTCTTGCACCTTGTAGGTATCCAACAAATATTGATATGGAAAACTGGATATGAATGACAAAAATAACAACCTTTATAACTGCTTTTCTTCATCGCTCCCCTCATAATCACCCTTGTCAGCATCACAACTCTGACCACCCTCATGAAAGCATGACGTACTGGCTGCATCGTGAGGCATCAATGAATGACTGGCAGCTCACCCAAACAACATCTTTTCTCGATACATTGTCTTTACGAACATCTTCAATGAAAAGGGAAAAAATGCGTAAGTTCTAAGAAAAAAACAGAAACACAAACATTAACGCCCTCATTAATATAGTACGTGCTCTAACGTGCAAAAAAATTTCCAATACACTCCAAGTTATAGAGTGTGAAATTCCAAATAAGGGGCTTCAAAGCTACAACGGCAGTACCACTCACCCAATCCCTTAAGCAGAGTTACCGCCAAAGGGAAAAGCAAATCAAGATGGTTTGTAAGTAGAATTTACCCATCAGAAACCATGCTACGCAGGGAAAGAGTTCAGATACAGATTAGATTACACTTGTTCTCTGCTAACACACAAAATAACTGATACTGTAGATACATAACTAGGGATTCACTGCCAAAGTGAAAAAGAAAAATAAGACAATTGTTTTAAGAATGGAATAGTCAGACATTCACTATTAATAGTCAATAAGACAATGGAAAGTAATTCAGATCATGGTCTAAAGGATTTGAATAATTCTTTTACTTTGGAAGCATATTAAAGATCTGGGATTATAAAAAAAATAGACACCTCTGCAAGAAGATTCTAAAACAGTTTCAAAACAATTTAAACCTGACATTATGTATCTCCTTATGTCCACAAATAATCGATTTAAAACTGTCATTAATAACCTGATAAACAGAAATAAATGTCCTTTAAGTCATGATTTTAAAAATATTTCTTTAATTTTAAAACCATACTGATCAGCTAGGAAAAGGAGCAGGGAGGGGCAAGTATTTATTAAGTAGCTACTGTCTGCTAGGCACTGGGCTAATTGCTAAACAAATATTATCTAATCTGATCTAACTAACTCAACTACCTCCACTTAAAGTTAGACCAGTTTGGATGGCTTGATTGCAGTGAGGGATGGCCTAAAATAAGAATGACATCTTGGGGAATACTTCCTTTAATTCTTGTAATTGACTTTATTATGCATTATTTCCAACAATTCAGTTAACACTAATTTTCTGCATCTGTAAAGTCTTTCTACAGAAATAGGAAAAGGATTATTGGATATTTTTAGCTCTTCCACTTACATCCACAATAGAGAGGGCTTGACATCCCATCTTGTTAAATGGGAAGTATAAGATTATCCCTGTTTTCCCTACTATTCCTAGATTCCTGTTGGCCTCTGAACCTTCTCCCCCACTTTGCCATTTTAATGCTTTCAGGTGTTCCCCCTTCCCTGTCAAATAGACAAATGCAGATAAAATTGGCAACGTTACTTAGAACTTGGCCCAAAGCCCCATCTCCTCATTAACTGTCTTTCCAATTGGGCTATTTCTGAAAAAATAATATATTAAATTTTAAGTTCCAATTATATTTGAAACTCCTCCAGAAACTAGCAATAAGTGTGTGCGCACAACAGCAGGCACTTAAACATGCTCCCTAACCAACTATGACCACTTGTATGTAATTAGGGGTGGGAATGGAACTGATCTCCTATCTTGGAACTGCCTTTCAAGCAGTCCTGTTTCCAACCACTGGATATAGCGAAGTGCTTTCAAGTGAACTAGTGTTTCAGCAAAAACTATCGTGGGATTATAGATTTAGAGCAAAAAGGGACCTTGGAGGCTATCTAGTCTAACCCCTTTATTACATAGATGAAGAAATAGGCCTAGGGAAGTTGAATGATTTCATGCCCAAAGTCACAGTTAATGAGCAGAATGGACCTCCGATTTAAAATCCAGTTTCTTGCCAGAGCAATCAAAGAAACTAAGGGAATCTAACACAACTTTCCAAATAAAGTCTATAGTACCAACTCCAGGTTCAGGGTGAAAATGACCAGAGCGGGCAGCCCCTAGTTCTAGCAGTCCCTCCTAGCACGAGCCCTGAAGAGTCCGCTTTTCCCTAGCAGTAGATTCCCCTCACCCTAGCCGCAGTCCCCCTTCCCCAGCTGGAGCGTCCCCGCTTCCAAGCTGTAAAGTCCCGCCCCCAGCCATGGAGTCCCCGCCCCCAAGCCGTAGCGTCTGAGCTTTGGAAAGACAAGTTCACCCACTGTCCTCACGTGAAAGACCTGGACTTCTTAACCTTAAGAGGGCAAATGCCCTCCTTGGCCACTGCCAACCCTTCCCCTACCCCGCCCGTCCCCTGACTCAGCCCTGGTTCCTCACGTCCCAAAAGTCCACAGAGAAGTTCAGGCATTCCACTGAAAACGGGGAAAACTCCAACTACTACCGGCAGCCCCCGCTTTCACTCCCTGACTGGGAGGGGCTCCGGTTCCAGGTAACCAGAACCTAAACCTAGCCACCCAATTAGGATGAGAGCTACTGGCCAGGGTAACCAATCGCGGCCGACCGGCCAACTCTTCCATGCGTGACGTCAGAAATAATTAAGGATCGCGTCATCTCTACGTCAGTCCTTCGGCTCCCTGGCATCCAGTCTCCGAAGCGAAACTGAGGCCACTAGAGGCTCCGCCCCACTCCGGGTGGAGCGCGGCCAATGGAGGAGGGCCTTGAAGCAAGAGAGCCAATGATAGGAGGCGGGAGGCGGTGACTGGGCCTGGGGGGGCGGAAAGGACTGGAAAGGGGCGGGACGTGGCGGCCGCGGGGCAGCGGGAGGGTTTAGTTGCGCTCAGTATATGACAGTACGTCAGCAGCGGGATGGCCGTAGCTGTGGTGGCGGCTGCAGGAGCCGGAGCAGCTGCGGCCGCAGTGGAGGCTACAGTAGCAGCAGCAGCACCCGGGGGAGTTTAAGATGGCGGCGGGGGGGCCGGCGGCAGCGGGTCTGCGAGAGGAGCGGCGTTACGGTTTATCGTGCGGGAGGCTCGGCCAGGACAACATCACCGTGTTGCATGTGAAGCTCACCGAGACGGCGATCCGGGCGCTGGAGACGTACCAAACCCATAAGGTGAGAGTCCGAGCTGGGCTGGGCTGGGCTGGGCTGGGCTGGGCTGCGGAGCAGAGTGGAGCCGGCGCTCCGGAGCGGGGCTGCGCCGCGCGCTCCTGCCAGCTCCCGTCCCGTCCCGGCAGAGCAGTCACGTCGCCTCAGCCCCGGGAGGATTCTGTCCTCCCTCCCGGCACCGTTCTCTCCGCCTCAGCTCCGGGAGGATTCTTTCAGTCCCGGACAGCCCCAGTCCGGCGGGCGGTGTCTGTCCGGGATGCCCCTTCCTCGGGTGGCGGCTGGGCGGGGGCAGGGAGGCTCCCCGAGTCCAAGCGGGGCTCCGAGGGCGGCCGCCCCCCCCTCGTCCTTAACGCGACCCCGAGTGAGAGGGGCACAGATGAACCCGCCACTCCCCGGGGAGCGGACGCCCCAAAGACCCCCGGGCGAACAGGAGAGAAATCCCCGGGACAGAGTGGATACCGAGCCCGGGAGCCGCCCGGCAGACCGGGGCAGAGGCGACAGCGGAGAAGGGGGCAGAGTCGGGATATGGGCTCGGCCACGGCCACACGCGCTTGGGGACAGCTGTCTGAGCGACACTCAGCACTTATGGGGGGGGGGACGCGCACACAAGCCCCATTGGGGGGCAAAGAGGGGGGTAATTCAGAGGCACCCAGCAAGTAGAGGTAGAATGAATGACACACGGACACCCACCCGTGAGGAAGAGAGAAGCGGCGGGGACCGGAGCATAGGCAGGAGGAGCAGAGACAGAGAACCCCGAGGCCGGGGCATGTGCACCCAGGAACTGAACTGGGATACAGGCACAATATGAGGTACAGAGGTACACATAGACACCCCCAGGGAGGAAAACACACGTACATGCGAGCCCGACATGGGAAGAGGGGACTCAGGAATTCACAAGTGGAAGTGCATACAAATAGAGACAGCTGTACGGACATCCAGGGGGACACTGACAGAGTGAAAGGACGTGCGCGGAGGAGTCTAAAGGCAGAAGAACGGATATTGTGGGATCTGGGAAAAGCCCCACCAAGGCTGAGGACAGAGAAATATGTATGGAGAGGGACGTACAGATAAAACGTGAACTGGCTCACAAAGTTACCCAGAAGGATCCTAAAGGAAAGGTAAAAAGAGTTGTCTAGGAGAAACAGGCCAGATTTAGGGGCAGAATAGGCTAGGAGACAGACATGCAGCAAGAGAAGATGCAGCCTTGCAGATTAAGAGATGAGAATAAGTTCAAGTATAGGAAAAGTGGGATTGGGGGGGAAGAGAGGGATTTTGGACACAAACAATGTCGTGGGGGTGACAGTATGTGCACGTAGAGGTGGAAGAGAAAGACTCACGACAGACAGGTGTGGTCAACAGAGGGGAAAAAAGGCAGTCTCACAAGGAGAGATATGTACACCCAGAAAGACAGAAAGAGACAGACACACAATGTGAAGGGGAAAGACTATACAGAGGATGACAAAGACTGACACGCTCTCATACTGAGACATGTAGGGAGAGATGTGCTGTTCAGAGGGTAGCAGGATGATTAAGTGATTCAGAGTCTGCTCCCTGCTGCCCTGCACCACCTCTGAGCCTCAGAGAAAGAAGACCCATTTATTTTCCCTACTTTTCTCTCTGGCGTTCACTTACATGTTCCACTATTTTCAATGTCTGGCTAGTATGGGGTTAAGATCAAGCAAATTCGAACCCCACAGCTTTCAGTTCTGGGCGTGGGTAGCAGGAAAAGTTTATCTTCCATCATCCTTGCTGAGAAGGGAAGGCAATCTTCTCCCATCACCCCCTCTCCACAGTGACTTTATGGTGTTGGTTACTTGAGTCCTTGGGTCGGTCTGGGGGTTGATGTTAGTGGTGTTAGCTTTGGGCTTTTTCCGTAAAGTTACTTTCCTCTTCCATCTGCAAACTGGTGTACTCTTTGTGTAAGGACAGAGTGAGGTGTTAGGGAAGAATTTTTCTTGTCCCTTTATTTGTCTGTGCATGGGAGCCAGGTGGGATGGGTTAGACATAAGATCCCTTTTCTCGCATCTACCAGGCTGGAGGAAAAACTGTTGCTGGTACTGTGCATAGTTCCTGGGTGCAGGAGGAGGGGGAGGGGAAAGGGAAGAGAAGGGAAGGGGAGGGGGAAGAAACCTGCTGACTTGGCATTTACCACAGGACAAGGCCCAGCTCTGGGCTTAACCAGTTCCTATCCCAAGGCCAGACCAACAGCTCAGGCGGTCAGTACAGCACCAACAGAACTTTTTAACATGCTTGGCAAAGCTATGAGTCAGGGTGAGGCTGCCTAGGCACTGTGGATCAGGAAGTGGGAAGAGTTTCAAAAGGTAGGGGAACTGTCAGAAACTAGGGAGCTGCCACATTGACTTTTTTAGACCAGCTAATGGGAGGTTATTTCCCAATGCAACCTCTTCCCATGCAATGTCTGACTAAATCAGACACAAAGACTGAATCAGACACAAATTTATCTTAGAACTCACTCTGCATTAAAGTGCTTTTTTTCCTCCTGACTAATAGTTTGATTCTAGTCAGCCAAATGATTGGTAGGGAAGAAGCAGCTACAGTCTCCAGCAATAACCCTCAAAAAGAAGTATACTGATCCATAAAAATACGCCAGTCTGGTTCTCTTCTCACCCTGAACCCTTGTCGGAATGAATTATAAAAACTTTAAACGGCAGCTGTAATTGAGAAGGGTACATATGTATCTGAAGATTGTGTAGTAGCAAAGAAGGTGTAGGCCTATGCTCACGGAACAATTTGCTTCAGTTTCCCATATAAAATTTCCCTCACCCTTCCTGTGTTCTTCATTGTTAAAGAGATTGGTGCCAGAACAGCTAGCATCCCCCAAGTGACTTAAGGCTGGGCAAGGTTAAAGCTATTAGTATTACTTCTCAGTCTGAGGAGTTTAAAGGGACAATACTTTCTAAGAGCCAGAAATTTCAGCGTTACAATTAATAGAACTTTAGCAAATTAAGCTTGTTCTTTGTCCATTTGAATTACTCATCCAAGATAATCCATTTTGGTTTGAAAATTGAGAGGCTTTGAGGAGACAAATTTAAGAACTTCTGGGAGGCTGAAGTAGAAGAAATGAAAAGTTCTTAGTAGTAGTTGAGTGAACCTAAAAGAGCTCTGCAACATAAAGAATTCATGAAAATACTTTGCCTTAATTAAAATTCTGAAATCTCTTATTTCCCAAATCACAATTCCTTCACTGCTTCAGAAGACATCCCAATCTAATTGATTTTAGTTACTCAAGTGCCTTCTTTTTTGTTGAAAGTATTGTCAAATGTTTTTTCGTATGCTGTGTGATTTTTAAATATACAAATTAAATCTATGAGTAAAAAGCTGCAGTGAGAGATAATTTGTTTTATAAGAAATTTTCTAGTCAATTTAAATCTGGAAACAGTTTGAAACAGGTTATATGTGTAAGTGCGTTAATTTAAAAGGTTTTCATGAGTTGCATTATGAACCAAACATGTTTGAGCAGATGAGTATGTGGATAATTTGCTGACATTAGCAAAGCTGACTTCTTAACTGCAGGTAAATGTAAGCTGGACAAAGCAAAGAGCAAGTGAGACATGAAGTTTTTAAACATTTGCTGTCTGAATGTGCCAATATTTAGGGAAAAGCACATTTTAATATAATTTTACCAGTTTTTCCTAACTACATCACCAGGAGCAGTACTGAATTTTAGTTAAATGGTTTTGAGTTAAATGGTTTGTCAATTACCATTAGTAAAAATCATTTTGCAAGTTGAGTTCTGAAATTGAAGATATAAAATCATGTGCAAATTTTACTTTCATTTCACTGCCAATCTAATCAATTGAATATTGTTGTCTCTTAATGGAAATTTTAAAGGCATTTAATACTCAGTGAATGAATGAATGTAAAAGCATTTGTTAAGCTCTATGTGCAAAGCAATATTATTAGTATGTCCACTTCCTGTTAATTATGGTATTTCTATTTAAAATCTTTTTAACTTTAAAGCTCCTTTAGGTATTCAATGTGTGTATGTATATGTCTGTGTGAAAGTTAATTTCTAAGAAGGAAGAATAATTATCACATTCATTAATTAGTATCCATTAACACATTTTTTATAAAATCTAATAATTTTACATTTGAACAAAACTGTCTTGCTTTTATTAGTACTTGGCAGTAAGTAATAAATTCAAACATCAGCATTTAAAAATGGATATTTTTAGGCTTTGTTCAGCATTAAGGCTTAAATCAATATACTTAAGTACTAATACTTATTGAAGCAGAAATTTTCAGAACTTAACTAACAAAATGATCATCTGTACAACATGTCTTGCTCTTCGTAGGGGTTTAATAAATGTTTGAATTGCACTCTACTTCACTATAAAACCATAATACACACTGATATACACTCTAAATCCTAGATTAAATAATTAAGTAAAATACTCAGATCTCCTAGTTGATACCCTCACCACAGTAAGTTTCAAAAATTGTATTAATGGTCTTTTAAATATTCTATTTAAGAGTTAGGATAAACTAAAATCTCACCTTCTGCCAGAACTTTCCGGTCTCCCTAAATGCTCTGAGATTACTTCCAATTTATCTTCTATATATCTTGTTTGAACATAGTTGTTTGCATAATTATGAGCTCCTTGTGGAAAGGGACTACTTTTGCATTTCTTTCTATCCCTAGCATTATGCCAGGCACATAGTAGGATTGAATAAATTTGATAAATGCTTCTTGATTTGACTTGATTTGACTTTGGTTCTTGATTGTCATCTTCTTCCCTCCTACCAATGTTCTATTTCTAATTGTTATTAACATTTCTCAGTCTTCTTCCCATAAATATGGTTTATACACAATTAACAAAAATCCCTCTTCAATTAGAGTAGCCAAGGTTATTGTTCAGTAAATTATCTATATGGATTTTTAAATTTAAAATAATTTAAAATGCAAACCTTGACTTGAAGCTTTTTGACAGGCAAAAATAAAGATTTCATGTGATAGAGAGTTCAACAGAATAGATCATTCGGTGATAAACTGTAAGTCGATAACAAAGGAGATTGTTATGAAAAGCAGTATCCTGATTGTCTGAAAAGTTAGAGACTTTTGAAGGTGGAATTGGAAGGTGAAATATTACACGTGTATATATATATATATGTATAGATACATAAATACTTAACTCACACACATACATTAGGACATTTAAATCCTGAAATAATTATCCTTATGCTTAGTGAAAACAACCACAACATCCAATCTTTACATCTCTGTTTTTCCTTTAAAAAATTAAAGAAGTAGTGTTCATTCAGCTTGTTAGATTATGATCAGTGTCCAAGTTCACAAAAGTTCTAAAATATAATTTTCAACTGTTGAGTCATTGGCAGAATTTTGCAATAACCAGACCCCTCTCCTTATTTTACAAAGAGTACAGCCTAACCATTTCTTAGTTTTGGCTGGATGTATTTGGAAACTAGGTAAAAAAAAAAAAAAGATGTCTCTGAAAGGGAATAGTATCCCAAGTGGTAATGCATTTTTAAATGACCTAATCTTTTTCCTTTTATGTGGGTGAAGTGATTTTTCAGAAAATTCTAATGTATTTTTTAAAAATGTCATACCTAGCTAAATTATTTTTGTCTTACTTTCACCTAACCTTCTCCTTGAGTTGTTTAAAAAAAAAACTTTAAAAAAAAAAGCAGGTAGCATTATAGCACAGTTCTAACTGGTTTTTCCCGTCAAAATCACTGTTGGGAAATATGAAGCATAATCCAGGCCAGAGTTGCTTTGGAAGGCTGTAGCTCTCTATTTTGCTTGGCTATGGAGTTATTGCTATCAATGGGCTACGTTAAACCTTCAGGAAGAACTGGTTCTAAGGATTCCACTGACAACCTGGAAAATACATACCTGGAAACCAGTTGACAGAATCTATGGTTGGCATTTCATTATGGGGGGGGGGGGGAGGGGAAGACAACATATTAAATAATGAGCATATAAATGATTTAAAACTTTATGTATCAAAATCCAGGAACTTAAACCCAGAAGTAATTGGTTGCTCCTGTTTGAATATAGAACATTTAGCCAGCATTTTCAAAACAAGAAGTTTGTTACTGGTATTGCAAGTAATTAAATTATTAATACAGACAAATAGGATCATGCTTCAGCTTTCTTTATTGGAGAACATGTCTGTTGTCAAACCATAAATGACCTTTAGATGACTGAAAGCAAAGCTACAGATCTTGACTCTGGATTTTTAACAATCTTTCCAGTATTAAAGCTCAGTGATTACGCTAAATTTTTTTCAACTAAGTTAAAGAATAATTAAACAAGTGGCTTGTTTGGGTAATGGTTTGAAAAGTAATTTTTCTACCAAGAAAAATATCAGAATGTGAAATTAGGAAGTTGTTATTTTGCTTAAGTCAGACTAAAAAGAAATTTTAGATGTAAGGGGTATTTTTTTGTCTTTGCCTTTTTTTCCTCATAGCTAAGAGGATTTAGATTTTGAGATATGTGTGTTTTAAGTCCCTTTTGACAGCCTTCATTGCTTAGCCTCAATAAATTGTACATGAGACTTCTGTTAATAGAAAAATTTTGTTTTTACTTGAAGATAACCATTGTGGTTTTACACTACTGTTAGTATATCCCCGTATTTGTATTTTGAAGCTCCATTTCTAAGTCTAATGATTAATTAAACTATTGAAAAAAAGAAGTCATTGTTTTTTCCCTTGCCCTTCCATCTCTGTTCTCCCATGTCTTTTGATTGTCTCATTCTCTTTTAGTTTAGGAATTTCTTTAAGGAAATTTAAACACACACACACACACACACACACACACACACACACTGCCTGAGTACATAAAGCTTTTATTATACATTTTAAAAAGTTATAAAGGTCCAGTTATCAACACTTGGTTCATGGTCTGTTGAGGTAACCTGCCAGAAAATTTTTCTACTAAACAATGAACCTTATTCACTGGATAGGGTTTGACCTGTCAAAGAGAGTTTGACACCAGAAAATCTATGCAAGAACAGTCCAGTAGATTAATTTTTCCTCTAGGATAAACTTACTTTGGGCTCTAAATATTTATCTGGAGAAGACACTTTTACATGACTGCCTTTTTTTTAAAAAAACTTTCATTTCCAGTTGTATTGCCGGTCAGCATTTTATCCTGTGTGATAGAGGACACAATTACCAATCTAGGCCAGTAAAATAAAAGAAACAAAAACTTTGCCTCCCAGCTGAAGTCCCACCTGCCTGAAGCCTTTCCCCATGCCTCTTAATTCTCATGCCTCCTCCCTGTTGGTTATTTCCTATTTATCTTGTATGTTGCTTGTTTGGACATGGTGGTTTTCCATGTTGTCTCCCCTGTTAGACTCTGAACCCCAGAGCAGGGACTGTCCTTTGCCTTTCTTTGTATCCTCAGTGCTCAGTGGGGGCCTGTCACATAGTAGGTGTTTAATTAAATGCTTGTTGAATGACTGACTAACCTTGGAACACAAACTGTAAAAGGCTAGTTGAGTAATTTAAGAGATATTTCTTGCTTCAACAAAAATATTAATGAGAAGGTACTGGTATCTGATCTATAAAATAATATATCCTATATCCTGAAAGAAAACAAGAATATTACTGAATCATCAATTTGTTGTGAAGGACAGTTTCTTTGTGTCTTTTGGGAATGAGAATTATGAAGTGGACTATTTACAGTTTTAGTGGTATGGGGATTGTTTGTGTTTTTTAACAAGGAATATAGATCTTTCTCTTCCCTGTACCCACCCCTACCTTGACTGTTTATCTTAATACATATTTGCCTAATTAATAAACACATCCTTTACAAATGGAAAATCCAGTTTTATATTATCTATATGTATAATGTGGGACTTTTCTTCCAAAATATCTAAGGGGTGGAAAACATTATTCTGTAGATTCCGGTTAGTGGTGAGATAACCATGACTTAAGCTCGGTGTTAACTCTTAAATATTCTCCTTATGTTAAAACAATACCAAGTTTTCTTTAGGTATCAGCAAACCAGCTGATTACGCTTTATAGTTACAATATGTGTATAATATCAATGCAGATGTGTTTTTGGAAGCTGAGTTCTATGGATTCTCTCTTAAGCTATGGAAGTTTTCTAAGTTTTCAATAAAAAACCATATGCCTTTTCATAGGCCTATATATTGTATAAGAGCTAGGAGGGGTTTTAGATGTTACCTGTTACAACCTACTCATTTTACAGATGAACCAAGGCCCAGATAGGTTAAGTAATTTGCCCGAGGTCACACAGGTAGAGAAATCACAGAGCCAGGATTCAATCCTAGACTCCTGTCAAATTCAGCCTTCTTTCTACAGTATCACCCTACCTCTAAGCAAAGCTTATTTTGCCTTTTTCCGTTCTAAATCTTCAGCTCAGTTGATCTCGATCATAGAGAACTGAACTATTGTTTCTTTTATGAGGAACAGACAAATATAACAGATAAAATTATCAAGCAATTAAAAGGCCAAAGTGGATCTCTCTTCTGAAAAAAAAGGCAAAGCTGTTGTGCTCAGCAGGTACAAAGTAAAAGGGTGATTTCCCAAGAACTCATTTTTTCTTTAGCCACTGCTACAGATAGAAGTTTCTCTTAAATTGAGCCATTTAAAATTCTAACATTGAAATGGTGCTAAAATCTTTGATACTCTTAATATTCAACCTACAATAAATATTCCTCTTCAATAGCTTTTATTTAGTAGTATTCCTTCTCATAGAATGACAGTGTAATATAATGGTAGAAGACTGGCTTTGGAATTAGGAACACCTGCATTTGTCTTACCTCTGACGCACATTAGCTGTGTCCCCCTGGACAAGTCACTTAACCTTTCAGTGGCTCAGACAACCCTTTAAGATTTATAGTTACAGCTGTCTGTCTTGGATGGGGGATTAAAATCCTAATTCCAAAACAAATAAAAGAAGCAAAAACCTTATCATTTTTGCTATGTGGAACAGAGAATGGATCTTTTTTATTTTTTAACCCTCTTCTTGAATCTTGATTTGCTATAATAACTAGAAATCAGTCAACTTGTTCTTTGCTGGACAAACTGTATATCTTTATTTAAATTGCTGCACATCTGCAGAGAAGTGTTATGATACATTTAGGTGGCACAGTGGAAGGAGTTGGGCCTGGAATCAGGAGAACCTGAGCTCAGAATCCAGCTTTAGGCACTTAGCTAGCTGTGTGACCCTGGGCAAGTCCCTTTCACTTCTGTCTGATTCAGTTTCCCTCACCTATAAAATGAAGATAGTAATAGTAACTACCTCTCAGGATTGTTGTGAAGATAAACCAAGAGTGGCAGAATACTTTGCCAACTCTAAAATGCTATAGAAATACCAGTTATTGTTCCTGCTGCTGCTGGGCAGTGTGAGCTTCTGACACTTTGACCCTTTGAAGGGGGGTATTTAGTAAGAGTTTAATACAAAGAAACTTCTTACTCTACCAGAATCTGGATTCTCTGTAGGTTTCATATCCATTCTGTCACTCTATTTTCCTCTCCCCTGTCATGAACCCAGGAAAGTAAAGGTTGATTGTATTTGATTTCACCACAAGGCTGTCAGGTTGTAAGATTGTTTGGTATTTTACCATAGCCTTTCCTCTCACTGCTACCCTTGTCCCTAGACATACTTGCCCAACTAGATATTTAACTACATCGGCCACATTTTTAATTGGTTAAGTTGACAAAAATAAAATAGTTTTTTAAAAGTAATGTCTTTAAGTAGTTTTGTAGACTTCTTGAGGGAATGTGATCTATTCTACTAAAATGTAGGAAACTCTATATCCTAACTCTTTATCCCAATAGACGGTGAAGCAGTAGTATCATTAGACTTAACTTCAAGGCTTTTTTCTGTGTTGCAAGAGAAAAAAGTTCTTTGCCATCTATATTTTAGTCATTTGGATGGAGAAAAAGGAAAAGACTAGCCAATGATGATGATGGTTTGTATAGCCTACACCTCTTTTAAAATTATCATGTGATAATACATCTGCCTGTTAACTCTGTAGAGAAGGAATGGCATCAATAATCCCAGAATAGAAGATTACATTCATTTGTCATGAAAGTGAAATGGGGGGAAGGAAACAAATTAACAAATTGGTCATGCCTCATCTTGCTCTTAAAATTCACCTCCTCTCTACTGAGAAGAGGAAAACCTCCTGAATTTGTCATTAGTCCTCAAACACTGGATTTCCATAGACAAAATTTGAAAGACATTTGACCCAGCCTTAAGATGAATCAAGGACCACACTTGCCCACAAAATTTGTTACTGTCTGTTAGAGCAATAGCATTGCGATAGATTGAAGTGTCCTAAATCAGTATGAAGTTCCTTATATGCATAAAATCATGGTAGCTGGAGACAACCTAGAAACAATGCTGCATAGAAAGGGGAAACCTGCCAGGGATCCTCAGCAACATAGAACCAAATTACTCCAGAGTTGGAAAGAGCTTCCTAATTCAACTCCTGCCCAAGCAAGAATTTCCTCAAAGTCATCCTGGACAAATGGGAATTTAGAAGCTATTTGAAGACCTCCAGAGATGTGGAACCCACTATCTACCATGGCAGTTCTTTCCACTTTTGTACAGTCACAGAAAGCCCACACATTTTTTTAATACAAACTATTGTCTACTTTAGGGTCTAGGTCAGTAGCACAGTGAATGAAGCTCTGGACCTGGAGTCAGAAGAACCAGAGTTCAAATCTGGCCTCAGATACTTACTAGCTGTGTGATCTTGGGCAGGTCACTTAATTCCATTTGCCTCAGTTTCCTCATCTGTAAAATGAGCTGAAGAAGGAAATGACAAACCACTCTGGTATCTTTGCCAAGAAAACCCCAAATGGGATCACAGAGAGTCAGACATACTGAAACAACTCAACAAAATTGTCTAGTTTTACCTCTTCTGTACCTGTGCAATTTTTAAAAATCCAAATAAAGAATATATTCTTATTAATTTTCATCTTATTTCAGTCAGTTATTCAACAATTGAATAAATACACAACATGAGAGGGCAGTATTTTAACCCAAACTCCCTAACTTTTAACACAATAGAACTCAACACGAGCAAATAAATATTTTTGTCTTGTATCCTTTCTACTCTGTCTAAAATTATATGATCTTTAAAAGCCTTGTTTTTCCTTTGCAGATTTTTATAAGTATATGACATCTATGCCTTCATTCATGTTTTTAATAAAAATATTGAACAGCTTAGAGATAAGGATAGATTTGTAGGACATAGCACTAGAAAACTTCAAAGTTGAAGTCAATCCAATTACTTTTTTAAATTACCTTTAAATTTTGAATGTAAACACCAAAAAAGGGTATTTCCATATACAGCACAAAAGAATTGAATATTGAGTTTGAATTTCCATTTTATACCCCTTGAGTATTTTTAAAGCAGATAATAAATTCCACATACCACTTTCAAAATTGTCTTGTGTGTCTTTACTTCCTTCTGAACATCCCTCTGCTTCTCTGTGCGTTTGAAAAAAATGTTTCAATGTCCCTGGGAGCGAGGGGGGTCAGTATTTCTAAGAAAAGGGAGGGGGGAAAGCCCATTGTAACAAATAAGCATAGTCAAGTGAAACACATCCACATAGTAGCCATCTCCACAATGCCATGTCTCTGTCGGAAGGCTGTAACATGTTGACCATAGTTCCTCTGGAGACATAGTTGTTCATTGCATTGATGAGAGTTCTGAAATTCAAAGCTGTTTTTCTTTGCAATGTTGTTATGCTTGCATAATCCCTTGGTTCTGCTCACTTCCTTTTGCATGAGTTCATACTACCTGTGATTCTCAGAAGTCATCTCTTTCATCATTTCTTATGGCTCAATAATGTTCCATTGAATTCATACACCACAGTTTGTTTAGACATTCACCAAGTGATGGAACAACCCTTCAGATTCTAGTTCTTTGCTTTTCTTCTTCTAATTTCCCATTCAGGATCAAAGAAGTTTGTTCTGCTCTTGACTTAACAAAGAAAAAGTGGTAACTTAACTGTTATTCAAGTAATGAACTCCCTGAAAACTAGAATAGATTAAAGAGATTCTATGAGACTAACTTCATACGTTCTCCTTCCATTTCTTTGCATCATAGCTTTTATTTCATTTTTTTTTCTCTTGATTCATTTAAGTATTTGTAGTTCTTCTGGAACATCCATTTTTTTTTCCTTTAAGTCTTTGTTTACAAGCCATTACGGAGTGACTCTCATTTTGAGAGATCACTACATTTATTTTTTTTAGTTGTATACTGGTCAGTGGTTTGTTTTTGTTTTTTTATTTCATCTCTCCAGCTTTATTTCCTAAACTAGGGCTTTGTGCCAGGAACAGCCTCTGCCTAGTGCATTGTTTTTTGGGTGGAGTGGTCAACCTGGTTTAGTCTTCCCAGTGTTACTTGGGTTCCTGGACTGATAACCTCTTTCCTGGATTAGGCTTTCCAACCCCTTCATCTTTGAGATTTAGAGCATTGAATCTTCAGCACCTTCTGGGTTCTGTCTGGACAAGTGATAAGGGATCTCTTAGTTGTCCTTGCCAGAGTTGTGTTCACTGTTGCTCCCCAGGGCTCCCAAAGGCTACCTGGTAGATTTACAGCCATGCTGGGGCTTTCTGGGAAAGCCCTCTGCACTTGCTGCCTCCAGATAGAAAGCCCTGCAGGCTATGAATATCTCTGGTCAACTGGGAAGCTGCAGACTTATTTGTTCAAGCCACTAGCTTTGCTGATAGTGCCTTCTATTGCTCTTGGGCTGCTGGCTGACATTTTATGGGTACTTTCTGGATGGAGGAAGTCAGTTACTGTGCTGTACTTTCTTATTGCTTTTCTTGATCATTATTTAGTCTAGTGAGAATTTCAGGGTTTCACTGAAGTAAATAGGGAAGTTGGGCAGCCCACCTCAATTCAGGCAGCTATCCTGGCCAGAAGTCTTCCAACCTATTAATTACTAATTTTTGCATCTGGTCATTTCAACCAGTTCATTTTGTTTTATTTTATTGCTATATTTTGTTCTTATGTCATTTACATTTACAAATACATCCCTTCTCCCTTACCATCCCTAGAGGGTTATCCCTAATAAGAAGGAAAAGGAGTGGAGGAACAGGGAACAGAAAAGCTCAGCAAACCAATTAAAACATATCAGCCATGTCTGACAGTATTTACAATGCACTATGCTCTCAGCCCTCCACCTCTGCAAGGAAAGGAGGGAAGTGATTGTTGTCTGTCTTCTCTGGGTCAAGTTTGATATAATTAGGCAGTTCTCAATCAATAAATATCTATTAAGAGCCAGGGATTTGTGATCCTATGGCTGTGGGTGGCCTCTGCAGGAGAGCAGACTCTTATCAGTGTCGGTCCATCAGTAAGCATTTTTTAAACACCTACTGTGTATCAGGCCCTGGGCTAAATGCTAGGGATACAAAATAGGACCCT
>CM053580.1:241754515-241794645 GCA_028627135.1 Pseudochirops cupreus | reverse complement strand
TGTCTTGCTCTTGCTGTATCAACCAACCAGTCTTTTTTGCTTGTACATATATTTAATAACACCCTTTACAAGGCTTATTAATTTACCGTACGTCATAATTCATTGTAGACCATTCACATGTACCACATGCCTCTCCATTGTCACCTCAGCTCCTGTGACTTTAACTGTCATCTCTCTACATGCATGACTTGGCTTCAGATACAGGGCCCCAGTCTTTTCCCTGAGCTTCCACCCTGCATTACTACTTAGCTGTTGGGCATTTTAAAACTGAATGCCCTGAAGACATTTTAACCTCAACATGTCTCAAACAGACTCCATAACTTTTCCCCAAATCCCTCCCTCTTTGCGATTTTTGTTGAAAGGCACAACCATCCTTGCAGTTTGTCAGGTTAGTAACTTCAGCATTATCCTGGGCCCCTCACTCTCCTTCATCCCTCATACCCACTTAGTTGCCAAATCTGGCCATTTCTAGCTCCTGCATGTCACCCTTCTCTCCACTCACACAGCTCCCACCTCACCACCTCTTACCCATGTTACTGCAGCAGCCTCTGAATTGTCTCCCAGCCTCAAGTCTTTCCCTACTCTAGTCCATCCTACACAGTACTGCCACAATGATTTTCCTTAAGCACAGAACCTGGTGACTCCCCTACTCGAATCAGCTCCGTTGATTTCTTATTGCCTCAATGAGCAAATAAAAACTCCTGTTTAGCTTTCAAAGCCCTATACAACCTGGTTCCTTGGCACCCTACTTTTCCAAATGTATTGGCTAATACTCCCCCATTACACACACACACAGTGGAAGAGTCAAACGGACTTTCCCTTCCCTTTCCTCACTCGTAATACTCCTATCTCCAACCTCTGCTCTGACTGTATTTTCTCCTTGCCTATCCCTCATCAAATCTTTCTCTTGTTGTAAGACATAGTTTGAGCACCATCTTCTACATGAAGCCTTTCCTAATTCCCCTTAACTGCTAGTACCCCCTCCAACTACCTTGTATGTATATGTGCCTTCTATCATATTGTTTATCTCTATACCTTGCAAATATACTTTGTGTATTTTACATGTATATGTAAATGTACTATATGGATTCTTATACATCCTTATCTCCTCTATTAAAAAAATAAGCTCTTTGCATGTGGGGATTGTTGTATTTTTTTGTGTTTGTATCCCCAGCACCTAGCACATTGTATGGAACATAGTAGGAACTTCATAAATATTTGCTGATTAATTAATACTCATTTTCAATTCTTTGGAGCTAGTCATGTAGAAAGGTAAAGCCATGTTTTTATTTCCTTTTAATTCTTTAAAATATTTTAAATTTTGTATGAAGTGGGATGGGGCTGGACCTATGATTGCACTGGAATTTCCTTTGAGGAAACTCCCTCTATCAGTGCAAATCAGCCCCTTCTTTGCAATTTTTAGCTTTTGAGAGTAGTCTGGGACAAGAAATTTAGTGACTTGTCTTAGTACAAGTATGTGTCAGAGGGTGTGACTTGAAACCAAGGTTTCCTGACCCCCAAGTAGGCTTTCTGCGCCCCCACCTCCACCCCAGCAGTGTTCCCCACTCCTTCTAACTATAGGAAGTTGAAGAACAGTTTAGGAACCTTTAATAACATGTCCATAGTTGGAACATTTGGCAAAAGGGGTTTCCTTAGGTCTAATTTGCAATTCAATTTCTTCTCTGACTTGTAGATAGATAAAAGATGAGAATTTTTTTCAAAAACTGACTGCAAAACTACTTGTACCTTTGAAAGTATTACTCAGTGCAGACATTTAGGTGTAGTTTGACAGCTTAAATGCTTTGTTAACATTTAAATCATTTTCAGTGTAAATTCCCTTTGGGGTCTCATCATTTTGAAATATGCCATTTCCTTCTGGCCAACTAAATATGCATAAAATTAATTTGTCTTCCTTTGTCTTATAGCCACCATAGTGGCTATAGTTTAGATTTAGGCTAAAAACCTAAAAAATATTCTTAACTGAAGAGTTTACTATAATGATATTCTTTCTCTAGACTTCATTCACTACTCTTAATGTCTGTACCTTCAGTATGGAGAGCTTTTAGATATATAAAATGTGCTATAGAGAGTTCTGCCTGTCTCTTCCCGTTGCATTTTTTATGGCATTCAAGAGCTGCAGTCCAGGATTGTATGTGAGTCTGGAATCAGAATTTAAAACAGTATAATAGTTCAGACTATTTTAAGTCATTCTGCTAGTAGACATTTTCTGTTGTAGCTTTTTAGTTAAGAACTTTTATTCTGGCGTATTTGAATTTGTATGCAAGGCTCCTTTTTTAGTTGTGAGATTTTAAGTTTTTCAGTGAAAAATGAGAATATAATCCCATAGAAGTCTGTTCCATTACAGTAGACTTATTACTAGAATTATATTTAGTGACAGAGATGTGCTTCTTGGAGCTTTCTTTTTTTTTTTCTATGTCAAAGTGTTTTAACTACGCAAGAGAAAAATTGTAATGATTATGTAAAAAGTCAGTTTTCTTTAGAATCAAAAAACCAAAATGATGATGAAAAGGTTCTTTTCTCCATCTTTCTATTTCTGTACTGAACCATTCTGGAAAGATAACTGCCTTTTTACAAATTTCTAGGCAAAGCATTCTGTTGGCTCACAACCCTAAAATTCATGTATTCGGCAACTATATTTTAAGCAACTGCTGTGTGTTTTGAGGACAATATATTAAGTAACCATAGAAATGGAAGACACAGTACCTGCCTTCCAGGAGCTTACATTATCACTAGAGAGTCAAGGCACACATGGAAGAAACAACAAAGCAATAATAATGAACAGTGATAATAGCTGACATTTGTATGGATAGCACTTTAAGATTTTGTAATACATTTTACATGCATTATCTCATTGATTCTCACAGTCACCCTGTAAATTAAGTACTCCAGGTATTTTACATATGAAAGAACTCAGGTTAAATAAGAAGAGTTAAATGATTTATCAGGCAAATAACTAATGAATGTTAAAGAAGAGATTTCTAAGTCTTCTGACTCTGAAGTCCTGGCCTTATTCCACTTCACCGGTCTGTCTCTCTAGTGCTTAGCATAGCATTATAGTTAAGTATTCTGGAACTAGAAGCTAGAGAGTGATCAGAATGGGGTGAGTATAATCTGGGAAGGCCAGATGTTGAGTTTTGAGTCATGAGGAAATTGAGTGATAAAGGTGGATTGACCAAGAGAGCTTAGGAACTCTTCTGGTGAAGGGGAGAGCAGGTTGGGACAAAAGCAAAGGAGAACAAATCATTTCTCCTTTCTGGGACCATTTCATCTGTGAAATGAAGGGGTTGACTCAACAGTCTCCTGCAGTTCTAAAATATATGATCCTGTGAAGCTAGTTTTTCAATAGAATCCTCATTTTCCCCCCTTTGTAATGTGTAGGAGTTGTCCTTCATTACCACAGCTTCTGCCTTAATGCAGACCGTCATCACCTCACACCTGGATCACTGCAACAGTAATCCAAAATGATCGACAATGTCTTCCAATATCCAGTCTATCCCATTCTACCTTCTGAAAACATCCCCCATTCAAGAATCTACAATGAAGTCTGCTTCATTTAATTTAAACTCCCCTACTCAATTTTCAGAACTTTCCATTATTTCACCTCCATTCTACCTATCAATTTATTTCCTACTTCAAAACTTTGTTTCTTTCTAGTAGAAATCATATCTATCCTTCCCCCTATAGACATCATACCCATTCTTGACTTGATTTTGTTCATGCTATATATGTCCTGTTCCCTGTTATCCATCCCTCAGTTCCTTCTTTCTTATAACCTACCCCATCTATGCTGTCCCACTTGTTCTGGTCTCTCCCGTTCAGAATTATTATTTTTATAATTGGTACACAGTTTAATATCTCCTTGTTCTATATCATAAACTACTCAGAGCCAGGGAATCATGTCTCTCAAAGTACTTGGTACGGTGTTGGGCCTAAGTCTTAATACATTGTTGATTGATGTACAGATTGAAGGAGAAATAAGACCAAAAATAAGTCTGAAGATGTGAGTCTATGGGACCAGGATGCTCATAGCTGTCATTGGTAGAAACAGAGAAAGGGCTTCTCTTTTGATGGAGGCTGGGAGGGAAGAAAGTAAATTTTCAGCATTTCATTTAAGGAGAAATTGGTATATACTTACAAAGATGTCTTTTAGGCATTTGGAGTCATAAGATTAGAGAGGTAAGAGAATCAGAATAGAGATGTAGATTTGGGGGAAGCTATTTAAAGATAGGTAAAACTAAGAGTAATGAGCTTCCTGATGGAACAAATATAAAATGAGGAGGAGAGGACCAAGGATAGAAGCTTTGAGATAACTGCAATTAAGGGCTGGAGAGAGAAGAGGCAGAGGCAGAAGAAAAGCCACATAAGGATGTAGGGCCAAAGGCCAAGAGACAAGATAGTTTCAAAAAGAAAATGATATCTATTAGTGTCAAGAGTACCTAACAGCAATAATAATAGCTAGCATTTATATAGTGCTCTAAAGTTTACTGCTGACTCTGAAGTCCTGGCCTTATTCACTTAACATGTTACCTCATTTGATCCTTATAACAACCTTGTGAGAGAAATGCTGTAATTATCATTCCCATTTTACAGATGAAGAAACTGGGACTAAGAAGTTAAGTGACTTGTCTAGGGTCATACACTAATAAGTGTCTGAGGCAGAATTTTAATTTGGGTCTTCCTGGCTTCCAAATCCCAGCACCCTACACACTGAGCCACCCAGCTAGCTAGCCGCCTGTGTAGATTACAAGCAAGAACCTCTCTATGTGGAAGATTAAGAATATGAGAAATAAGGCCATTGGGTGACCTTAGAGAGCAGTTCTAATGGAATGGTGAAGTCAGAGGCAAGCAGGAGTAGACCACCTCTGTGAAAGACAGTAGGAAAAATTGGATGAATGGATGGATAAACAGACAGACAGGTAGATAACCTGAAATTAGTAGTTTTATGCCCATAGCTCCCAAAGCAACAAATGAATTTGCCTTTTAAGAAATTTGGTTTTTGTTGGTAAGCCTAAAAGCAACAACTATGTTCATATTTTTTCATATTTTTATTTTCAACCTCAGACACTCCCTAGCTGTGTGACCCTGGACAAGTCATTTGCCCCTTTTCCCTCAGTTTCTTCATTTGTAAAATGGGGGCAATAATAATGCTCATCTCCCAAGGTGGTTGTGAGGATCAAATGAGATAATAATTGTAAAGTGCTTAGCGCAGTGACTGGTGCAGAGTAAGTACTATATAAATGTTATTTACTGTTATTATTATTATTATAGCACCTAGCCATGTAATACTATTCCAAAAAGCTTTATTTTTGTCCATTTTCATGAATTAGAGATAGATGTTTTCCTTAGTTTTTATATAAAGATAATAATCCCTTTGAAACATGCACTGCTAATGTACCTATGTCTGTTTAATTGACTTTCACTCCCATATTACTACAATGTCATTCAGTGTGAAGAAAATTTTTGTAAATTGTAAATTAAGAAAAAATAACTAAATAATTGTCTGTGAGAAAGAGCGTGGAAGTGTTTGTGCGTGCTGGTGTCTTATTGATCTGTCCCGGGAGGGAATACTACTGCAAGCAATTGTATTCAGTGTACTTCAGTCTTATTTCTGAGTTGTTATTCTACGCTGAGGGTGAGGTATAGATGTGCTTCAGGGAATAAATGTGTTCAATTCAACAGACACAGACTGGGTACAGCCAACTTAGTGTTTGTTGAATGAATGAATCCTCTTGGATTCTAAAACACAATTCCTGACACTAAATTTACAACCTGAGTGGGGGACGTGGGAAGGTACAAAAAAAGTGGAAGGAAAGTCAATTTTTTTGAAACTCAAATTTTGGAAGATGCGTTTCTCTCCTCCCCCTCCCCAAAAATGATCCCAAGATAAATCATATTTAGAATGAAACAAATCTTTTAAAGTAACATTACTTTCTGTCCAGATATTCAGCTCAAATTATAAAGGACATAAACAAGTTTTATGATAAAACTGAAAATATTATACCAGAAAATGTGTTTTTGGAACTAGATCCTTGGGAAGAAAGAGACCTAAATCCCCCATGTATTAACCTGGCCCTTGGGTTCATCCCAGATAAAATGGGAAAGGAGATGGTACAAAGAGTCTTCACCCAATGTTCTGAAGCATTTTAGTTACTGAATTTACACAAGCAAGCAACATTTCTGTTTTTCTGTTTGGTTTCTTTTTTCCCCACAGTCTTAAATTTTTTGAGGAATTAAGCAAGAATATATATATTCTTATGGCATGTTACCAACAAATTTAGTCAGTATGGGGAGAAAAACATTTAAAAATGGAAACTTTTTTAGGTTTTATAGTTCAAACAATGCTATATATCTTTTGTCATGAAACCTTAGTCTCATAATTCTGTCAAAGTAAAATAATAGTAAGAGTTTTTTGTGAGATGTATCCTTACCAAGTTTGCAAAAAATTTGAAGTTTTTAAGAAGTTGTTACTATGTTACTCTAATATAGGTTAAGCTGACTTGATGTGGTTTTTTTGCCTTTTTTTTTTTAACAGAATTTAACTCCTTCCAGACCTTCAATTCAGTTTCAAGGACTCCAAGGGGTGAGTATTCTTTTTCTTTTATAATTCTTCAGGAAAGCATTTTTTAAAAATTTTACCTAGTATGTTTCAATTTCTAATCTGTTTTTTTCACCTGTTCCTCTTACAATCAGTGATAACTAAGGACACTAGGTATTCTTTGCTTGTGGTTTGTTTTGATAAGCACTTAGGCTGTTTGTCCTTTCTGAATTTAAAGTAAGAAAGTAGATATATGTAACTAAACCATAAATTACTAAAATAATTTTTAATAGAGCAAGACATGGATTACTTTTACTATTTTTATAGGCTGTATAACTGATCATATAATATTCCAAATCCATTTGATGATACCCTAAGAAATTAACAATTGTAAGGGAAATGTAAATATCGGGGTTTTAAAATGGAAGAAATACCAAATAACATAATTAAATACTGGAAGAACTTTTTTTTAGCATCTGGAGATGTATAAAATGAAATGTTTCATTTTTAATTAGTGAGATCTCTGTCATTGGAATCATTCAAGCAGAGGTTGGCTGACCAGCCACTTTTCAGGAATGTTGTAGAAGGTGTTCTTACAGTGAGAGAGAGCTGCTCCCTATCACAAGATACTATGATTCTGTGCTTTACCCTGAGGAATTAAAAACAATCATTAACAGCTTATAGCTCTCTAATTAGCATTAGTATTGAGCGTAATGTGGCAAAGTTTCAAAATTTATTTGAAGTGTATAAATATAATGTATGAATGGAAAATTAAGATTTTCTTATATACATGTAAAGGCTACAGCAAAGTTTTCTGTTTAGTTTGTTGCTTCACTTAGCTACATAAATAATGACAGAAGCTCCAGACATAGTATATTTATTAAAGAGAAACCTATCATTAAAATTGATGACATATATAGAAACATTAAAGAAATCAAATATAAACAATATTAATTTTATGGAAAAGCAGATCGGTTTGTTTCCTGTATACACTTCATACAAATTAAAATCCCCTCCTTGGATGTCTGTCTTATGCATTGCTTATGTTATATGGTTTTTTTTAAAAACATTTTCTGGATTTTCTTGCCAGAGAAGAAAAGGAGTTAAGGAGAAAGGTGCTACTTGTACATATTATTATTTCTGTTGCCTTTTTTTAGCTTCATAAAGGGAATGTACTTTTTTGTGTCTTATTTTTTAGTTTGAAAAATAAAAGCTCTATACACCTTTTTACAATTTTAATAATTCCAGGGACCAAGGAATATCATGCCACCCACTGAAACCAGTTTTTAAGAAATAAGTTGTAACCCCCCCCCCTTTTTTTCCCCCTAAATCTATGTTATAAGAGATTTTTCTATTCCTCTTTAGTAAAAATCTTCATATATGTTAGGGCCGAGCCATGTACATAGGAGCCTTATGATGAGGTCCCTTTGGCATTTCTATAATTGACACCCCACAAATGAGGTGTAAGATGAAGCAGCTTTATAGGTTGGATTTTGCTCTGGAAGAGGCATTGTATTGCTAGACACCATTGCATAATGATATTGTAGTAGTTTAAAAAGTTTAAGGAATGTTGGTTTAATTATGATTGAGAAGTTTAGAGTTTGAAAAGGACCTTGAAGATATGGTCCAACTCCCTCATTTTATAGATGTGGGAACCAAAGGATTTGTCGATGGTCACATAAGGTAGTAAGCATCAGAAGAATTCAAACCCTGGTTCTCCAACTATGAATTTCTTTTTAATATGTGAATCTCTATGGCATCCTTTAACTATTCCAAGGCATATATAGGAAGTCCTTCACTTTCCTAGGGATAAAATTCTAAACTTTCTGAGGATTTTCACCTGCACAATGTGAGAGAAGTGAAAGAATAATGAGTCAGAGCTGAATCTACTTGTCCCTCCTTTGCAGACACATAACCTCAGGCCACTTAGTCCATTTTCTATTTTCCTCTCTCTTCCCAGTTGGGGAGGGGACACAATTGGTTAGGGAGATACCGGGCCAGAGTCAAACATACTGGCCTGACCCTGGAGGGAGGGGGAAGGCTGAGGTTTGTAGCATTCCAAATTAGTCCTTATAGTTTAATTTAAGCACTAGTAACCCAGGCTTTGTGAAGGAGGCTGACTCTGTGAAATACTGGCTACCTCCTGGCCCTGGACAGAATTACAAAGTTTATCTTTGGAATCATTCCAGCTGCCTTTCAGACCTTTTCTCCTTCCTTCTGGGGACTGGAGGAGAGTTAAGGATAAGGAAATTCCACAAGGTGGATCTGACTTTTGGTCTTGCTTACTCAGAGCACACACCTTCCTCCCCCTTCTAGTTCCCCTCTTCTACCTCCTCCCACTCCCACCCCTCCAAACACTCAAACTAGTTCAACTGGTAACAATGTGAATTCAGAATTGTTTAGTAACATGTACCCACCCACCTCTTCCTCCCTTTTGCAGAGCGCTCTGTACTACTTGGGGGCTCAGTAAAAATAGATTCATTGCTGGGAAGATAGCTTTGGTTGGCAAAACCCACAGCAAATTTCTGAAACAATAAATGTGAGTCTCCTGCATTTTATTTTTATCTTAGAGACTCTCGTAATAAAATAAACTAGTATAAACCTTCCTGAAGGAATATCTGCTTATGAAGTTTTCATGTGTGATAAGTAGACCTTTTTTTGGTGGGGGAATGGTACCCAAACCCCTCATTATTTCATCAGTATAGAAAATTCCCAGTTTGAAAACATTCTCCAATAATGAAGAATTACAGTTTGTTCATTGTAGTTTCAGCCTGTGCCACTGAAAAGTTAAGTGACTAGCCCAAGGACACAGATATTGTGTATCAGGAACAAGAGTTGAACCAAGGTCTTCTTGACTACATGTATGGCTATCCAGTATGCCACTATATAGATGAGGCTTAAAAACTTGATGGTTTCCATAAATTTATATTTCCTTCTTGGGTTTTTCTTATGAAGGGAGTTTTCAGGAGCTCTTTCAGTAAAGTGGTTGAGACATTTCTGAGATAGTCATGCCTCTCTTCCTTGAAGGGATTCAGCAAGTATTATTTAACAATGTTACATTCCTTAGGTGTTAGCCTTAGTTTAAAATCTAAATTAATTGTCATGCCTGTTTAGTTTATAGGCCTATTCAAAGATGAATTGAAATGTTGTTAAAATTCCAGTGGCATCTTAAAACTGAATGCTCGCCTCTTCTGTTTTACCTGCTAAGACCTGTGCTGAATCCTTCATGGTACAGATTTTCCCTGTTGATTATCATGCCATTGTTTTTTAGTAATGTCTTTAGGAGACGAGCATTTTCCATTTTGTACAAATGAACCTTCAGTTTAGCTATTAAGTATATTTCACTGTTTTGTCTGAACATGTTCACATTTAAATTTTTCTCTAAATATGTGCAAACTGAAATGTCAAGCAAGTTATAGTTTATCTAATAATTCATTTTAATTAAATTAGTGAAAATTCTGAATAACTTCATCCCTGGTCTTCTATACTATAGTTCCTGCAGATATATTCTGAAGTGTACAAAGTGTGAATAGGTTTTAATATTTCTCTTATTTTAAGAAATTCACATAATTGGATTGTCCTTGTATAAAGCACTAAGCTCTACAATAAAGAGAAACAGGAAAATATTCCAATGAGAATAGGGAATTCCATTTTCTAAAACTGGTATGTGTCAGGAACTCTTTATAAACCTCTTAAAAAATACAATATTCACATTCTGATTGATTAAACAAATCATCTTTGTACAAGTTCTCAAACCCATACCCAGAAAGCTCATATCTAAAGTTTTTACAGTGACTGTTAAGTTTATTTTTATAGATAAATATTATTGAATAGTAAAAATAGTTATTTTTTTCTAGAACTCTATTTGAAGTATTGTATTGGCATGCTAAAATTATTTAATTCCAAGGACTGCATTAGTAATATGCTAAGCCTCTCAGTTTCATGTTCATTTCTTTGTGAACTTATTAAAGGACAGAACACAATTCCTTTAGATACCAAAAATGTGTCTACCGTGGGCAGTCCAAGCAATTTGTGTTCTAGAGGTTTTTGGGGTTTTTTTTAAATAAATATCTGATATTTTTCTGATCTTTGGATGTGAGTGAGAAGGTATAATACAGTCCATCAACAGGTAATTATTAAGTGCCTAGTGTATGCCAGGCATTGTGTTAGACTACAAATACAAGGAATGAAACAATCCCTACCTGCAAGGAGCTTATATTCTAATGAGGAAGACAAAAAATATATATAACAAATCTAAAACTATATACCGCATAGATAGAAAGTTAATAAATACATATGTACGTTTGCATATACATACACAATGCAAAGTAGTTTGGAAGAGGGAGCAATAGCATTTAGGGAGAAGTCAGAAATTATTTCATGCAGAAGATAATATTTAATCTCTATCTTAAGGAAAGCTACCTGTGAGGGTTAGGTAAGAAGAGAAGAGAATACCTTTGAGGCACAAGATGGAAGGTTTTGAGTGAAGAACAAAGGGAAGGCTCTGTTTGATTGAATCCCAGGATGGGAGGAGAAGTAATATCCACAAAGGCTAGAAATAGAGATTGGAGCCAGGTTGCATTGGGCTTTAAAAGCTAAATAGAAGAGTTTTTTATTTGATTGAGGAGGCGATAGGAAGCCACTTAAGTTGATTCTTAGTAGGAAAGTCATATGGTCTGTGCATGAGGAAACTTACTTTGGCAATATCCTAAAATAGGGAGAGATTCAAGGTAGGGAGACCAATTAGGAGGCTCTTACAGTAATGTAAATGAGAGGAGATGAGGGCCTGAACTAAGTTGTAGTTCTGTGAATAGAGTGATAGAGTCAAGTGTAAGAGCTGTCATAAAGGTAGAAAACAGCCATAATTGGTACTGGATTAGATATGTGGAATGAGGAAGAGTGAGAATAGTGCCAAAGTTATGAACCTGGAAGGGTGGGTGGTGCCTTCCCCAGAAATAACGTGGGGTAGAGATTTGAGGGGAAAGTTCATGAGTTCTATTTCGGACATGTTGAGTTTAAGATGTCTCTGGGAATTCCATTTTAAAATATCCAATTGGTAAGTGGTGATGTGGACTAAAGATCAGGAGGGAAGCTAGGGCTAGGTATAGATCTAGGAGTCATTTGCATGGAGATGTGATAGCTAAGCATATGGGAGATAATGGAATTACTGAGAGAGAAGAATATAGGGGGGGAAAGTGAAGATAGGACCCAAGACAGAACACCCATAGTTAGGAAATGTGATATACATGATGAACCAGCAAAAAAGAGCAAGACAAAGTGTTCTTCACTTAACTTCCACCTGTTGGGGGAGTGGGATGAGGCAGGAGGGAATAGTGTCATGAAAAACTAGGAGAGAGTCTCCAACCATATAGGACTGAGAAAAGATGAGAATTGGTGAATTAATATCATTGGTAATTTTGAAGAGAACAGTTCATTTGAGTGAGGTCAAAAGCCAAATTACCAAAAGTTGAGGAATGAGTAAAGATTATTTGAGTAAAGAATAAGTAAAGAAAATTAAGGCAGTGCATGCAGTCAGCTTTTTCAAGGAGTTTGACTGACAAAAGGAGAAATACTATAATCACTATAATACACTATCCCTGTCTAGTAAAGGATATGGAGAATGTGAAGATAGAATGAATGTCTGTCTGTACCAGGAAGGAGGAACTGTTGGCCTGTTCATTTGTTAAGACTATACTTAATACTTCATTTTAACAATCTGTTTAAGTTCTCCATAGTTCATTATAGTCAATATCATAGTATCATTTTGCAAGTTAACCAGAGTTAATAATATTCTTAGATTTCATGCATGTGTGCATTTATTTTACTCTTGCATTTCTTAGCAACAAATTCAATTCAGAAACTAAGAAAATGATTCACAGTTACTTCACCATAATACAAAAGATATAAACAAACTTCTTTGCAAGGTTCAAGGTTTAAATAAGGAAAGATAATTTCTGACTGGAATGAAGATCAAGGAAGGTTTGTAATTACATTTGATATGAGTCTTGAAGAATTTTAACAAGCTTAGTTTAGGAAGTAGGAGTGGGAGGTGGAGGGGAAGGCAGGTATTCAAAGGAAAGGAGAATGAATAGCCTGAGCAAAGTCATGGATGCAGAAAAGCATAGGGTGAGTATGAAGAGGAATAGTAAAGGCCAGTTTATCTAGAGCAGTAGACTCTTTGACACTCTGAAAAGCTCTTTGGGGTCCCTAATGATTTTTATGTAGGTTATACCTATCAATGATTACCATATTGGAAAATATATCTTAATAGTATTATAAAAATAGTTTTGACTTCACAGACCCCCTTGGGGACCACACTTTGAGAATCACTGGACTATTTACCATAAAGAGTAAATGGGGAGTCTACATCCCATATAAATGTGAGAGAAAGCTGCAATGTTAGAGTTTGCGGAGGGCCCTCAATGTCGGTCTTTAACTATCTGGCTTCATTGACGGTTTTTGAAACATGAATAATGTTACCGAATTTGTACATAATGAAAAGCAATCTGGCAGTGGTATGAAATATAGATTGGAACGGGGAAATCAGTTCTGCAGCTAGTGTAATAGTTCAGGTCAATGGATGATAATGAGATATTCTGTACTAGGATGATGGCAGTGGGAATGAAAGAAAGATCTACCATCCTTTGCTTCTTTTTGTATCCCCAGAACTTAGCACCATGCCTGGCACATAGTAGGCACTTAGTAAATCTTTATTGACAGATTGAATTGGCTATGATTTTGATAATTTTGCTCCCTAAATTAATGTTCTTTAACAGTATGCTTCCTCAGGAAAAAAAAAAGATGCTATTTAAGCCACGCTCAGTATTTTCACATGACACTTGTGAAGACCAGTTTGTCTAGAACAGTGGTTCTCAAACTTTTTGGTCTCTGACACTCTGAAAAGCTCTTTTTATATGCATTATACCTATCAATGATTACCATATTGGAAAATATATCTTAGTGGTATTATACCAGATCTACAGATACAACTTTTTCACAATAGTTACAAACAGGAAGTCTAATTACTCCAATGAATCTGGAATCTTATTAGTGTGGGTATTCCCTCCAGTGACACAGATAAGCAGCCCATCCATGCCTGTCCAAAGTGTACAGTTCTTATCTAAGTTCTCCTCCCATAAATTCATTGCTGCAGAGGATCCACCCAATGCTCTAGGGGCCTTCTTCATGTTCTCTTGTCATTGTAGGGATACTGACAAAGTCTAGAGTCTGTCCGTCACTTATCTCTCCTTTTCACCATTTGACTAGCCCCTCTTCTTTTTGAGTTGCACACTGCTTTGGAGACACCCTGTATAATACTTTTCTTATCTTTTTGCACAGGCTTATCATGGGTGCTCTGTAACAGATAGCCAAATATCTCATGAAATTTTATGTCTTGTTGCCTTTGGCTACACATGAAAACCATCTCTGCCAACTCCTTTATTTGCTTCTCTTATGAGAGCCTATGTGTCATTCTTTTATGGAACTGAAATTTCTGTCTTATGGTTTCATTTATAGTAAGAAATAATATATAATAATATATACATTATATATAATTTTATTATAATAATATAGTGAATCAAAATCTATGCAATTCTCTTTTCTGTATAATTCCACATTTATAATGCATTTTACAGCCTGAACATGCCCATCATGGACCTTTCTCATGCCTTTTGGGCAGTGATCCTTCACTTCATTTTTTAGAGGCTAGTATTCCATGTTCTGCAATCATACTATATCAGTGGAAGAATATTGATATTAAAAATATAGGCCTTTGTTTTAGTGAGAAGCTTGGGAGCTTAAGAGCCTTGCAGAGGTGATCTAACCTATTTCCCTGCTCCCATTCGTTTCTGGGCCCAGCCCATTGTACATTTTTAGTGTTTGTACAAGATAAATGGATGAGGTCTGGATCCCACACAGCTGCATGTGTGATAGTCTGTGGAACAGATTTTCTTTATCTGTTTGCATTTTCTTTTGTGAATAGTTAGGCCAAAATTATTTTGAGTTATTAGGAGATTGCCAGGTTCTGTCAACCAGATTGAGAATATCTGGTGTACCTCGTGGTCTATAGGGGATCCCTTTGATTTGGACTCTGCACAGGATTTATTCTCATGACCATGGCAGACTGCTTTGACAAGCCAACATTGTTCTCTTTTACACCTTGCCTAATTTAAATGATCAGACATCTTACCCTTAAAGGAATCTTGTATTATTTTACTTACATGGGTAACACCTTGTTGGTGGAAAACCTTTTAAGCTTAGCACTTAGCTCTACTGAATCTAATTTTTTTCTCCCTTTTTTATAATCATTAAGTAGAGAGGGATCAGACATTTACTAGCTGTATGACCTTGGGCAAGTGACTTAACCTCTGTTTGCCTCAGTCTCCTCAGCTGTAACATGGGGATAATAAAAGTATTTACCACGCTGGGTTGTTGTGAGGACCAAATGGAATAATAGTTGTGAAGTGCTTAGCACATTGCCTGGCACGCAGGGCTATATAAAAAATGCTAGCTTTTAGTAGCAGCAATGGTAGTAGTATTTAGTGCTCACCTTCTCCATCTCCTTTTATTTATTTTTTCAAAAAAAGTTATTTGTGGCTTATTACCCAGAGGTTTCTGTGTAGTTTGCAAGTCTTTGACCTAATTACTTTTCCAGTGTGTTTTTGCTATTCTTTCTTGTTTTTATATATGCATTGGAGATATCAAAAGTATATCTTGATTTACTTTGTAAGGTCAGCGCATTAGCTGCAGTTACTTTTCTAGTGATAGTTGTGCATATGCTTATCCTGGAGCTTATATAAGAAATGTCCAAATGTCCATAAATTTTACAACTGTGCCTTTGGCTGCACAGTAAAATTACATTTGCCAGTTCCTTTATTTGCCTCTCTAAGAAGAACCTGTGCCCTGTCCTTTCATTTAGCTGCAGTTTCTTTCTGTCTTCCAGTTTCCTTTATAGCAAGAATGTCAATATTGATACAATTCATTTTCTCTAGTACGTCCACTGGGTCACTGGATAAATTTCTTGCGTTTAGAGTCACAGTCAGTCAAATCAGTTAGCATTTAGTAAATGCCTGATAACCTACTATGTGCCAGGCACTTTGCTAAGCTCTGGGAATACAAAGAAAGGCAAAAAAAAAATTAGTGCCTGTTCTCAAGAAACTTGCAGTCTAATGGGGAAAGACAACATGTAAACAAGTATGTACAAACAAGAAATATAAGAGATAAATTGGCAATACTCTCAGAAGGAAGGCACGAAGATTAAGTAGGACTGAGAAAGGCTTCTTGCAGAAGGTGGGACTTTAGCTGAGACTTAAGGGGAGCCAGAGAAGGTAGGAGGTGGTGATGAGGACAGAAAGCATTGAAGGCATGGGGGGCAGCCAGTGAAAATGACCAGAACTGAGAAATGGAGTGCTATATTTGGGAGGAACAGCAAGGAAGTCAGTGTCATTGCATCACTAAATACATGAAGGGGTGTAAGGTGTAAGAAGATTGGAAAGGTAGGAAGGGGCCAAGTTATGAAAGGATTTAAATGCCAAACAGGTTTATAATTGGTTATAGAGGTGATAGGGAACCACTGGAGTTTAATGAAAGAGAAGTAACATGGTCAGACCTGCACTTTAGGAAGATCAGTTTGTTGGTTGAGTGGAACATGAATTGTAGTGGGGAAAGACTAAACAGAGACCCAAAGCCAAGTCTATATTTACAGACAGTCCAAAAGCTATATGATTGCTAGCACCCTCTGCCACCTCTTTCAGCCACCTTACATGACCACGCAGTGTTTTGTACTATTCTTTGTTTTATGAGTTGCCATGACCAAAGAATTCATCACCAAGTGGTCAGCCTATAGGTGAAATCTTCTCAATACTTAAGATAGGTCTTAGGAAAATAGGCACATTTTGTTATAAGGACTGTACTAAAAGTCTTTCCAGCATTGTAGAACCTGCCAGAGCTTGTGGTCCATTGGCATAGACTCAGAGTCCAGGGTTACCTGCATGCCATATGATTCAGCATTGGCCTAGGACTTGGTGCAGTCACCCTCCCCACCATTCCTCTTTAACACATCCACTCAGAAAGGGGGGAAAAAATTCATAATAGAGTATTTTCTGCTAAAACCCTAGCCCATTATTTCATTGTGCTATAGAAGTGACCCAGGGTTCCAGAATCCTTGAAGTATTGAAGAAGTGCTTATCCAGAACTGCCCACATAGAATTTGTGTTGTACCATGACATGTGACTTGAAGATTTCCTTTTCTTGGGGATTTTTGTTCCGATCTCTAATTTAATTAAGTATAGGGAATTCCAGTTATGGAAAATCCTTCTACCAGAGCAAATCGAGACAACTTATTCAGCTTTTGTCTTAACAAGTTTTCTGGAGCACTGAGAGGTTGAGTCACTTGCCCAAGGCCACACATCAGTATGTATCAGAGTTGGGACATGAACTCAGGTCTTCCCTGGCTCCCAAGGCCATCTCTTTATCCACTGAGCTATACTATTACAGATGCATATACTGCTATAACAGTGGGTGGGTGAAATATCCTCAGGGTATTAAGAAATTTATTAAACAGTTGACATGTCTCTGGTACATTCATATTTTAGATGAATTGTGAAACACTCCTCTCTATCTGCAAGTAATGATTGATGATGCAAAGTTGTGGGGTTCTAGGGTGGACTGATTACACTAAATGTCAGGGTTATAAGAGGCAATTTTAATTTTCATGCTAAATACATTTAAAGTCCCAATATATTAATCCTGTATTTTTAAGGGAATAGGTTTACCCTGCTCATATATGTTATATTTCTTTGTTAATTTATTTAAATTTGGGACCTAATGCTACAGTTGTCTTTAGTGCAGTTAATCGATCCCAGTAACCTTCTCCTTTTCCTCCTTCCATGCCCTATTGTTGGTAGTTGGTCTTTTTTATTTTCTTTAAGAAAATTCATTTAAAAAGGAGAAGGTTGAACACAGGTAAGCCAGTAAATGACATGCACATTTACAAGGATAAACAAAAATGCTGCCAGACTAACAAATTTTAAATAAATGTTTTGCAAAAGAGCTCAGTGATCTTCAAAAGATTAGACCTCAGACCACCCTGAATATTAATAAAGCTATGCTTCATACAACAGTCTAGAGAATTTGTAAGAGTTAAAAAAAAGTTTCCTTCAAAACTCTAGCATTTAGAAATGCTCTGCTATTTATCCATTTCAAGTTATTTGGGGATGGGTAGAGGTCTTGGGGTTGGAAAAACCAAATTATATAGTGTTCCAAATTAGCAGGCAATTTCAGCCCACTTGAAACCAGCACCTATGCCTTAGACCCTAAAAGTGCTTCCTGCCTACTGCCATTCCTTGGTTCGTTATGTACTTTAAAGGCATAATTAACTACAGGCCTGAATCAAGCAGTGGAGATAAAAATAAATCCTTAAGGCTTCCTTTCCTTCCTAGATGATATCCCTTTGTCCTCATCTTTTTTCCATCTTTGGTTTGAATAACCCATAAATTATCTCAGTGACTTATTTAGCACTGACGGTAGATGACGTTTAGGTACTGCACATTTATATTATGTTATATATATGTATGTCTGTATCTCTGTATGCATATAAGTGATTTGCTTAAAGTTGCACAAGTAGTCCGTAACAGAGCCAGAATTTAAATTTTGGTTCTCTTATTCCTAATCCAGTATTCTTTCCACTGTGTCATATTTCCTCAGTAATGATAAGCAGGTACCTTTATGTAGCACTTTATGAATAGAAGGCACTTTCACATACTATGTCCCATAATCTGCATGAAGTGTTCCCTAGTTCCCCTTAATGCCAGTGACTTTCCTCTAGTATTATCTCCAGATTCTCTCAGCTTTATCATTTATATGTAGTTTTCCCTTCGTCTCCTCCATGCCCTCCCCCTTAGACTGGGAGCTCCTTGAGATCCAAGACTGTCTTGTGCTTTTCTTGGTGTCCCCACTGAACACAATGCTTGGCTTACTGTAGTCCTTTAATAAATGGTTGTTGACTTGATTAAGTTGTAAACTTCTTGAGGGCAGGGACTGTTTTTGCATTTCTTAGTGGTGTGCCTAAACACAATAGGTACTAAATAAAGGCTTTTTGACTTGACATGCATTATGTCATTTCATACAACAATCTACCTGGTGTAGATGGTACTAAAAATGTATGCTTTCACTTCTCAGACTGATGCAAAACACCAACCAGTTCAGAGAAGTAGGCTTAACTCTTTTTTTGAAGTGGGAAGGAATGTGTATGTAATCATAAATAAAATGTCTGAAGAGAGATAACTTCACATACTTATTGACTGTTTCCCAAGTCTCACTTTACATATCCTTAGAGTCCATATTCATTGGGATTATAAATCATATGCATAAGTCAAATCTGCAAGCATTTATTAAATACCTATTATATAATCTGGCATTGTGCTAAATGCTGGGGATACAAAGAAAGGCAAAAAATTGTCCCTGATCTCAAGGAGCTTATCATGTAATGTTGACAGTCCAATGGTAACAGAACAGGTCCCTGAAAGAAATAACTAACTGGAGTTAAAAATAAGGCAGTATTATCCTCTGCACAACAATCTGTAATTATCTGTTAAGATAAAAGAGAAAGTCTTAGAGTTATCTGGAATATTGTGTTTGTCCTTCATTTTCAAAGAGGATCATGGCATCAGGGAAATGATGACATGACTTGCAGTTGAGTGAGGGAGGGCTTGTGCAAGGTCCCCAGCCTCATTTTCTCCCCCAGAGCCATCTGGTCCAGTGACCAAATATTTATCACTCAAATCAAAGTCAACTGCAAGCCATGTCATCATTTCCCTGATTCCATGGTCCTCTTTGAAAATGAAGGACAAATACAACCTGTGAGTAGACTGAGCTGCCTGAATTGGGGACCCAGCTATTTGGGGTAACTCAGCTTGTCCTCTCTCTTTCCCTCTTCCTCTCCTCCTTTCCAAGAAAAGGTAAAATTTGATTGCCATAAACTGCCCACCTAACTTGAGGTTTACTGGCTAGATTTCTGTCTCTGTCTGTCTGTCTGTCTGTCTGTCTGTCTCTCTCTCTCTCTCTCTCTCTCTCTCTCTCTCTCTCTCTCTCTCTCTCTCTCTCTCTGTCTTCTCCTTAAACCCAGTTCACTGTGAAGCTCATAGATTGGAAAACAATAGGCCCCTGCCTAAAGCTCAACTTAATGGCTGTATTTTGGCCCCTCCCAGCTTAGAGTGTCAGTGGTAACTGTTTCTCTTTGAAAAGCAACCTTGAGGGTCTTCCCCTCCCAGCTTGATTTTTTTCCTTTTTTTTCTAATCTGAAATATTAAACTACTCCTAGTGTTATAAAATTATGCATGAATAGTAAGGGGCTACCAAGGGGTTGATACCGTTACTAAAGGGTTCAAAATCATTTCTTTTCCCTGGAGATGCTTTTTCTTCCCCCTAAACACAATCTAGTGCTTAGACTATCTCCAAATCATAATGCTAAATTTACAATTCTCCAAGAAAGATCGTTAAATCTGGAAACACATTCTCTATTAAGAATTGACCACCATTTTTTCCTCCAGGATTCTTTCTATTTAAGTTCTTTCATGCCAATGAAGAAAAAAGTTCTCATCTTATCATTTTACTGGGAATTACTTGAAAACCCGGAATTACAAGTAGTGTAGAAAATTGTTTTTCTTCTCTTGTGAGCTCCTTGAGGACAGAGACTTGTATCATTTTTATTTTTATATTCCCCGAAATACTTGCTGAGTGGAATGTCACTTAATTCATTTACATTAAGCAGCAAGATAAACCTTAAAAAAATTATTTATTTTCACACATTCTAAAAACACTGCTTTTTTTTTTAACTAAGTGGATTCTTTGAATTTGAGCCACCAATGTAATTGAAATACAGATCCATGTTCTTTTTTAACAGACATTATTACAACAAATTTCTCAGTATTAACCAAGTATTGCCTATTTCAAGAAGCAATTGATGCCATAACATAACAGTAAAGTAGAATAATTTAGATGATCCAGTGGAGTTTAAGAAGATTTTGCTTGGATAAGAATCTGTTTTGTTTTATTTTGTTTATACATGTGTGTTACATATATGATGCACTTATTTAGCTAAAAAAAAGTTGTATATATCTAAATGTATCTATGTGTGTAAAACACTTTGCAAATTACAGTGTGCAGTGTAAATTATGTGAACTGTTATTATTATTACTTTTTTTGGCTTTTTTTTCTTTTGGAGGGGGGAAGGCAGGGCAGTTGGGGTTAAGTGACTTGCCCAAGATCACACAGATAGTGTTAAGTGTCTGAGGCCAGATTTGAACTCAGGTCCTCCTAATTCCAGGGCTGGTGCTCTCTTCACTGTGCCACCTAGCCGCCCCTATTATTACCCTTAACAACAAGAACTGACATTTATTTAGCAGTTTAAATATTAGAAAATGTTTTATATATATTCTTGCATTTGACCCTCATAAAATTTCTGAGAGGTAAGTACTATAAGTTTTCCATGAGAAAAACTGCCTGTCATAGAGGCTTAAGTAGACAAGTGTCAGAGACTACATTTTAACCAATGTATCCTTGACTTTAAGTTGAGTATTCAGTCCAGCTTACCACACTTGCCTTTTTTGAAATCTTTGGCAAATTTACATGTGAGCCATTCTTTTTATAATCATATGAAGAAATTTATAGGAAATTAAAAACTTAATTAAGGAGCCCTCAGTAAAACTCATGGCTTAAAATATCTATACACAAATATATAAATATACATAACAATAGAGTTCCTAATTCAAGGAGACAAATTTGATATCAGTAGTTTTCACCAATGCTTGGTGGTTCTAAATTCTGGCTCATTATTCAAAAGAAACAGGATAAGGGAAGGGAAAATGTGGATCGGAGAAATTCACATCATATATTAAGACTATATACTCAAGTAAGGAAAACCAGGATCAGGGGTTGGGGAAAAGGGAGAAATTGGGGCCAAGTGTGAATGTTAACACAGAAAGTAAGTAGAAGGCAGTGTTATGGGAGTATATACTTCAGACCAGTGGGACAGAAGGAGAAAATAGGTGGTGTATTTAGGAAACAAATACAAACCTGGCATGAGAACATAACATAAAGTGATAACAAAACAACTATACCACAGTGCATAGGGAGTGAAACATAGGCTTTGGTTATCATTTATTAATTATATAACAACTACTCACACTCCTTGCTAAAAATAGAACTAATAATTTCTTATTTTGGCATAAATTATTTCATCCTTTAAAAGGTGGAGGAGCCATTGAAAGGAACTTTGATTCTGCATCTGATGACCAGCAAAGAGCAATTGATTATGGGAGGATAGGGTAGAAATGATAAGAGTGTTAGGCAGAAGTTACCATTTCATCAAAGAAAAAAACTGAGCATAATCTGACATATACCCTAAATTTGGGGAGATCAAATTTCAAAGAATTTAAAAGAAAAGATGGTTTCCCATTCCACAGAGGAAGTCAGCCTTGAAGGGCTGAGATGCTTTCAATGAAATTGTAAAGACAGAGAGAATTACAATAAAGAAGAAAATTGGTGTCTGACTGAAAAGACCCTGGATGCACAGGAAAGTCATCAACCCATTTAGATTTTTTTAAAAAGACACGTAAATTTATCCGAAGGATTCTTTGAATGTTTTGGCAACTATCTTATTGACATGTATCCATTTAAAGAATGTAACAAAGAAGTGAAAGTAGGTATGAGTGGATTGATATAAAAGCATGGTCTGGTCTCCTAGCTCAGAATGAACTGAAGCTGGTAAAGAAAGCTAGAAATAATATTTGGGACTTTTTCTTTTTTTTTTTTAAGAGAAAAGGTGATAGTCGAAGCAGGGATAAAACAGTAACTAGTGAGAGAGAAGACAACTACCTGCTCGGTCCTTATTTTGCTTCCCTTTTCTCCATCAAGGAGAATGATGTTCAGAAAGTACAGAGTCAAAATGGTTAACAAGTTGATGCCAAAGTTAAGTAGGCAGATAGTAAGAAAGCAATTAGTTTGCTTTGATTAGTTCAAGTCACCAGATCTAAATGAACTATGTACTGGGGTACTGAAAAAACTAGAAGTTATGATTGCAGAGCTGCATATTTGAATCTTTTTGATTCAAATATGATCTTTGAAATATTTCAGAACAGGAGAGGTACAGTTGGACTACTCAAGGGCAGATACTGACCCAGTTTTCCATAATGGGACTAGACTCTGTAAACTATAAGCCAGTGAACTCAACTTTGATTCCTGGCAAAATTCTCTAGTATGTTGTCAAAGGATTGTAGGTTTTGAGCTGAGAGGAACCTTAGGGGTCATCTCCTCCAACCCCTTTATTTTATAGATGAGGAAGCAGGTGCCCAGGGTATTGCCCAAGGTCCTATGAGTAGTAAGTAACAGAGTCAGGATTCAAACCAAGGCCTTCTGGCTCCTAATCCAGCTGTTTGCACTAGACCACAGTGCATAGGGAGTGAAACTTTTTTTTTTAAGGCAGTGATGATCACACAGGTAAGTATGACTTCACCATTACACTTTATGCCAGCTTGTATTCATTTTTTTATAGGGTTACTGGACAGGTAATCCTGTTGCTAAGTTGCTAGGCAAGTTCTGAACGTAATCCCTCTTTCAGTATTTACAGTTGTGTGATAGGGACAGATCATTTAATGTCACTGAGCCCCAGTTTCCTCATTTGTAAAAATGAAAATAATAATGCCTGAAGTACCTTGTTCACAGGGATGTTTTGAGGATCAGCTGAAGTAATGTATGTAAGCTGCTTTTTAAATTTTAAAATGTTAAGTAATATTATTACTATTATATCTGGGGAATATTACACATATATTTTACTTAGATTTTAGCAAATCATCTGACAAAATCCCTCATCCTGTTTTAGTGAAAAAGATGCAGAAGCACAGGCTGGGTAGTTAGGTGGATTCAAAGCTGATTGAATTACTAGATCCAGAGAATCAGTCATTAATAGCTCAGTGTTGACTTGGAAAGGAGGATTTGAGGGATCCATGTTTGGACCTTGGAGGTTTAAGTTTTTTGTCTCAAATAAAGGTATCAGTGGTATAGTTATCAAATTTGCACGTGACTCAAAGCTGTAAGAGATGGCTCACACACTGGATAACAGAGTCAGAATTTGAAAAGATTTTAGAACAGTAAAATGGTGGGCCAAATTGAATAATTTGAGATTTAATAGGGATAAATGTCAAACAGTCCTTGGGTAGGGGGAGGGGTGTCTTCTTGGACTAAATTGTTTGAAAAACAATTGATTTTTGGAACTCAATCAGAGAAACTTTAACTAGACTAAATGGGGGTGGATATGGTGGTGGATGGAGGGGTAGGTGGAGAAAACCTGGAGATTTTAATGGACTGCAAATTCAATATGAGTTAACAGTGTTACATGGCAGCTGAAAAAGCTAATATGATTTGGGGATGTATGCAGAGAGGCATAATTTGTAGGGGGGAAAGAACATCAGTGAAATGTCTTTTAAATGCACAAAGGTGAATTAAAAAGTACAGAAGAGAGCACAGACAAATAGAGCAATTTTGTTACCTGTTAAATTTTATATATGTGTATATGTGCATCTATACACACATCATCTTTTTTTAAAAATTGTACATAACAGAAGTTCGTAACAGAAGGCCTCATATTCTTTTTATGTTCATTTGAAATATTTGTGTCAATTGATATAGTAAAAAAAGTAGTAAAAGAAAAGAAAAAATAAGGAGATTGTAGTCTCACTATATCCTGCCCTGATCAGGCGTTATCTGGAACATTGTATTCAGTTCATTTGGTAGATAGGTGCTTATTCAGAGATGGGATAAATTCATGGATTCCTGAGCCATAATTTCAACTAGAAAGATGTTGAGGGGACTAATATAAATGTCACTGAAATTCTCACTGTGTGCACTATGTAAGCAACTACTACTTTTAAAATGTTTGGAGGAAGAGACAAGTTCTAAACTTAGTTACAAAGTTTGATTGAAACCTAATGCCATGCTTTGGAACACATTTTGGTTCTTTCAGGCTGGAATTCCCTGTAGCTAAGATCTTTTCAATAAATTTTACTATGTGCAGCATAAAATAGCTACTTATTTTTCTTTCTTATATTGCTTATGTATGTCAACAAGACTTTTAAACTTCGTTACATATTGAGTCTTGCAGTATGAACAGTTTATACTTCTGTAACTCAAAGAGCTGTAATTTCATTGGTTTGAGCGCAGTGTTTCCCCTACCCTTAGGAGAGGGCATACAAGAGCCAAGACAGAAAAAAGTCTTCAGCTGGTGATCAGCTGTGTCGTGATGGTGCTTAGACAGCAGTGAATCTTGGGAGGAGGCTCAGAGATTTTGATAGACCACAAGCTCAGTATGAGTCAACAGTGTTATATGGCAGCCAAAAAAGTTAATTTGATTTGGGGACATATTAAGCAAAGCATGGTTCTGAGGTGACAGACATTGTTTCTCCTCGTCTGTACCTGAAGCCTTTCCTGCTTGGAGGGACCTATCCAAAAGCTTTCAGCTACTCTGCCTTGACCACTGAGAGCCTGGGATCATCTTTATGTGATGGCATAAGGCATCAGAATAGACTTTTTCATCCCCAGAGAAGGATAAACATGTTGCAGGCCCCTGAAAATTATACCCAGCAAATCCAAGGTTTGTTTTCTAGATATTAAACAAAATTCATATATATTATTCTGATACTGAGAAGAAAAAAATGAATGTGATTCTAGTGTAAGGGTATTTTCTAAATGCTAAAACTTATAGTTGACTAAAGAATATTACATTCTAACTACTAGAAGTTTTTACTAGTATTGAAGGAAGTTTAGAATTCCTTTTTATTAGGTTTTTTTGTAAAAAAAAAAACAAACAAACAAACAAACTAGAAAATGGTCTTACAGCTTACCCAGAGAATAAATCAAGTAAATATATGAGTATAGGGAATGAGTAGCACTTTATTAAACACTTGTAATGTGTGTTAGATTAGTTTTAAAGATAATAATGAGCCACAGGTTGAACATAAATCAGTAATGAAATGAGGTTTTACAGAGAAATATGATAACAGACTATAATAAGATGGTGTCCCCCCCCCCTTGTGATTTTAGTATTGGTTAGGCCCTTAATGATAATGAACTTAGAGATCTCAAATTTAAGCAAAATGTAGAAAACTTAAAGAAAGTCCTAAGAACAATGGGAAATGACTAAAAGTTAAAAAAACAGAGTCTATGAGGAAAAGTTATTTGAGTGGGAAGGATTGAAAAATTATCCAAAGCTAGCCAAGTATCTCATGAGCCAGCTATTTAAAATGTTGCTTTGTCACCTATTGGCTGAGTAGGAGAACTCAATCCCTGCCCTCAGATCACTGTTTGGAATGGGGAGTACAGGCTGTGTTACTGGCTGTTATCAGGCATGTGGGAGGAGAGGCTACTTTCCTCCAAGTCAGAACGAACATTTCTGGGCAGCTATATACTGCAAAGGCCTGGTACAATGATAGAGAAGTGAAGGGTGTCCCAGATAGCAAGGCCCAGAGATTGGGCAGATAAACAATTTATGAGAACCCAAAGAAAAAAGAGAACCTAGTACATGATTTGGGGTGAAAAGGTGCTAAAAACTGGTTGGTTTCTTCCTTCTTCCTTTACTATTAATAATGAAATTTGTTGTGAAATGTTAACCTAGATAAATTAATAGAAAATAAAACTGAGGAAATAAGGCCTAAATAGAAAATAAAAGGCTGAAATTATAACCCAAACAGCATTAATTTGGAGTTCCTGAGAGACAGAAAGAAGAAAAAAAAACAATAAAAAGATCCCTCATTCCAATTATCAGGTATTGAGGCTGCTTAACATGGAGAGTGGATCTCAGGGGAAAAAACTGCATTGGGTTACAGCAAACACCTACCACCTCATCTTTAGTCTCCCAGCCCTTTTCCTTATGGAGATTCTCATTCTCAGAACATAATAATAGCTCACATTTGTTATTGGGCTTTAGAGTTTAAAAGTCCTTTTGTAAATAGGTGATCAGATCTCCAACTATCTAGTTCAACTGACATCTCTATGCAAGAGATTCCTAAATCTGCGGATACAGCCTTTATCTCTGTTCTGAGCTTCAGTCACTGAGCATCTCCATTAGCCTGCTGCCTCTCTCTACCTGGATATACTGTAGGCAACTGAAACTCAGCATTTCCAAAAGAAAATTCATGATCTTCTTCCTAATTTTTCTCTTTTGTCAAGGACACCACCATTCTTCCAATCACCTAGGCTCACAACATAGAAGTTATCCTCCTACCCCTATATTAAATCAATTGCCAAGTCTTACTGAGTCTGCCTCCTCCATATCTCCCATAAATGTCCCCTTCTTTCCACTCACCCCACAGTCATCCTAGGTTCATAAGCCTTATTACTATTGCAGTCACCTCCTGATTGGCTCTCATTTTATCCCCCACCCCTCATTCTCCAATCCATCTTCCACAGAGGCCAGGCTGATAGTCCTTAAGTATAGGCCTGACTGAAGCACTAGTCCTGCTCAGTGGCTTCCCATCGCCTTGAGGATAAAATTCAAATTTCTCTTTGGCACTTTGAGCCCTTTATGGTCTGGTTCCACTCTCTCCTTCCAGGCGGATCATATACTACTCCCTTTGATGTATTCTCTGCTCCAGCCAAACTGGCCTCTTTGCTATTCCCCATTCAGTGTCCTGCCCCTCAGCTCTTTGTCTTTGCACACAGCTCTTCCCTATTGCTAAAATCCTCTCCTCCATTACCTTCTACCTCTTGGAACTACTGACTCCTGCCTTCAAGCATTTACTCCAGGGCTCCTTCCTTCAAGAGCCCTCAGTGCCCCACAAAGAGCTGTGAATTTATTTTGTATATATCTGGTATTTACTGATGTGTGAACAGGTCATATTCCCTTCTGATAGAATGTAATTTCATTGGGAGCAGGGACCAACTCACCTTGGTATTTGTGTTACCAGAATCTGGTGTGGTGCCTTACGCATAATAGGAGCTTTAATAAATGCGGATTGATTATCTTATTTGATCTTCAAATTAATCCTATGAATATTTACTATAAATAATATCACTCCCATTTTTAAAATGAGCAAATTGAGTTTCAGGTAAATTAAAAGACTTGCCCCGTATCCCATAAGTGGGGGCATTTATGCTGAACTCGGGTCTTCTGGTTGTCGCGCCGCCCTCAGTATAGCGGCTTGTGCTTAGAAGGTGTTTCACCATGGCAGCGTGCTTTACTCCCTGTCTGTGTTATTGCAGAGAAAAAACATTTTACTCCTTTGAGATAATCGAGTCAGTCTGCAAAGTGGTAAGGGGGTGTGTAGAGAGTGACTGTGCCGGGTTTGGGGGCATCACGGCGGAGGACGTGTATATCGGCAGTAAAATGAGAAGCCAGTTTGTTGGCATCAGTCTAGACTCAAGAGCTCCTGATTCAGCAGCCCAATAAAGTGGGTCTTAGAAATCTATCAGAAAAGCTTCTGCAAAATAAAAATTAAAGAGACAAAGTTTACTCGGTTCTAAACTAAAATTGTATTATAAGCTTATTCTTACAACAGATGTGTCAAATCTCTAAGCACTAAGGTCCTGACTTTGTCGCAGGATTGGAAAACAGAAGGTTATACAAAACTAATTATTGTTAACAACATGAGCTCTGTTTTTTTAGCATGGGTTTACCCTCTGTCACAGGGGTATTGTGAAAATAGGTATTCATAAAGCCTCTTGAGAACCATGGATGAAAGTAAATACAAAATTCTTTGCAACTTTTTACTGGCAATTTTTAGTATTGCATTTTTAGGGCTGATTAATTTTTTAATACAGGAAAAAAAAATACCAACCTAAAAACATTGGCAGCATTTACCAAGACAATGTTTTAAGGTATCAGCTTTGTCATTCCCATGAGAACTCTTAATTTTATTTCCTCTTGTCTTTGTTGTGCTGTAACTAGTTTGTGGGGCTCTCTGGGGGTCTGAAGCCTGTATACTTTTTTCTGCATGGAGCACTTGGGAAGCAGTGTTTGCTAATCTCCTAGAGAAACAGCAGTCATCTATAGTTTTTCATCATTACCAGTATTTGTGTTGCGGTTGAATATTTATTGTACCTCTTTTACCCATTATTAAGTTTTAGAATAATTGGATATACTGCTGTGGTTTATTGGTAAATTTTGTGAAGGAGCATGTTGAATTGATTATTACTGAGAGTCTGCACTAAAATCTAAACTTGAATCCATGATTCAGAGTTTCTAGCTGCTTAATTTCTGTAAACCTGGTTTGGGGGGGTGGGGGAAAGAGAACTCTTCATTATCTACAGGAGATTTATTACCAGTCTTCAACCCATGGGAAAGAACTTTAAACACTTCATTACCTCCCATTCTCCTAAGAAAAGTATATGGATGACTTAAATAGAATTCTAAGAGAGAGCAGCCCACTTAGGTTGATGCTTTACGTCTAAAGAAACGTCTCACTTTTAATGGCTCACCTTTTAAACCACTGAGGGAGGGCCTAAAAAAAGTTGTTGGTTTTATTTCTTTAGGATAAGGGGTACAAACAAAAGAGATAGACTACAAAAGAAATCTTCAGTACAAGAAATTCTATTAACTCTTCATCCCCACCCATAAGATAATCCAAATACTCAAATTAAAAAAAAAAAACAACCCTCTTAAACATTTTGTACCAAAACATTCCTAGAATGGGGTGACGACTCTAGAGGAGGAATTGGCCAAGGGTAGCAACAGAAAACCTGTATCACTTTCCAGCTTTTCCTGAAGCAGACTTTCACATTAAACAAATATTGAAAAAAACCTCCATCTCATACGTAGCTGTTAAAATGTATGTACAGAAATATACTAAGCTCAGTACTATTTCAGAGTGTGAATTAGAGTACCTTTTAAAAGGTCTTTATGAGAGAGACATCCTTGAGGGGCTTACCTTAGAAGTTCACATGATCCTTCAGGTTGGTTCATATTTTCAACAAAACTTTGGAAGGTCAGAACTTGTAGCTCTTTTCAAGAAAGATGATGAGATTTTTTAAAAAGAAAAATGCAGAACATAAATCTGTGCCCTACAAACCCAGGAAGTAAGATAATCTAGGGAAATAAATGTAGCACAGCAGAAAGAGGTCAAAAACTCCTTATCCTGATTTTTTTTTTTACTAAAAAATTAAATGATTTCCAGAAGACAAACATAATAAAGTTGATAAAATATTCACCTCTTTATTTTGTTTTGGGTTTCTTCCTCTTTTTTTCCTAGACAGCTTAGTTTTCCATAAACCCTTGAAAACTTGTAATTCTCTGCAATCCAGTTTTACAGTATGTTTGGCTTATGTTTTATCAAGTTTCTCTGTCACCCCCAAATTTTGTTTCTATGTAAGTATTGGTTTTAAGTGATGTTAAGGCTTTTAAAGAGAGTGAGTCAATAAAAAATTATATGCAACTTTATTATGTTTGCCTTCTGGACATCATTTAGTTTTTTTGTTTTTCTTTATTGCATCATTAACTAGTGAATCGGTATCATCCATGACTGGTTTAACAAACTATAGATTTAAGCAAATTACAAGAGATTCTCATTTATCCAAGGATTGATACCATAAAAGGTAGTAAATTCACTTAAAACTAAAATAAATAATTGTGGGGGGGAAAATTTGACTGGAAATTTATCTTGAAAAATGAAAATAAATAATGAAAATTATTTTATTTTATATTTAACAGAATTTAGCTTAAAAATTTAACTGCATGCTAATTCTGAGAATAAACAAAGGATTAATCATGGTAATTTTTTGGCATGATTTTTCTAACAAAATTACAAACTCTCAGTGCACTCTTGACTTTTTTCTGCAAGTTCTTATTAAGAGACATCATTGTTGTAAAAATATCCTTGCATAATCCTTTGATATGCAGATCATTTTCTAAAACAACTACTTCCTGATAGGCCCACTGGGGTGAAAATAGATGCTAATGTTAAACAGGAAGTGATATTTGAGTGGGAACTAATTTCATATGTGGCCAGTTCCTTGATGAATACTTTCATATTATGAAGACTTGCTACCCTATGCAACCTTAGCATAGAGGTGGCTTAGAAGAGTCAGTAAGACCTGGGTTATGGTTTTGCCAGTGCTTCAGGGAAGTCTCTGTAACTAAGTTGCTAAATATTTGCAATTTGAACTAGTAGAAAGTGTCCTCACTGAGAGTACCCTATACCAATAAAATAACTGGTACCAGAAAAAAAAAATACAACAAAAACAAAACCAGTTTCACACACACAAGCACACTTTCCCTCAACAACTCTTTTAGTGTCCAGCGTAGTCTTATACCATTATTATTGCAACTTTCTTATCTCTTCACTTGTAGTCACTGACATCTCTTACTATTAAAATATCCCCAAGCCCCTGGAACTTTCTGCTTTCACTATCTAAAAACTGCCAGCGCCTTCTTTTCCTCCTAGAGCAGGGATTCTTGCGTTTTTGGTGTCATGGTTGGTTCCCTTTGGCTGTCTAGTGAAGGCTATGGATCCCTTTGAGTAATATTTGCAAATACAAAAGGAATATTTGCAAATACAGAGAACAGTTATGTTGAAATACAGTTGTAAAAATATTTTTTAAAAAAAGGTTCATAGAGCCCTACCTAGAGTACCCTCTTCAGCCCTTGCCCGTCTGGCTAACTGTATCAAAGTGTTTTCCAGTTGATTTTGGATAACCATCGTGGAGCAATATCAAAACCTGCTTTGGAAAACCCTAACTTAGCTTATGAAAACAGAATTAATTTATTGTATTTAACAATAAAGATAAATGCAGCCATGTTAAGACCATCTTGCTCATTTTTCAGCCCTGTAATAAGGGGGAAATGATCTAAAGTTAATTATTTCATTTTCCATTCCTGTGTATTTGAAGTTGAAAAAGGCTCACCTGTCATTATTGCAGAGTATATTTCTTATGCATAATTTCTATTATAGTTGCTTTTGAAACTTGACATTATTGTTGTCTTTTTTTAATGGTCATGCTTGAGAAAGGATACACTGTTTCTAGGACTGATTGATTTCCCTAATAAGACACTGCGTAATAGAAATGGAAAGTGAGTTGTCAGTGGAGAACTGCCTTTTAACAAAATTGTTTAAGAAATTTTAAAAAAGAATATGGAGATTCTACTTGAACCATGAGTATTACTAGTACCTTCCTTCTTTTCTTAAATGCATGTATTACCTAAAGCAATAAGAATACCAGGAAAATATAGATTCCTTTTTTTTTTTAAACTAAAGGAATTAATGGAATTGGCAGGCTAATTGCTTATACCAAGGTTTCATTTCCCAGTCATCTCGTCATCATGCTACCAGTACTCTGGTCATTTTCACTATTTCTCTACCTTAACCTCACCCAAGAAACTTGAATTCTGATCCTGGTACTCTAAGCTCTGATAGGAGGTAGCATTTGCCTAGTCTTGCCCAGAACCAGTTCTCCACACCCTTTCTTCAACATGCTACCAAGTGGGCAAGTCCCCTCCTCCACCATTTTCAATTCACTTTTGCATATTAGATTCCTCAATAGAATATAAGCTCTTTGAGAGAAGAGATTGTCTTACTTGCTTGTATTCCTTATCTTTAGCACTTAGTACAGTTCCTAGCACATAGTAACCAGGAGACATTGGTTATTTCCTGTTACTGGGAGTGTAAGTAAGCATTTAATAAATGCTGTAATTTGTACTGACTTCCATTCATTGTAGGTAAGCTGGGCATGTGACTCATGGAGCAGTTTTCAGATTTTTTAGTGGGTTTTTTTTCATCATCAGTTACAATATTGTGCCTTGTTTTGTTTTCTCTTGTTATAAATCTATACCTTGCTTGATATTATTAACTCTCAGTCCCATCCAAAATGCTTGGTTCTGCCTCCAAACCCTGCCAGAGAAGTCTAAGGAAATACATCTTCCTAAGAGAATTAAATTTTTAAAATTCTTGATAGTAGTAAATCATAGAATCATGGAGTTACAGGGGACTTAAGAGATCATCTATATCCACCAAATGCAATGCTTTCATAGCAACATTGCATTAAATCTGGCAAAGAGTCTTAAGCTTCCAAGAACAGTAAATCTGTTGCACCCATTGTGGTAGAGTATAAAAATAAAGCATGCCTTACATACGTTAATAGGCAATGTGGATGTAAATGGAGGACTACATCGGCAAATTCAGGAAACCTGGGCTCTTAACTGTTCCTAACCAGCATGTAAAAACTAAGGCAAATGACTTAATTTCCTTGGGTCTTATTTTCCTTCTTTGTAGAACATAGTGGCATAATAGAAATGTACCTAGATTTGGGAGCAAAAGGCCCCAAGTGCTGATCTCAACTATACTCTCTAATTATGTATTTCCTTAATTGAGGTGAGGCATTTCAAACCTTCCTGCCTCTGGTTCAGTTTCTTCTTTGGTAAAATGAAGCAGTTGGATTGGAAAATTTCTAAGATCCCTCCAAACTGTAAAATTCTAGTGATCAGATGATCTCACTGAAGCCTTATCTCACTAATGTGGACCTGTGAGATAATGAGTATTTGATATTAACCTGAGTAAAAATGGTATTGGGTATTAGTACTAATAGAGAGACAATTGGATATTTTAGGAAAGTGCCTGAATAAAAAATGGAACTGAAAATAGTGAATTTGTTTGACTAAAATGTTAGCAGTCTCCTACAGTAGAGGTACTAGTGATACTTTAAACCAATATTAAAACAGTTGTGGTAGTAACTTTGGTATGTCTTCTGCCTTCAGCTTTACAGAAAGGAGAGATGCAAAACTGGTGAAATGACAATTTGCATAGTATCCTATCCCATTGCCACATGCCTGAGCATGAAAGTGAAAATAATTAGAAGCTTCAACATATATATGCCATGGTATACTGTGTTTATGTTAATTATAAATGTCTGAAAGTTCCCTGAAATTTTTTTATTCATAGCTTTTATCAGAGACAGACTGGAGTTTGGGATAAGGGTTGTGGATTGTGGTCCTTAACCTTTGATTTGCAGTCTCTCATTTTTGGAACAAAAATAAAAATTTGCTTTGCCAGTTTTTCCAGAACAGAATGGGATATTTTTATAGCATTCATCTTGATAAAAAAAATTACTTACACTTAAATTCCTTATTACTTTTGAAGTATTATAAATTTTAAATCTAAATGGTGATTGAGTTCTGAAAAAACCACTTAACATTATGAGTTAAATGGGCTTTCATTTAACCACTGTTACAGAGGGATTGTTCTGTATTATGCAATAAGAGAAACCCTCCCCCCACATTCACATACTAGGTCAGCAACGTTCTGGCCCAGCCACTCTATAGACCAGCAAAAGAGAGGGGAGTCATCCAGATGTGACCTCGACCCCGAGTTGTTGCATCTAGGTGCCCTGCAGAAACCAAAATGGAAACATAAAGAGTAGACAAATACCCCAGGAGAACGTTCATGAGTCGAGGAATGCTTTATTGCTTTCAGAACTGTTTTTCTGGCCTTCCTATCCTGCTGGTATTAATCCACTGTTTCCTGACACTATCACATAAAATCATCATCAGGGCTAGGAACAAAATCTAGGTCTCTTTTCTAGGACAGACTTCAGCAAAATACAAGTCTAACAAGTTGCTGACCAACCTGTTTGTTGATCTGCCACCATTGTTGGCCAGTAGATGATAAGAATCTAAACAACCCTTTTCATATAGTAAATACTGTGTCTGAAAGCACTGGGTAAGTTGAGATGAAGCGTTAACAATTAGCAGCAACTTTGCCCCAAAAGATATACCATCAGCTAAGATTAGTTCTAGAATCTTGAAGGTAAGTCAGAAAGACCTACAGTGGTTAACGCAGACAAAATGGAGTCAAGTCCTCCTCTGCACCCTGGTAATTAGCCATCTCTGTGGCACTGGTCTACCAACTGAGGGCCATAGAATGACTGGAAGGGATGGGGTATGTGATCAGTTCATTAAGAAGAAGGGCAAGTATAGGTTTCACCCCATCTTCGCCAGAATAGCCCTTCACTTTCTTATCCATAATACTATACCAGTCCCTTTCATCTATTAGCAAACAAAATTCCCCACTCTTTTTCCTTCTCCTACTAGCCTCTGATGTCTGGTTCTTCAGTGTAGTTAACTACTGACTCAGGGTGCCCACAGCTATTGAACATGAAAAATCTCCCTCATAGAAGTGATAGGCACCTATCAGTGTTCAGCCAACCAACAAGAATTTATTACGTGTCCATATTGTGCTGTGTACTGGGAATACAAATGCAAGCAGAAAGAAAAACAGCTCCTCCCTTCAAGGGAGCTTACCTCCCAACGAAGAGAGCTGCCATGGGGCAGGTAGAAGGGCAGGGGAGTAGGGGGAGACGAAGGTACCCATGAGAGTGGTAGGAGGCACAGTGAAGAGAGCAGTCAGGAAAGGAAAACATGGTTGCCCTGAGCATTAGAAGGTCTGGAAAGAACTAGCCAATCAGAGGGAAAGGGGCCACCTGACCAAAGGGTACTTCCAGTATGGGAAGTCCAGGGTAGAGTGAATTTGCAAGGTAAATAGATTTTTCTGTTAATGGTAAAGAAAGTCAAGGAGTCAGAAATGTGATCTGGAAAGGAATGAAGATTCCTGGCACCAATACTTACAGCCCCTCAGTCATCCTGAACTCCTGACTCTCCTTCAGTTTCATAGCCAATCCATTGTTGTGGTTATGATTGGCTTGTCTACTTCTACAACATCTCTCATCTCTTCCCCTTCTTCCCACACACTTCGGTATTTTAGCCCTTCCATCTCTTGCCTGAACTATTGAAATAGCTTCTTAATGAGTCTCCTTGACCCAGTACTGTTCCTTTTCATCCCTCCTCCACACAGCTAAACATGGTGCTCCCTTACTCACTAAACTCCCTATTCGACTCCAGGATCAAACATTATTTCAACTTTATCTCATCTTTTTTATATTTTTATAAGTTGTAAAATGTACATAATTATATAATTTATAAATAAGTATACAGTGTACACATTGGCATGTACTCTTTTTTTTTTTAACTGATGAGGTACAGAATAATACTGATCTGGAGCAGTTCTTGGTAGGTGGATGGTTTCCAGATCTCCTTGAATATTCTGGTGTGTGTGTGTGTGGGTGTGTGTGTGGGTGTGTGTGTGTGTGTGTGCCATAGATATATAGATATATATCTATCTATATGACAGGAGGATAGCTATTAGAGCTAGTACTTACATGTTTCTCTCCCCTCCTAGAGTAGAACAAAACAGTCAAAGAGAATAGGAATGTATGTATGTATCATAGATATAGATATCTGTCTATCTATCTATATGACAGGAGGATAGCTATTAGAGCTAGTACTTATGTGTTTCTCTCCCTTTCTAGAGTAGAACAAAACAGTCAAAGAGAACAGGAATATCTAGAGGAGAGAGCTCTATTAGCGCAGGAGGTTCTGTAAGACTCTGGCCTCTCAGAGTGACTACATATCAAAGCCTGCCAATCCAACCTCATTTTCAACTGTTAACATCGTTGTAGTCCTATTGGCTTTGAACAAACTCAGCTATCAGGAAGTTTGACTGGGCAGCATCCCACAAGCTAGGGGGATGTACTTCATGACCTGACCCATGGAGATGCCCAAGCCTGCTTTCCTGCTTTTCTGTCCTGCCTGAGTGCCAGAACAGACTGTCACCAGTTACCCAATACAGAAAAGGGAGGGGAGGGGGGTGGAGATTACAAAGATCATTTAAAACTGTCAGGTTATATATCTGCTTTATTCTTAGCTCAATATTTGGGTACTCATTTTGCCATTTGTTGTTTTATGGAAATAAAATATAACAAATGTGTATACCATATAAATAAGGTTTATGAGGCTTTAAAAAATTTTAAAGTAGAATTTCCCCCATGCACTTTGATGTTTTTATAGAAATCTCTGATATAGCCAATAGATGGTGAAATAAAGTCATAGCTGGGTCAGCACCATATTTAGCCCAGATCCGAACCTGGCAAGCAGGACTCTGTTCTAAGGTGCCAGCACCCAAAGGATTCATGTTTCTTCCCCAGAAAGAGGTTTTCTTCCTGTGGCAACATCCTCTTCTGCTCATTGCAGTGCTATCGAATATTAATCATCAGTACCGTTGAAATTCTAGTAAGGTCTTCTAAGCGGCTTTTAAGAACGAGGATACTGACAGCAGCAAGAGGCCACTCTGATGCGCCCTGTCACAGATGTAGTAATAATGGATGGTCTAAAATACATATTGTACTAATGCCAATATTTGAATTTAGGGCAAGCAAGTTATATTCTTAATGTATGTTCCCTTAAAGAACTTTCGTTTATTAAAACATTACAGAATCAGATCTTTTGACTTTTAGGATGTTTCTCAAGAATAGTTCAGTTTTAGGATAAGAAAGAAAAAACATCCAGGAAATTCTCAGAGATTTAATAATATTAATTTTTTAAGTATTTAGTTCAGTCTAACAGTAGATTTAATGAGAAGATGTAGATTCAAATTCCATCTCTGCTGCTTACTTTTTGTGTGATCTTGGGCAAATTAAATTAGTCACCGTTTTAGACATTAGTTTCCTCTTATGTAAGTTGAAAGGGGTTTAACTAGGTCACCTCTATGGCCCTTTCCAGTTAAATCTTTGCTCCTCTGTGATCCTGTGATTTGGCAACAATACATAGTTTTAGAACCACTGAACCTATTTCATTTCCTCAAAAAAACTCATCTTTTACACCAGTATTCTCCCAGTGATTCTGTATGGATTGCCACATCATAGAATACTATCATCAATAAGCAAACCTGTATTAAGCACCATATATGCCAGGTACTATATACACTAGGCACTAAGAGAGAAAGATCCTGGAGGTAATAGGGAGGCGCTGGAGTTTTCTGAGTTGAGAAGATGACATGACAGTGGCTGAATGGATTGTTGTTTTGTTTTTTTTTTCTAAATTGTGCAACACATCCATTTCTTAAGCATGCACTGCATTAGGTACTGACTGATCTCAAAAGTTTAGATGCTGTGCAGTCCCTACCCTCACATTCCTTAGAATGCACTAAGGGTATAAGACTAGAACAGGTAAGGGGAGAAAGCTGGCCTAAGAAGTAGGAAGATGAGTTCAAGTTCCACTTAAGACACAAATACTGTCTGTGACCCTGGGCAAAAAGACATAATTTCTCTGTGCCCCAGGCAACCCTCAAAACTCTCAATGCAAATTAAAACAATTTTTAAGTTTCAACCTTACAATTTATCATATTGGCAAATATGACAAAAAAGAGGAAACTGACCATTTTTGGAGAGACTGTGGGAAGACAGGCATGTTAATACAATGTTAATGGAGCAATAAAGACATCCAGCTGTTCTGGAAAGAAATTTGGTGCTGGGCATGGCCTTTAACCCAGTGATACAACTCCTATGCACATACCCAAAGGAGATGAAATAAGAAGAGAAAGAATTCCCGTATACAAAATACTTTCTGTTATGGCAAAGAACTGGAAACTAAGGGATATCCATCAATTAGGGAGTCACTGAACAAATTATAATGTATGAATATAATGCAATATTATTGCATAATAATAAATAATAAAAGATAGATTTAGAAAAACAACAAACTCCTGTGAACTGATGCAGAATAAAAGAACTGAGCCGGAAGAATATTGTATATAATTGGTAAAACATTGTAAAGAAAAATAGAAAGCTTTAGGAACTGTGATCAATGAAATGACAAATTATGTACTCCAGAAGACTCTAGAACACTTGAGTTATGCTTCTTATGTCTCCTGTCAGAGAGGTAATCAATTGGAAATGCAGAGTGAGACACATTTTCAGACAAAGCTGAGGCATCTGTTTCTTTTGCCTAACCATATATTCACTTGTTGGATTCTAGGTGGTACAGTAGATAGAGCACCTGCACCTGATCTGGAGTCAGGAGGACCTGAGTTCAAATCTGGCCTCAGACACTTAATAGCTGTGTGACTCTGGGAAGTCACTTAACCCTATTTGATTCAGTTCCTCATCCGTAAAAATGCACTAGAGAAGCAAATGGTAAACTATTCCAGTATCTTTGAGAAGAAAACTCCAAAAAGAATCACAGAGAAGGACTTTACCAAAAAAATGACCAAACAACAAATAATCCACTTTGTTATACAGGGAAGGGCTTTTATTGGAGCAGGGGGAGTTGGTCAAGACAAAACAGTTATAGTAGATAGGGACAGTGCAACTGAAATAAAAGGGAAAAAAAGAGTATCAAGGAAGTATTAAAAATGAATATTCTCGTGGGGGCAGAGCCAAGATGGCAGAGTAGAAGCACAAACTTGGCGTGAGCTCCTGCTCCAGTCACTTCCAATACATGTAAAAAAAATGACTCTAAACAAACTTTAGAGCTAAAGAACCCACAAAATGACAGAAAAACAAATCTCCCACTAAAGGCAGCCTGGCAGGTGGACAGGACTTGTCTATCACAGCACGCTGGGAGCTGAAAGCAGTCCCCCATGAGCCATAGGGTTCCAGCTCCAGGGTGGCCCCCACCAACAGTGGCCAGAGCAGACTTCAGGAGAGTGAATCACCAGCAGCTGTGGCAGTTTCTAGACTTCTCAACCTATAAATGCCAAAGATAAAGTAAAAGGTCAGTGTGGAACTCTGTTGGAACTGGGGTAGACGGAAGAGGCCCCAGGGGCAAGAAGCAGTGGAGCTATACTGCGTGGCTGCCTCAGGAGCTCCTGGCCTGCAGATGTAGGGGGACTAAGCAACCATTCAGAGGGTAATTGCTCTTGCTTTAACCTGATTGGATCTGGATTGCAGTCTTGGGTGGTGGTCATGGGGGGTGTGGCCAGTGAGTCAGAGCTTGTGGGGCCTGTAGAGTGGGTGCCCTCCTAATAGCTCTGGCAGCTGCAAAACCCCCGGCAATTTGGGGCAAAGCTCCCTCCATTTTGGAAGCAGAGTTCTACTGTGGCAAAGAGTTCAAAGTCAAGTAATTGGTTGGCAATATGAGAAAGCAAAGGAAGCACAAACAGACCTTAGAATCCTTTTTTGAGGACAAAAAGGATCAAGGCATGGAGTGGGAAGAAGACAGCAGAGTCAGAACTCCTGCATCAAAAGCCTCCAAGAAAAATATGAATTGGTTATAGGCCATGGAGGAACTCAAGAAGGATTTTGAAAATCAAGTAAGAGAAGCAGAGAAAAAATTGGGAAGAGAAATGAGAATAATGCAAGAAAATCATGAAAAGCGAGTCAACAGCCTGCTAAAGGAGACCCAAAAATACACTGAAGAAAATAACACCTTAGAAAATAGACTAACTCAAATGGCAAAAGAGGCCCAAAAAGCCAATGAGGAGAAGAATGTCTTAAAAAGCCAAATTTGCCAGATGGAAAAGGAATTTCATACACTCACTGAAGAGAATAACTCCTTCAAAATTAGATTGGAGCAACTGGAAGCTAATGACTTTATAAGAAGTCAAGATACTAAAAAACAGATCCAAACAAATGAAAAAATAGAAGGCAATATGAAATATCTCATTGGAAAAACCACTGATCTGGAAAATAGATCCAGGAGAGATCATTTAAAAATTATTGCACTACCTGAAAGCCATGATCAAAAAAAGAGCCTAGAAACCACCTTTCA
>CM053580.1:241691998-241754415 GCA_028627135.1 Pseudochirops cupreus | reverse complement strand
ACCAATCACCTCTTGAAAAAGATCCCAAAAAGAAAACTCCTAGGAATATTATAGCCAAATTCCAGAGTTCCCAGGTCAAGGAGAAAATACTGCAAGCAGTCTGAAAGAAACAATTTGAGTATTGTAGAAACACAATCAGGATAACACAAGACCTAGCAGCTTCTACGTTAAGGGATCAAAGGGCTTGGAATATAATATTCTGGAGCTCAAAGGAGCTAGGACTAAAACCAAGAATCACCTGCCTAGCAAAACTGAGTATAATGCTACAGGGGAAAAGATGGTTGTTCAATGAAATAGAGGATTTTCAAGCATACTTGATGAAAAAACCAGAGCTAAACAGAAAATTTGACTTTCAAATACGAGAAGCATGAGAAGATAAACAGGACTATTTGCATTCCTACATGGAAAAACTAATTGTAACTCATGAGACTTTTCTCAGTATGAGGATAGTTGAAGGGAATATACATACATATATATGAGGGTGTATGTCTATATAAAGATATATGTGTGTGGGCATATGTATGTTCATGTATACATAGACAGAGGGCACAGGATGAGTTGAATATAAAGGAATGATATCTAAAAAATAAAGAAATGAGAGGAATTTATTGGGAGAAAGAGAAAAGGAGAGATAGATTAGGGTAAATTATCTTATATAAAAGAGGCAAGAGAAAACTGTTACAATGGAGGGGAAGAGCAGGAAGGTGAAAGGGAATGGGACAATCTTATTCTCATTGAATTTGGCTTAAGGAAGGAATAACATACACACTCAATTGGGTATCTTACCCTACAGGAAAATAGGGGGGTAGGGCATAAGAGAGGGGATAATAAAAGGGAGAGTAGATTGGGGGAGAGGGTAGTTAGAAGCAAAAATTTTTGAAAAGGGATAGGGTCATAGGAGAAAAATAGAATAAGTGGGTGGCAGGATAGGATGGAGGGAAATATAGTTAGTCTTTTACAATATAGCTACTATGGAAATTATTTGGGTAACTACAGATGTATAACCTGTATTGAATTGCTTATCTTCCCAGTGGGGGTGGGTGAGGAGGGAAGAAGGGGAAAAATCTGGAACACAAAGTTTTAAAAACAAAAAAAAATTGTTTTTTACATGCATGTGGGAAGTATGATATACAGACACTGGGATATAGAAATACATCTTGCCCTACTAGAAAGTTAGGGGGTAATGGGGGAGAATATAAGAGAGAACAGATCAGGGGAAGAGGTATCCAGTAGGCTCGGTATTTGCGGGTGGGGAGTAGGGGAAGGACAGGGAGAAAAAAATTGTAACTCAAAATCTTGTGGAAATGAATGTTGAAAACATAGCAGAGAGTAAATGCAACACATAAATAATTTTTTTTAAATGAATACTCTCCTTTGTCTCTTCTGACACTGCTATCACTCTAGTAACGACAGACCTCATTACTTCATGCCTAGATTATTGCCATAGCCTGCTGGTGGGTCCAGCCTCAAGTCTCTCCCCATTGCATTTTACATTCAGCCACCAAAGGGATTTTCCTAAAGCACAGGTCCAGCCATGTTTCTACCCTACTCAGTAAACTCTAGTGGCTCCTGATCACCTCCAGGATCAAGTACAAAATGCTCTGCTTGATTCTCAAAGCCCTTCATAGCCTGGCCCCCTCCTACCTTCCCAGTCATCATAATTACACCCTGCTCCCTGCCATGTACTCTTCATTTCAGTGACACAGGCATCCTGGTTTTTCCACAAACAAGACACTCTGTCTCTTGGCTCCAGGCGTTCTCTGTGGCTGACTCCCATACCTGGAATGTTCTCCCTCCTCCATTCCAACTACTGACCTCCCTGGCTTCCTTCTAAGTCACAACTAAAAATCCCACCTCCAGTGCCCTCCCCCTGTTATTTCCCATTTATCCTTCTCATACCTTGGTTTCTATATATTTGTTTGCATTTCACCTCTATTAAATTGCAAACTTCTCGAGAGCCAAGGCTTTTTTTTTTGCTTTTTTTTGTATCCCAGTGCTCAGCGCAGTACCGGGCACATAGTAGGTTGATTGATTGATTGATCGGATCATAATTAGTAAAATAGAAAGTTTCAGAAGGGAACCCAGCTCTTTATGTAAGATTATTTTGGAGAGAGATGAGAGAAGTAAAAAAAAGAAAAACTTCTGCTTAACACAGTGTCTGGCACATAGTAGGTATTTAATTAAATGCTTGTTGACTTGTATAAAGCATATTGTTATAATTGAGACAGATGGTAATAATGACTTGTACTTGTGGGAGCAGAGATATTTATCTTCACAACAATCCAGAAGATAGGTGCTATTATCCTCATTTTACAGTTGAGGAAACTATGGCAGAGCAAGTTTGAATGATTTGCCAAGTGTGACTTAAGGCCAGATGTGTCTCCAGGCCAGATTTGAACCCAGCTCTTGTTCACTTGGACTCTTAAGTCCCATGCTTTATCTACCACACCACCTAACTGCCTGACAAACCACCCATAGTTGGCTAGCATCATCATCTAAGTAATCTATCCTAATCACTGCCCTGAAGGAAGTTACCATTGGTAGGAGAGAGGAGATGCAACACATAAATGTGGTCTTAGTTAGTATACTGGCCTATCAAAGGGCACTGGAGTCATCCAGAATGTCAAATCACATGAGGAATAAATTATTTCAAAGTGGGAGCTATCTAAAGGCATATCATCCAGAGGAGGCATCCTTTGGGCTGAGTCTTAATAGGTAAAACAACACTAGGCTGAGGTAGAGAAGCATTATGTGCATATTGAACCATGAGAGATGAGGCACAGAGACAGGAAAACTTGGGACAAATTCAGGGAATGTCAAGTAAGCAGGTTTGCTAGAGGGGAGAGCAGTAATTCTCAGACTTTTTTTCCTTTCTTTTTTGCTTACAGCACAGAATCCTTTGTTGTGAGAAATTATAGCACACTGAACATTTATGTTGGCAACACTACAGGAAAGTCAGGAAACTCAAGCATGCACAGTTTGTCTTCAATAATAGTAGCCATTTTGTTGAGCTTTTTCCAATTTGAGATGATTGGATGTGTGTAATAGGCAAGGTTTGTTTATTTTTCAAATACTGTACTTATATTACATTCACTGGAAAAGTAGAAGATATATTAAACAAAATTCTAATTTTTTTTTTGTAATAACAGATTTCATAGCAGTTCACTTTGAGAATGACTGGTGTAGAATCCATGAGAGTTGTTGATGTGAGATAAAACTGGAAAGACTTAATAGGGTTGGGGCCAGGTTATGGACAGCCTTAAAGCCTAGTTAAGGGAGGAGAGGTGTGTTTTATTTAGTGAGGAGCCACTGAAGGTGTTTTAACAAGATCATACCTATGTGTTCAGAGAACCAGTCTGTGTAGTAAAGATGCCTTCTTTAAGTCGTAAGTTTTCCATTAAAATTATCATCATTGTAACCAACTTTTACATAACACTGAATGTAAATTTGCACAGTGTTTTGTATTCAGAATCTCATTTATGCTTTACAATAATCCTGATTAAGTAGATTTGTGTGATATCATTAATCCAATTTTTCAGATGAGGAAAATGAGTCTCATTAAGTTAAGTGACTTGCCCAGGGCCACATAACTAGTGTCAAAGACAGGATTTAGAGACAGCTGGGTGGTGCAGTGTATAGAGCACCTATGGATAGAGTGGAAGGTGGTGTACCTGGAATCAGGAAGTCTAGAGTTCAAATCCTGCCTCAGACACTTAGTAACTGTGTGATGCTGGGTAAGTCATTTAACCAGTTTGTCTTAGTTTGTTTTTCTGTAAAATGGGGATGATAATAGCACCTACTTTCCAGTGTCGTGAGGATTAAATGAGATATCTATAAAGTGTTTTGTAAACCTGAAAGCACTATATAAATGCTACCACCACCCACTTCTACTACTACTAACCACACCATTTTAAGCCATGCTACCTTATTCAGATTTGGACTTGAGGAATCCTGTGCCACTGCCTTGTCCTAACCCTAAGAACTATAGGAATATAAATTTCTGGTGCTGTTTTCTAAGGGAGAGGAGATAGGAAGATAAGCATAGGAAATTTCTTCCCTAGGAGTAAAGGAGATTTAAGGATAATGTCTCCTCTACCAAATTAATATTGTTCACAGAAAAAACTAAAGCAAACAGAGAAATTATTATACCAGTATACAGGAATAGTTTTTTTCCTTCAGTTTCACTTTGACATTCTTTCTACCCATTCTCCTTCCTGTGTTTATAAAATCATGAAGGCGACAGATAAGTTGACAGTATATATAGTATGAAAACAGGTTGTTCACAAAGTCTCAGGATCCTATAACTAGGGGACATCCTGGAAACTTGAAAAGAGTAAATTTTAGAAGAAATGTTTTAAAGAGCTAGTTTATACTGGTAGCAATAAAGTTATGGAGCTTGTTATTCCAAGAGATAGTACTCACTATATATATATATATATACATATATATATATGTGTGTATATATACATATATATATATATATATATATATATATATATATATATCTGTGGATGAATCACTTCACCTTTTAAAACCTCAGTTTCCACATCAGTAAAGGACTAGACTAGACTACCCTGTTATTCTGTTCTTCAAAAATATGAGGTTAAGTTGAGTTTAAATAAATTCATAGTTGATGGTTTCATAATAAATGATCTAAATCTTAGCAACCCTGGCTAAATTGTGAAGCAGCTATAGATAATAAGCCATTGTCTGAGCTGTTACCTTCATTACAAAATTTTATTTGTTCAACACCCATTTTTCCTTGTCTTCATTTTATTTTTTTTATTTGCCCACGTCCATTTTATTTTCAGTTTGTCTGAAAGAAACCTGGAGGTTTTATTGGACTTCAAATTAAATATGAGTCAACAATGTGATATGTCAGCCAAAACCACTAATATAAACTTAGACTATACTGAGAGAGGCCTAGTGTACAAGACCAGAGAAGATGATGACCCCACCATATTGTACTCTAGTCAGACCACAGCTGAGCACCATGTTTTAGGAGGAAGATTGAGATGCTGGAAAGCTCCTAAGAATGGAAATTAGAATGGTGAAGGGCCTCAGATTAATAACATGAGGATCAGTTGAACAAAATGGACATGTGTAGCCTAGGCAAGAAGATTTAGACAGTGTTTCACCCCTCAGAGAGTCAGTTTCCTTATGTGTAAAGTGGAGCCTTTACAGAGCAAGGAAAGCATTTTGTTTATCTTTAAATACAATACTCATAAGTACTATTGTTAATAGTAATAAACCTTAGAAAACCCCCTCTACCCAAAGAAAAGACTTAGAGGGAATGTGATAGCTATCTGCAAGTATTTGCAGGACTGTCATGTGAAAAAGGAATTCAACTTGTTCTGCTTGGCCCCAGAGGTCATAACTGAGAGCAATAAGTAGAAATTACGGAGAGGCAAACAAGCTTAATCTAAGAAAACTTCCTAAAATGAAGAACTGTCCAAAAAGACAATGTGCTTGCTGTCTCAGGGGGTCATGGGCCCCCCTCACCACTCATTGGGTGCAGGGGGGTTTTGAGGGGATTTTTGTTCAGGTTGGCTCCTTTGGTCCCCGAGGTCCCTTCCAGTGCTGAGATCCTATAATTCTGTACATGCCTCGTATATCCCAAGGACTATGCTGAGCATTAGCTTAGGGTGGAAAGATAACACAGTCACCTCAAGGAGCTGAGATGCTGCTGGGATATAGCACGTGATAAGAAACAGCTGTGTCCTGTCTGGGTTTAGAGTTAAAGAACATTGGCTCAGAGCTCTGACACGTCGTACCTGTGAGACCTTTGGCAAATGGCTTAACCTTCCTGGGCTTCAGTTTCTTCTTATGTAAGATGAAAGGGTTGGATAAAATGACCTCTAGGGTCCTTCAGCTCTAAATCTAGGAGCATGTAATTCTTGGATCCTAAGTCAGTACGAGATAATTTAATGAGTTAGAAAGCACTGGAATAGGGTGCAGATAGAATCGAATGAGGCTCAGCAGCTGACTAGATGTGGCATATAAGGAACATGGAAGAATCAAGTCTGAGTCCAAGGCTGGGATTAGGAAAACCTGGGTAACTGGAAGGATTGGGGAAGGCGAGCAGCAGATATGGGAAAGTTTGGGGAAGGGGTGATTTGTCAGGGAATGAAAGTGAATAATGGATATGATTGAGTTTGTGATGCCAAGGACCATCCAGGTGGAGATGCCCACAAGGTAATCAGTGATACAGGACAGGATTCAAGAGAGATTAGGGCTGTTTGAAATATAGATACAGGAGCCCTCTGCATAGGGATAATTGAATGGTGACCCATTACGCGTTACCTCTAGAATTAAAAACAAACTTTTCTCTTTGGCATGTAAAGCCTCGCACAAAAGGACTTTAACCTCCCTGTCTTGGCTTATTAAATCCTATTCTTCACAATCTGTGATCCAGACTGGCCCGCTCTTTGTTGTACACGGCATCTCATCTCCCACCTCCAGGTGGCAATTGCACCGGCTGTTCCCTGTGCCTGGAATGCATTCCCTTGCCTCTCAAGAATTCCTAGCTCCCTTCAAATTTCAGCTCAGGTGTCACCTCCTTCATGAAACCTTTCTTGACCTTCCCTCCTCCCAGCTGCTAATGCTTCCCTGCAAATTCTTTTATATTTACGTTATGTATTTTGTGTTTTACATTGACACACTTATTATGTGTTTTGCATTGAGTTGTGTATGTATTGTATTCCCACGATAGAATATAAGCTCCTAAAAATTAGGACCTGTTTGACGTTTGGTTCTGGATCCTCATTGCCCAGGATAATACCTGGCTGATGTAGGGGTTTAATGAATAATTCCTGATTCACTGCTTGAATAAGAATTATATTGCTTAAAAATTAAAATCATTCAATCTTGGCTCCAAGACATTGGCCACTACCTCTTTGTAGAAATGGAGGACCGTGGATGAGTGTTGATCACCTCCCTCCCAGGGCTGTTATGAGGATTGAACTGAGTTTATTTACATGTGTAAAGTGCTTTCCAAACATTCTAGCGACATAAATGCTAGCTGCTGTTATTATTATGACATCAGACTTATTTCTTTATTCTGGGAGGGGATATGGGGGAAATGGAGGAAACAAAGACACCTGTAAACATGTATTTTTTTAAAAATTAACATGGCTTCATTGGGAGGCAGTCATGCCAAATCAACTTGATTTCCTTTTTAAAATAAGCATGGAACAAGCATTAAGCCCATATTATAAACTGGATGACAAGAATATAAGACAGAAATGAAACAACCTGTACCTTCAAAGAATTTAGAGTTTCCTAGGGTGAGAGGGAAACCACAGGTACACAGGTGAGAAATGACAAAATACATATAAAGTGATTTGGCAGCGTTGTCTTCTGGGAGGGAATGGGGAAGTCCTAAGGAGTTGGCCCTTGAGCTGAGCTTTGTAGGGAGGTTAGGCATTCTAAGAGGCAGAGGTGAAATGTCCGTATGGAAAGCCAGTTTTGCTGGAATCTAGGGCATTTGAAGAGAAGTCATGTGAAATGAAGTCTGGAAAAATAAATTGGAATCAGATTGTGAAGGTCTTTAAATGACAAAGGAGAGTGTGTTTGATCCTGGAGGCTATAGGGAATCAGTGAGGCTTCTCAAGCAGGGGAATGACATGATCAGGCTTGTACTTGAGGAATATCATTGTCATAGCCATGTGGAAGATGGTTTTAGGAAAGAGAAAAGATTGGACCTAGAATAGATTAGTCTGGATGAGAGGTGATGGGGACCCTGAACTAGAGTGGCAGTTCTATGAGTAGAGGGAAGAGGTTCAGCTAAAAGATTTTATAAAGGCTTGTACGTAGGGAGGACTTTGTTGTCCTTCTTAGAATTACTTTCTCAGGATCCATGGCCATGGGAATGCCTAGTTTCAGGTGTTTGATAATAACTCCCAAAATAGCCTCAAGGATTCTAGATAGTAGTTCCCAGAATCGTAGTGACAGGCAGCCCTACTGAGGCTGTGCTATGAGATAAGGGGTGACATAATGTAATATTTACTATGCTTGGGCAGAATGACGATATCGCTAAAGTTAACCTGTGAATTAATGTTGGCAAGATGCCTTCTTTGTTGCCATATAAAGCAGGTGGACAGTGGTCAGTGAGTAGGGAAAAACACAGAGAACCCATAGGGGAATGTGCATATGCCTCAACTGGTCCCCATTGAGGCTTGCAAGGACTTAGGGAGTGTATAAACTGTGCCTGTCTCGATTGGCCCCATCGAGACATAGGGGTAGTTGCCTCCCTATTCGCTGCCCCCTTTGAGAAGGGTTATAAGGGAAAGCTGTAGGAGCTGGTTCTCCCAGCAACCATCTGAGAAGACTAGACTAGAGTAAAGCTGATTATTAACCTTCTTCGAAGCTGTCTGCCTGTCTGACTAGATCAAGAGTGAACCTGTTAGAGGCTGGAGACCGGGAACTCCAGTGCCTCCTGTGTGTGTTATCTGTGAAACAAGGTTGAATTGCCTAAAATTTGCAAACTGATTGGATGTGGGTGGTGAAAGAAACTAAAGGGGTGTGAAGTTGGCTTGGAAGCTACAAACCTGGGTGACACTAAGGATGATGGTGCCCTTAACAGACATAGGAAAACCAGAGTGGAGAGCAGATTTGAGGGGAAAAGTCAAGAGTTCTGTGGATTTTGAGGTGCCTACAGAACATCCAGCAAAACTGTTTGCAAAGTGGGGGTGGTATTTAAGAAGCTATATTGGAAACATAGATCTGGAAGTCATCTGTGTAAGAATTGATGAGTTCCGCGAGAGAGTACATAGCAGGAGAAGAAAAGAGAGCCGTGGGGTTCTTGAACACTAAGGGCTTCATAAATGTTGATTTCTTGATTGGGACCTATGGTTGGCATGTGATTGATGATCCAGCAAAGGGGACTGAGGAACCAAAGCAGAACCAGAAGAGGGTTTTTAAGATAGTTACTATGCTGTTTATTTCTTCCTTTTGGCTAATATGCGGTTGATCTACCAAACTTATGAAAATAATTATACTTCCAGAAAAGGGTGCAAGCAAGAATCTTTGGAGAATGCCAAAGGACTTATTTTCAAATGACAAATGCCTTGAATGTAACAGTTTTGTGATTTGAACATAGCTCTCAGGAGGGCTTCAACTTAGTACATTACTTAGGATGTAGCAAATTTTGTTATGAAGTCCTATGCTGAATTTATAATTTGAGCCATTTCTCTCCTCCTTTTAGCTTGTCAAAATTCCAAAAAATGATCCTCCAAATGAAGTGCATAACTTTAACTTCTACTTGTCAAACGTTGGGAAAGATAACCCTCAGGGAAGCTTTGACTGCATCCAGCAAACTGTCTCAAGGTAAGTCCATTTTAAATCATGAGGAGCAAAAAATATTTGTATTTATGTCTGAGACTTTTATTAAACTGTAGAATGGTGGTTAGGATGCTTTAACGCTAAATCAGACTTTAAAAATGAACATTTTATATGTGTGTGTGTGTCAATATAGTCAATATGTTATATATACATATATGTGTGTGTGTGTAGAATACCTTCTTTCAAAGCAAACAAATTGGCTACTTATTTACTGTTTCTTAACATTATATTTCTGATTGACAAAGAGCCCCCTGGAGAACTTAAACCTCTTCCTTATCCATTATGTAGTTGTAGCGCTTCTTGACTCCGCCACTCCTCAGTACATAGCCTCTGGCATTTACCCAGCTGTCCAGTGACAGCCCTGATATTCTTACAGTATTTGGTAAACATTCTGAATGTCTTACTTTTTGTGGAGAGAAAAACTGCATTAAGAATTGAAGATCAATGTAAAGAAATAATACGCATAATTGAAATTTTACTTTAGACAATGAGAAGGAAGGAAGGTAAAAACCAGGCATTTATTAAGCACTTATGTGTGCTAAGCTCTAGGGATACAGATGCAAGCAAAAAAGAAAGAGACAGACAACTGTACCCATAGAACTTACATTCTTATAGGGGAAGATAACACACAAAAGGAAGGTGGAAAAGGGCAGAGGGGAGGAAATGACATGGTGGTGAAGACCAGGGGAAGTAAGGGGCGGGGCCAGGAGGAGAATGGAGACTGGCCCTTCCACAGAATGGCGGTTCCAAAAGGAACTCACCAACGGGAGGAGGTGGGGATAGGCCTTGCTGAGTGGCATTCCCCAATTAGTGGGTCATATATTCAGAAGCAAAGGTACTTTTTAATACTAATCCAGAACAACATCCTCATTTTTTCAGATGAGGAAACTGAAACTATGGACTTTGAGTGACTTGTCCAAGGACACACAGTTAATTAGTAGAAAATAGCAGTGATCCAGAATCCACGTTTTCTGGCTCCCAGTCCAAAATATCAGACTCTTACATTCTGTCCGTTAATCTAACTGATTTCTTTTAGAAAATTGTTTTTGGTTTTGGGGAGGGGGCGTTGTTTGCTTCATTAAAGGACTTAACACCATCTTATAAATAAGTGATATTGTACAAATAACTGCCCTATGGGTTCCCGCTTGAAAACCTTGGAGTGCTGCATGACAGTGTTAGCTGGGCCATCGCTGCCCGCAGTGCTGTTACTCTGAGCATCCCTCACTGTAATTAGGGCACATGCTCAGACTTACTGAGATGGTCAGTGTGAAGTGAACAGAAATCATATCTCTGTCTTTCATCAGACCTCTGTCATTTGACCCATTTCACCTAATCAACCTAAACATCTAGTATGTCCATCAGTGGGAACTCTGCAACATTTATCAGCATGTTATCTCTTCTGTGATTTACGTATGATGATATACTAGGATTTTTATGATGATTTCTGATCTTTTTGTGTCTATAAAACTTATCTCATGAACAAGATTGTAAACTTGAAGGAAAGGGCCTATGCCTTATGTTTACTCTGTCTCTTATAACCTGACCTCAGTAAATACTAGTTGACTGGATTCCTTTTTTTTTTGGAGGGGGAAGGTAGGGCAGTTGGGGTTAAGTGACTTGCCCAAGTTCACACGGCTAATGAGTGTGTGTGTGTGTGTGTGTGTGTGTGTGTGTGTGTGTGTGTGTGTGAAGTGTCTGAGGCCACGTTTGAACTCAGGTCCTCCTGACTCCAGGGCCGGTGCTCTATTCACGGCACCACCTAGCCACCCCTTGGCTTCTTTTATTAATTTCTCTGACTGGCTCTTCTTTCTTTTCACATTTCCCTATATGGGGTCGTCATTCCACGGCCTTGAGCCAGAAGAAGCTATTTGGAGTTTGATTTTGTGTTTAAAGCAAGCACAAAGGAAAATGCCATTCTGGATTGTAATTATGTTCTTTAAAAGGCCTAGAGTGATATTTACTGGGAAGACTTTAGGGAAGTCTGGCTCTGAGCAATCAGTGATTAAGGAAAAAAACGTTAAGAGCCACGATTGTTTGTCATGTATTTATTGTGATCTTTCACTTATGCTAAATCTGGCTCCTATCTTTCCTCCGCATATGCTTGCTTAACTTTCTCGCTGGCATTTTCTTCCTTTGCAGCTGACATTTTATTATGTAAGTATGTGACAGTATTAGGCTAATCATTAATAGAAATTAGCCAATAGGTATACTTTGGCCATTCCATAGAATGTACTAGTACTGTGAAGGGAACCTCAAGAAGACCCTGCTATTTCTTATATTTAAAAGCATTTTTTACTTTTCTTTGTTGACTGCAATGTGTTGTGAGTAGCTGTGGCTATTCTCATCTCCTCTGACATTCTTACCATTGATCCCAGTAATTATGAACTATTGGCCTTTGGCTTAATATATCAACTAACTAAATTGAGCAACATGAAGAGACTAGTCATGTCCTTTTACCAGAAATTCGAAGGGACTAGCTAAAGTTTTTTGTATTGAATTTTGTGTGAAATAACTAGTCTATCCACTGGGATTTGGAAGTATTGTTTATTTGTTTTATATGGGGAGTTTTTTTGTTTCTCTTAGTATCCCATGCCTGGAATGTTCTTCCTCCTCACTTCAGCCCTCTAGGCTTCTCTGACCTTTTTTCTAGACTCAGCTCAAATCTTCCCTTCTGTAAGCTGACTTCCTCCTTCCCCTAGTTGTTAGTGCCTTCATTGTGAGATTACCTTCCATTTACAACATATCTGTCCTGTTGGTACCTAGTTAAGGACCTGTCTCCTGCATTAGATTGTCAGCTCCTTGAGGAAGTGTTTTTGCATTTTTTTGGTATCGCCAGCACAGGCTTACTGCCTGGCTTGTAGTAATACTTGTTAATAAATACTTGTTGATTGGCTGAGACTGATCGTTACTGATCAGTGTAGTAGTTCATACTATCAGGCACTAGCTAATTGCTTTACAAATATCTCGTTTGATCCTCACAACAAGCCTGGGACATAGGTGGTACTATTATTATCCCCATTTTATAGATGAAGAAACTGAGGCAAGTAGAAGTTCAATGCCTTGTCACACAATATCAGCACCTTATAGTCTTTTTTAGATAATATTTTATTTTTTCCCTAATTATATGTAAAAACAATTTTAAACATTTTTTTTTAAATCTTGAGTTCCAAATTCTTATCTCTCCCTGAGACAGTAAGCAATCTGATGTAGGTTACACATGTGCATTCCTGGAAAACGTATTTCCATGTTAGTCATTTTGTGGAAGAAAATTCGAACTATGAAAAGGAAAAAGGAGGTGAGAAACGATACGCTCTGGTCTGTATTCAGTACTTTCTCTGCAGGCCAAGAACATTTTTTTCTTCATGAGTCCTTTGGGATTGTCTTGGATCACTATATTGTTTAGAAGAGCTAAGCCATTCGCAATTCATCATATAGTATTGCTGTGTACAGTACTCTCCCAAGCACCATATATTCCTTTTTTTGGGGGGGGGAGCACCATATATTCTTAAAAATCCTCTACCCTTATTCTTAGTAGAACTGCCAAGGGTCACACAGCTAGTTAGTGTCTGAAAACATATCTGAACTCAGGACTTCCTGACTTCAGGCTCATTATTCTATCCACTATACCACCAAACTGTCAAACAAAATTTGACCCATAGAAATACTGCTTTAGAGAAAAATGTTCTCCTGAAATCTCTCTCTAATTGTCACTCCATCTTGTTAGTGTTGAACACAGATTGAACTAATTAAACACAAATCTCATTTACCTTATTTTAAGCCCTGTATGGTACCTCATAAATGATGCTAACACATTTTACAAATTTTAGCACTTGCGAGGCAGTTCTTAAAACAACTTCAAAAGTCAGTTTCTAAGTCTATAAAACTGATTTTTAAAAATCAACTCATAGTTATATTTTCCCTTGAACTTAATAAGAAAGTTGCATCCCATAACAGCAGAAATTGCTTAAAGAGAGTTAAAAGAACCTGTAGCTAAGTTTAAAATTTTTGGAATAAAGTTGCTTTTACTTAAAAATGTGAAATTGCTGCCACTTATTCATTCCCTACAAGTGAGTTTTAAATGGAAAGGCAAATGTAAATTCTAATGTGCTTGAGGACCTAGGTAATAAAGCAGGCTTTGGAGCTTGCTAGAATTTTGTCACCAACTAGAACACTATTTGCAAATTAAAGTTTAAGCTGCATCTCACTACTCAATTCAGTGCTACAGATTTGTCCTGTAAAGAGAGAGTTTATTAAGTCCTATTTAAACACAGACTTCATTTCAGATCTAGTAAGAATCAGGAGTAGAAGATTCTTGAAAACACATGGCAGTCATATGTTGTCATAGACCTGGGGAACCCTGTATGACTCGACCCATTCTATTCAGGGTACAAAAGAAGAAAATGTTGGAAATTAGATGAAGACACAAGAATAGAATAATTCTAGTACTAGCTTGCCTCTCCCAACCAAAAAATAAATTTAAAATAGTCATCTCTTACAAAGCTCCTGTGTTATTCTGCAGTTCTGGTGCCTCACAGCTCAATTGCCTGGGATTTATACAAGATAAAATTACAGTATGTGCAACAAATGACTCCTATCAAATGACAAGAGAACGAATGACCCAGGCAGAAGAGGAATCCCGTAACCGAAGTACAAAGGTTATAAAACCTGGCGGACCATTTGTAGGTGTGTATATGCTTCCTTTTTTTTTTTTTTTTTACCCCTCTCATAAAGAGCAATTGAAGTAGCTTAGGTTGCTATGTATAAATTCCACTTCCATTATTAACTTATTAAATCAAAGAAGTTGGTTGTCAGGAAAAATGGGTGTGCAAATATGAAATAGTTTTATGTTATCCTGTGAAAATTATACCATAAGAATACCATATTGTTTTTTTAAATTTTACTTAATTGTTGAAAGTGATTCTTTTTTTTGTTCACTTTATTTATCCCACACTATTCCTAATGGAGCTAGTCTGTATTGCTTTACAAAATATCTCCTGAGATCTGAGAAAGTTGATAGAGAAGGTTGGAATTGTGCTCTTCCTTGCCACCAGAAAATATAATTTTAATAATGAAAAATGTTTGGATGGTTCTTGTTTTTACAGTTTGATAATTATTTTTAAAATAAAAAATTTCCTATTAGTGAAATTTTTTTGTTTGTTTGTTTAATGCAGACTTTTCCTTACATTTTCATTGGATGCTTAGAAAGGAATTTTGTTTTTTCTCTCCAAGAGGTACCCATTACAAAGCCTCAGGGTGCAGGCACTAAAGGAATGAAATTTAATTACTCTTTAGTACTTTAGGCTGTTATCTAGTAGTCTGGTGCTTTTTCCATCTGTCTGGCAAGAGAATGGCTAAAAATTCTGGCTTTACAAATTCCACTCCACATCTCCACCAGAATGAGGGACTGTAAGAATGACAAAAAGGTGAATTTTTGACTGTCTCCTATTTTGTCTTGACATAGAGAAAGGAGTAGATGTTTATCAGACCTAATTTGGTCTATTAATTTTTATGACTGTTAATACTATCAGGAATCAGATGAACCCTTTGTCAGTTTTAAACAGCACAAGCATACTTTTTTAAAAAGTGAGTATTATTAATTTCAAAACTTAAATTCTAGCAGTGACAGCCTCTCTGAGGATCAAGCCCTTAATCTTTCCATGGCTGAGTATAATTCTGCTTCTGTGTTTTTCCTTCTATGTGTGAGCCAGCTACAATGCAATCAGTGTTTAGAAACTACACTTCTGTCATTAATAGGCACTTTTTTGGAACAAGGCCAATGCTCCTGGGAACTAGTGCTTAGCTTAGATACACTTAGTTTGGTTTAACAACAATTCATAACTTCCCCAGGTGTCTGTACACATAGGACCAAGTTCTTCAGTAGGCAGCCACCAAAGAGCATTTTTTTCCTCTTCTAATGAGTGAAATAACAATCTTTTATCACCTTTCTTATCCTTTATCTTCAAAATTGACTGAATTAAATTTATGTACTAAGTGTCTAATCTTGCTGTATTATTTTTAAAATTCACAATATAGTGTTTATTTCCTTTTAAATTATCTTCCCCTTTTAATTTGATATGGAGCAAGATTATCTAAAAGTTTTAGAGAGAGATATTGTAGATCACTTCTTTATTCAGCATGTCCTAAAAATTTTAACATTGACGTTCACGTGAAATATATTTGAATTTTGTAAGGAAATAGAAGAGGGATCGGGTCTCTGGGACAGGAATGGCAACAGGGAGGGGGGTCAGGGAAGGTAGAAATAGAATAGAAATCAAATTAAGAATTTCTTCCTCTGGCAGTCAGTTGAAAATGCTTTGAAAAATGTTTTGATTTATTATAAAACAGAAATCAATTGAGACTGGAGGGGGAGGGGTGAGTGGAGAGAGACTGAAGGAATATTGTTTCTCATTAAGAGATTGTTTTCTGATTAAACCCTTTGACTTCACATCAAAATGGTTTAGAGGTTTTAAGTAGACTTCAGCTGCTGAAGAGTTCTTGTTTGCCTAATAGTGTTTTGTGGTTAGCATGTGCAGGGCTTGAAACACCTAGATTCCTACAAACCACATGGTGTAAGCTCAATACTATGCAATGGTACTAAGAAGTAACCTAGTTATTTCATCCTTTTAAAAAAGGGGTGGGGGGAGACATTGTAGCTTGGTGTCACTGGTGGCTGAGCTCCATCCTTCCATGAGATAACTTAAGTCTCGGGAGATTTAAGGTTTTGAGTCACCCTGTTTCCATGAAGGTCAGCAAACAGTGTGTCTGCTGTGCACAATGTACCATTTGTAGTCATGACTACACCCAACCATTCCTACCTTGGTATTAAATATTTCCCTTCGTAACCTTTCCTAGGACCTCAGTTAGGTCATTTTTCTATTAGAGTTAGAAATTTGTAACATCTTCTTGACACCTCTTGGATGAGCCCCCCTCTCTCCTCTGACATTGCCACCACCACCATTGCAGGCTCTCTTATCATTTCACACCAGACTATTATGAGAGCCTGCTTGTTAGCCTCCCTGCCCTAAACCTCTCCCTACTTCAGGCCATGCTCCACCCAGCCGTAATATTGATCTTCTTAAAACTCATGATCTGACCATGTCACCTCCCTGTTCAGTAAACTTCAGTGGCTCCCTATCACTACTGTTCTCAAATAAAAAAGTCCCAGTTTGGCATTCAAAGCCGGCTGCCTCCTAGCTGTCTGTTTTTCTCACACCTTTCTCCTCTCCTCTTCTCCACCTTCAGCAATCATATAACACTGGCATCCTTGGTGTTTCTCAAACAAGACGCTCCATCTCTGGACTTTTTTTTTTTACAGGCTGTCCCCTGCGCTTGAAATAATCTTCCCCCCTCTTCTAGTCCCAGCTAAAATCTCACCTCTTTCAAGAAGTCTTTCCTGATGCCCTTCAGTCAGTGCTAGTACCTTCCCTCTATTGCTCATCTTCCATTTATCCTGTATATATCATGTTTATTCATAATTGTTTTCCTCTTGTCTTCCCCATTGAGAGTCAGACCATCTTTTGTCTTTCTTTGTATTTCCCCACTACCTGGAACATACAAGGTGCCTAATAAATGCTTATAGACTGATTAACTTTTCAAGCTTTTTTCCTCATCCTCATTGAACCGTCTACTTACCATCCCCCATACAAGGCTTTTTCATGTTCTTAAATGCTATTGTTACAGCTTTCTTCAGCTTCTCTTCTCCAGGCTAAATGACCCGAAGTCCTTTTAACCTTTCTTTGTATGGCTTGTGTGCCAACCCTCTAATCATTTTCATTGCTCTGTTCTGAATCCTCTCCAGTTCTTCTCATCTCTGAGTTCAAAACTGGACAGACTGCTTCAGTAAAGGTCTGATCTTTATTGTAATGCTTTTTTAAGAGGTCCGTATTGCTATCTCATTTATAGTCAATCCTTATGGCTTCAGTCATTTCTTTCAGTCATTTCTCTCTAATTATCTTTTCTCATCTTCCCATTTCAACCAGTTTGTCAGGGTTATTTCAGATTATTTTCTCTTCTTAAATGCTAGCTAACCACCCAGATTTTTGTCATCAGCAAATAGTCCTTGACACAGTTGTACAGTTTTCATAAAATAGAATGACCCTTAATTGCTACACCATGGAAAGCCAAGTTCATAGTCAATACAATGATACCTCAAAAACCAAAGATATTTTCCACAGAAAGTAAGTCCCTCAGGAAACAAAGAGGGTTAGAGAAAGTTCTGATCTTAGGTGAAAGCACCCCAGTAGTTCAGTCTCCAATAGAGGACTTTAAAAATTGAACCAAGGCTTATAGGACAGTTGCACCTGGGGGCAGGGGAAACACCAGTGCCTTGTGCTCTTCTGGACTGTTGCTGCCGTATCACTAAGTATGGAGGCTCATCCCCCAGAGGCAAGAGTGACCTCTCTAGATTGACAAGCCTGGGAGTCCACAGCTTGAGTGTGAGAAAAGGGTAACTGTTAGAAGGCAATCCATATTCTTGTTCCTTCTGTAATATTTCTGCTTTTAGTAATAAAGTTTCCTGCAAGCGCCTTTGTCATACACAAACTCTTCGTTGAGAGAATCTTGGTCATAGCTCCTTTTATCAGTCCTTCAAATTTCTTATTCCTTCAAGAGGAAACTAATGCGCGTTGGTTTATTGCCCTCTCCGTGTGATCTGATTAATGCTTACGAGCATATTTTTATCCAGTTACACGTTGTTGCTATTGGCTATTAGTTTTTCTAGATAAGTAAATATAACCAATATAGTTCCCAGCAGTATACCTTCCCATTTCTCCCCTGTAAAATAAGTGTCAGTGGTGTTTGTTTAGATACTTGCATGTATTTCTGTTTGTTTCTGTGTATTTGTTGCCTTTCAAAAAATTAATGTCATATAACTCAAGTGCTTATTTGCTCATTGAGCTATAGAGTGTTAGAGTTTAAAGCATCCCCATACCATTCCTAATCATTATTATTAAAGTCCTACGTTCGTTATGTATTGCCAAAGCCATTGTCTTTGATTCCTCCTCCTTCACCCCCCCATCAGAAAAATAACTTCAAAAAGCCATTTGGCGATATCTCCTCTCGTTCTGGGTCATGGCATTTTGTCTCTGTTTCAGCTTGCTTATTTGGTAGTTAGACATAGTGAAAGCATCTTTTACTCTCCATCTCCTATTGAGTGGAAGGTCAGTAAGCTCTTGGATACATAGTATTAGGTATCCTTCTTAATATAGTGACATATAGATTCAGATGAGCAGTCCCCAGGTCACACAACACAGTTAGATCCACTGCCCCCGGTGATATAAAGAGCTCTAGGGATTGATTAGAAGTTGATCTGGAAAGAGAATTAGTTCTCCCACAGGTTTCATTATAGGGACTTTTCTGAGGTTAAAAAAAAATGTTTTCCCCACACCACCACCCCTTGTACTTAATACTTCCTGCTTTATTTCTTGGCTTGTTATATAAATTACTAATACTTCCTTTCTTCCACCTGGTTTTTCCTGAATTCAATAGGAAATTAAGAGTGGGCAAAAGGACGTGCAGTTCTTTGAATGTAACTCACTTGGTCCACATGAAAGGTTGTCGTTTCAGACTAGGCAGCTGGTTGTAATAACCAGATAAAGACAAACGTAAAATTAGAATAAGGGGAAGGGCCCAAGTTACCTGGCCAGCACTAGGCCCCTGCTGAGACCGTTGTACTATGTCACTACCCTGAAAATTGCTCCTGTCCCCTCCTAACCAAACCCGGTTGCCTGTCCTCAGTGAAGATAGTGCCATGAGGAGAGGTAAAGCTAAGCGAGGACCCTGGTTTCCAGGCCACTCTGAGGAAGAAGGAGCATGTGCATTGGGGGGGGGGTGAAGCTAACTGCCATGCAGTGAAAAAAGTATTGCCACTTTTATGCTTGTTAACATTTATCTTCCTCTGGACCATGAAGCTTGTACCTGCTTACTTTGGGTGTAGGATGTGCTTAGCTAAGGTTAAGGGTGGAAAAGTTTGCCCTTGTCATTGTTAGAAATTTATTGTGTAATTTCCAAGCACTCCAATGATCTCTAAAATTAGGTGGGAAAGTAAAAAAGAGATTTTTTTTTAAAGCCATCCTTTAGTACAGGCCTGCTTAAGCCCTTAAACCTTCCCATCTTTCTGTTGAGGGTCTTTGTTGTGTCCTTTGAGGCATGGTTTTTGCCACTCATCATGTCCGGATGCTAAAATGAAAAGTAGTTATGGTTGAAAGAGATTCTTTGAGATTATTCAAACTTAACTTTGGTCAAGATAACAAAAAGTAGGCCATCTCTCCATGCCAACTCTCCCTTCTCTTTACCCTTTATGCTCTAACCTCAGTTATAAAGAAGCTACTCACAAGATCATTTAGAGCTTTCATTGAAGACTCCAGCATTTACTTTTCCTTCTGAAATATTTGAAGCCAATTAATCTTACTTGTAATTCAGTGGTCCGGCATTTTGGACTTCCATTTTAATAATCCACAAAGCTAGTTAACTAAGGAGCATAGGCATGACCACTCTCTGTAACCCAGCAAGGTTTGGGGGAAGGGAATCAAAACTGGATGAGCCCCAGATACACAAAAATCATCAGAAGAGGCTTTTTCCCCAAAAAATTTTGCTCAATAAATTGTCCACTTAGTCCATAATGCCCATTTCAGCCATGTTGTCTTGTCTATATTTGGAAGAGATGCTTACTTGTTGAATTAGCAGAAAAAAAAGCAGAGCTTAGTAAGATTGAGGTTCTTATATCAATGTGATCTGCATAAAAATAGTGGGAAAGGCCTCAATTTTCTCTTTTTGGAGGCATGAACTACTTAACATCATTTTTGTTTGAGCTTCCAAAATTTCTAGCTCTACTTTTGATAAGAATATATAGTTCTTATCATATAGTAGGTACTAGCCTTATGGGGGAAAGGGTGATTTAACATACACGATATTCAGCTAGCCCATTCTCAACATAGGCTAGAACAATTTTTAGTAATCTTACTATGTGATTTTTCTAGATTTATGTAGAGCACAGAGGAAAGCAAACTGTACATTACAGAAGTTGATATTTTCATATGCAATCCTCTTTTTTATTCTGTGTAGGAATATTCATCTTTGCTGATAATTATTAAGTTCATTTTTTAAAAAAGAAATAATATTGAACTGGAGTAACCTGGATCTAGTCCCTTTGTGGCTTTGGGCAAATCACTGTAATTCTCTGGACCCCAGGAATTGGACTAATTTGATCCCATCAGAGTTAATCTAATGAATGAGTTTAGCTGAACCTGACTGACGGAAATTCTTGAAACTTACTTTGAGTTATTGTTTGCCCCAGTAATATGTGTGTGGTGTCATCCTCAAAACTCAAAAGTAAACAAACAAAATTAATTGCAAAATCCTGCTCTCTCACATTCCAAGTGCTTCACCTTTTTTAGGATTATCAGGTTCCAGATAAACATTGCACTGGCAGAAGTAACTTTAAGACAATGAGTGTGGGGGGCGGGGGGAGTGGTTGGCTTTGGAAAATTTCAAAGTATGAAAAGTGAAGATAGCAGCCTCAGAATATTGACAGGTGCTTATCACAGGGTAGACACTGACTGCTGTCTTTGCCACTGGACCTAGGTAAAAGAGTGCAAATTCGGAAAGCTCCTCAAGTTGTTCCCGATGCAGTACCTGAGAGGAAGAGGTCGACTCCTATTAACCCTGCCAATACCATACGAAAGATCCATTTAAACAACAGTGTTTCTCAGCGGCCCTATAGAGACAGGGTGATTCACCTCCTGGCCCTGAAGACATACAAGAAACCGGAGCTGCTTGCTCGATTACAGAAAGATGGCGTGAATCAAAAAGACAAGAACTCCCTTGGAGCCATCCTTCAACAGGTGAGACCAGTTTCCTTCATCTTAGAGAGACATCCTCACCCTCAATTAAGATGACTCGTTCCTGTTTCAAACAGAACTGTCAGGCTCAGTTTAGTAAAAGGACAGTTTAGAAAATATAACTCACTTGGGCAAATTTGAACTACCTCAGGGTAGCCATTTAATTCATAAATGAAATAGGAAATTTGAAGTTATCCTCTGGATGGTCTAGACTAAAAGAATATGCAGGACTCACATTTCAAGTGACTACTGGTAAGCCCTGCCTTCCTGAACCCAGTCAGGACGTTTGCAAGATTTTAAGCAATTCATTTAACCTGTGACCTCTCTCTACCTTACCAATGAATGAATACTGGAAGATCTGAATTTGAATCCCTGGCCTGCCATTTAATTAGCAAAGTAATCTAGGGCAAGTCACTTACTCTCTTTGGGCTGCTGTTTCCTTATCTGTAAAATGGGAGTGGTGAGCCTAAATGGCCTCTAAGACCCCTTCTATCTCTAAATTATGATCTGGAAAATGTAAGTAAGAAAGAATATTTTATACTTTTTAATTGAACAATTGTCTCAGTTTCCATTGAATAGACACAAAATAGGGGTTTGACAAATTGTCTATCTCATTTTTTTAAGTTTTGGCTAAAATATATTTTTAAAATTACAAATCAATTTAGAATACGGGTTATGTTGATGATTCTTTACTGCTGTTCTTCTTATCCCCCTTTCTATTAACCACATGTGCCAGGCTTCATTTTTCTGCAACCAAAACATATATTTAGGTTATGAATTGGGGGGAACTTGAAGTGACCATTAGTGGTTCTTACAACATCATAATCATAGGTTTGAGTCCAGTATTAGAATGTTAATTCTTAAGTTGACAGTATTAGCCTCTTAATTTATGAAGCTATTCAAGTTTGAATAGCATTCAGACCTTTGATTATGGTTATGGGTGTGGGACTTGTTATCCTTTGTTTTTTCTAAAAACAGTTTCACTTTAGGAGTAGCTATAAAGTTTCACTAAAAACTTTAACAGGTTTAATCTATTATTCTGAAGACTAAAAACTTTTTATTTCCTCACTGAATGTCTGATATGTTCATGGCATTATCTAAGAAGAGATATTGATTTGTCCCATCTTAGCATGTATATAATCATTTCTTCAGGTGTCAGATGCTTTGAGTATTTTGAAAAACAATCCAAGGAAAAAAATCGTTTAAGTTCATAATGTAGAGGGTTCTTTGGGGGAAGGGTGTGTACTACAGGCAGGTTACAAATCAAACAAAATTATTGCATTGGAGTATGGAGGTGACACTCTAATAGGGGTGACAAAATGGACAAGCTTGGTGTTGATAAACCTCAAGTATGGTACGTATGCGTATTTGTGTACAGAGATGTCCTAAAGTCTTGGGCATGCACTGATGAACAGAGCATTTGAGGGAGTAGTCTGAGGTTTCCTGATATATGGGGACCCCATACGATATGATTCTTGACTATTCTGACTTCCTTGAGACCATAAGGTAGAATAATAGTAGAAGAGCCTAGGCAAAACAGAGATAAAAGAAATTCATAGGAAATTAATGTCCTTTAAATTAGCCATTAAACCTCCCATTCTCTCTCTCCCTGCCCTCAATGCAGAGCAATATTGATTTCATCTTCCTACCTTTCCTAAGTAGAAGTTCCTTGAAGGTAGAGTCCGATTCAGTTTTGTCTTTTTGTCCCCAGTGTTTTACGTTGAATAGGCACTTAAATACTTAACAGTATCAAATTTTATCTAATTGAATTAAATCTAGTGTCTGTGCAGCTCATGAATATATTGGTTAAAATTTTACTGCCTTACCTTGCTCTCTGATGTCCTTGGAAATGGGAGCTTGCCCCAAAGACCAGGTGAAGGATGGAAAGAGAAAGAAGGGATGGTCCACAAACTGGTTAATCATCGCCTGAGTAATGAAGTTGAAAAGCTGCCTGAACTAATCCTGTTCCTCCTCTGCCAATAGGGATGTTTGCTGATTGTTTGCTCAACCTGATGATTGCAAGTAATCCTTTGAAAGTTGTTGTTAATTCAGTGAGTCGATAGCTTCTCCAACTAAACTGCAACTGAGATGATTGTACCTCCATTTAAAATTAGCTTAAGGTTTTTGGAAACTTTGATAACTTGTTCCTTATTCAACAAAACATGTATGACTTTGTTATTCCTTTTACCTTATAACTACATAGAGAATATTCTTGTGTGTCTATTTTCCTGGCACAGGAAAAAATCAACTCAAATGTTAAGGCCAGGCTTATACTTAGAAAGGAAAGAACTGAAGCAGCTATCTCATAATTCAACCCCAACGCAGTCTTCAGGAGCCAAATAGTCAAAACAAAAAAAATTATCCGGTTGTCCTATTCAAATTATCTGGGCATTCAGATTAGCTTTCCATTTGGCTTTACTAGAATAAACCTAGATTTAACCCTTTTTTTTTTCAACCTGGACTTGTTATTTTATTAATGTGGAAACTACTTCTACCAATGTAGCATATCAGCAATTCTTCTGTAACTTACACTCTTAAGAAGTTGCCCTGGGTAATGAAAGGTTAAATAATTTGTCAGCAATTACACAGCCCAGGGTATTTGAAAGGCAGAATTTGAAGCTAGGTCCTCCTGACCCCAAGGTCCACCTCCCCACAGTGCCTTTGTGATTTATTCTTAGAATAACTGGTTTCATTTTCAAAAGATAACATCAGAAATCTTCAAACCAAATAAAGGTTTAAAATCATCTAAACATAAAAAAGATAAAAGCGATAACATTTTGTCATATTTTTAAGACAATATCTTCTTTTCCTAAAGGTGAAAATAAAATTTCTGCTATTAATAACCTGAAGGTTGTTTACCATTTGATAGAGGCATGTCAGTCCAGCTTATTAATAATCATACTTCACCTTCCATCGTGGCCTGAATGATTTTGGTGCTGAATCACCCTGTGCCTGTCACAGCTAGTGGTCGGGGTAGCCAGAGATGGAGCTACAGATGAGTGTACTGTCATAAATTTCATAAAAGATTGTGGGAAAAGTATTTCTTAATGGAAAACAGGAATTGCACTGTAAAAATCTGGTGACCTTGCGTAAAAATACTGCAGATGTAATTTAATGTTAACGTTTTTCACTTACGGTTTTTCTGCCCCAAAATTAGCAGTTGACGTTAGTTTTCGTATCACAAATACAAACAGTATAATGAGATCACGCACCGGACTTGGAGCGAGAAAGACATGCGTTCAGAAAGTTCCTCTGACGACAGTTACGTGATCCTGAGCAAGTCTGGGAACCTCTGGGGGCCTGCGTCATCTCGTCATCTCCCCCAGTCTAATCTACCGAGTCGTGGGTGGGTTGCCGTTTGCTTGGAGAAGGGAGTTCTTGCACCAGGACTTCTCTCCTGTATCACCAAGAACAGGCCCGGCAGGTGTCCGTTCTTGTCACCAGTGCACAAGCGTGAATGTCAGCGGAGTAGCAGTGAGAGAACTGTGTAGTTAAGGGTATTTGATGGGCGATTTGAGAATCATGAAAGGAAATTACAGTCTGTCCCCCAAAAAGTAGAGATTCCAGTGTAGAATAACACCTTTCACCTAACCTGGGGAAAAACAACTTCCGATAATTCATCAGTTCTGGAAACCATGAATTTGTTTAGTTAATGGAATCAGTAGGTTGGTGAAAATGAGCAGGTGGAGCTGAAAAGTAAAAAACAAACTGATAAACTTATTTCCATATAACTTTTACCTGCTCATGGTTATATCACCCCTAGAGTGCCCCTGGGATGATTCCATTGGCTACTGGAAGGTAGGAGGTAGTTACTTCAAATCTATTTAAATATTACTGGAAGTTCCAGGAATAAACAGGTTTGGTCAAAGACGAACATTCCCAGTATCATCGCATTGATGCTTGTGGGGTGTGAGGTTATTTCTAGACTGCGGCCAGAGGAACATTGCTTAACATGGAAGTTTAATGAGTTTTAATTTGATTCAAATGTACAGTTGTTTCGTGTCCGTACAGGACGTGTGTGTTGCAAGCACAGATGATTTGAGAATCAGCTCTCTTTGGAGAGTCCTACCGCTGTAACTAGACATCTGGAGAGATAATGATAAACAAACAATGGAGAAATTTACCTGAGAAATACTTCTCCTCCTCATCTGTCCTAATGATATTTTCCTACTTATCTTTGCACATCGTAGTAATATAAGTGAAAAAGCCTTTCAGAAAGAAAACATTTAGATACCCACAAAAGAAAAAAAACAACTAGTTTCTAAAATAAAATAAAGGATATTTAATGAAATCTACCATGTACCAAATTAGCCATTTCTTAGATGCTAATTCATTCAGTAGTGACTTTTAAGTGTAAATCTTAAAAGTTGCCACCGGTTCTGTACTTTGTTGTTCAGTCGATTCTTTGTGATCCCATTTGGGGTTTTCTTGGCAAAAACACTACAGTGGTTTGCCATTTCCTTCCCCAGCTCTTTTTACAGATGAGGAACTAAGGCAGACTGGGTTAAGTGACTTGCCCAGGGTCACACAGTTTAGTAAAGTGTCTGAGGCCAGATATGAGCTCAGGAGAATGCATATTCCTGATTCCGTCCACTATGCCATCTGGCTGCCCATGGTTCTGTACTGGCAGAAGTATTAAGTAGCTTACGGTGTGAGGCAGCAAGCATGTAGTAAGCACAGTGCCAGGCACTGGAGACAAAAAGAAAAGGCAAAAAACAAAAACACAGACACAGAAAAGAAGCAGTCCCTGATCCCAGCAATTTCCCAGTCTAATGAGGAAGACAACCTGCAGATAACTGGGTTGCTGTTGTTTACTCCATTAGTCCTGTCTGACTCTCCATCGGGGATTTCTCAGCAAAGGGACTGGAGTGGTTTGCCATTACCTTCTCCACCTCCACCTTAGAGATGAGGAAACTGAGGCAAACAGAGACATGACCTGCCCAGGATCACACAGCTACTAAGTGTCTGAGACCAAATTTGAACACAGGTCCTCATGACTACAGGGATAGCACTCCCTGCACCACTAGCCGACATATATATATATACATATAGATAGATAGATAGATAGATAGATAGATAGATAGATAGGATAAACTTTAGGCTTTCAGTGCCTGATTGAGGACTTTATCATTGATTCTGGAGACAATAAGGAGCCAATGCAGTTTATTTTATGATTTGGTCTCATGTTATATTCTTGTGTCCTGTGCTGTAGGTAGCCAACCTGAACCCTAAGGACCTCTCTTATACCTTAAAGGATTATGTATTTAAAGAGCTCCAAAGAGATTGGCCTGGATACAATGAGATAGACAGACAGTCACTGGAGTTAGTGCTATCTAGGTAAGCTGTTTTGTTGCTTTTTAAGGGGAAGAATAAGATTATGACAATAAACATTAGCAGTTAATGTTGTTTTGATTTGGGGAGTGGCGGGGGGGGGGAAGGGGGAACAAGGGTAAACTTTCTCTTTAAAGTCTTGATTATGTCTTTGGTATAACCTGGAACATGTGTGTCCTTTACAGAAAATTAAATCCATCTCCTCAGAATGCTACCAACACCAGCGGTTCAGAATCTCCTCTATGTTCTAGTAAAGATGCTGCATCTTCTCCTTCTCAGGTATTCCATAAAATCATGGAATCATAGAATGTTAGAGCTGAAAAGGGCCATAGAGTCCATCGAGTCTGACCTTGATTTGTAGAAAATGAAGGTGCTGAAGCACGCAGAGGGGAAAGTGGTTGCTGACAGCCACACAGCCTGGAGAGAGGGGCCGGAGCCAGGACTAGAGCCCAGATCCCCGGGGCTCCCAGGCCTGGGCTTTTCCCACTCTCAATGGCGTCTTAGCAGGAATGCTTCATTTTGACCCTCTGGTGCAACAGACAAAAAACAGATTTTTTTTATTGTGGTTGTTCTAAAGCTTAACTATCATAACAAGATTTTCTTCTATTCCATTTGACAACTGACAAGATGACTCTCAAGTCCCTTCTGGCCTATGGTTCTGTGATTTACTGTAGGAAATTTAATCTTATCTAGAAACATGTGTAACTTTAATTTTTTGAAACCTTTTTAGCCATATTTCTTAAAAGCCCTAAATGAAGGGTCATAAAAAGTGGTTAAAAAAAAAAGACCATATACCACTGCTTGAAGAAAGCTAAATTATGTAAATGTAGAGCAGTGGTTTTCAACCTTCCTAATGCCGGGACCCTTTAATACTTGTATGTGGCCGTGTCTGCATGGGGATAGAGGAGCAGTGTCTCGGTTCCTAAGACCATCGGAAATATGTGTTTTCCGATGGTCTTAGGCGACCCCTGTGACCCCTGTGAAAGGGGTTGCGACCCACAGATTGAGAACCGCTGATCTAGAAGATGGCTTTTCATATTATAGAACATTATTTGTTTTGTAAAAGCATTCATCTGAAAATTCTTTTTAAAAATGAAACTTCCCTTTACTTGAGTATTTAATTGAAGCTCTACTGTCCTTGGGTGTGGGCTGACCTACTGGTGCAGTTTGCAGCCCCTTAGCACCTTACTCTAATTGATTCTTAGCCATTACTTTCTAATAAATACTCCTCAGATAATCCACTTAAACTGCTGGAGGCCTTTCTTAATACATTTAAAGCCTTAATTCACTTTTTCAAGAGCTTTATTTTCATATCCCTTTTCAGGAAAGAAAAATATCAAGTAAGTTTGTTTTTAATGTGCTTGTAGGTTCAAAGAAAACATTTTCCCATATGTTCCAGGGGTGGGGGAAAAAATGTTGAACTGGAATTACAAGATAATAAAAAAATTGATGTGCTTTTTTCATTTTCTTCTTGTTTCTGTCTTAAAGCAGCTGTTCTCAACCTGTGGGTTATGTTCAATTTGTAACAATGAAAATACATCCTGCATATCAGATATTTGCATTACGATTCATAACAGTAGCAAAATTACAGTTATGAAGTAGCAACGGGTCACCACAACATGAGGAACTATATTAAAGGTCACGGCATTAGGAAGGTTGAGAACCACTGTCTTAAAGCACTAAGTAAGAGGATCATTGCTATTGGAAGTCCGTCACTGAATGGAAGGAAGCAAACAAACATTTGCCATGCCTTTCAACTCCCAGAGGCCAGTCAGGGTGTAACCTCTCTGAACTGGGGTATCTCGGAGGATACCCTCTGGCTTGGAATTGTGCCCCAATGGATTAGGCCTAATCCAGAGGGAGATCAGCAATTTTGGGTTAAATCAGAACCATTCTGCCTGAGGTTGAACCTGATGTGTTTCTGCCCAAGACTTGTGAAGCAGTCTCAAACAGATTTGATCATTTATTCTTGGCAGTTGACCCAGATCCCTGGTAGTACTGATGACCAGAATAGACCTCCCGCTCTGGGCACACATGCCCGGGCCTGGGAATAGAAGTGACCTGTGGTAAAGAGTAATGAAGCATGCCCTGGGTTACTGGCAGCTGTTAATTCATCCTCATCATTATCCCTGGTGCATAACTTCTCCAAGCTCCTTGTTAAGAAATTTACCTTCAGCTCTTAGGAGATGGTGGGATGTGTTGTGAGGAGCAGAGGAGAAAAGAAAACTGGTGGTTTTTGTCTTCGCTCTGACTTTCTCAGAGCTTTACCCACATAGCAAATAACAGTCGTGACGCTACTTGTGCTCTGATCTAATTACATACTGAGAATGATTTGATACTTCATGGTGGCAAATAAATGGTGTTAAATTCTATGAGAGTAGATGAATGAATTGGTTATTCTTTATGTTGTTTGTGTCACACATGAAGCCTTCAGTAGAACTTGTACTTTGTACCGCCTTGTTTCACTTTTTATTTAAATTCCATTTTTTCTAGGTATAGTAAAGGGGATTCTCAATCTTTTTTGTGTCATGAGCCCTTTTGGCAGCCTGGTAAATCCTGCAGATCCCTTCTCAAAAAGATCTTTTTAAGTACTTAAAGGAAATGCTAAATTTCTGTTAGAGGTTATTGAAAATAGAGATGTAATTTTTATGCCCTCTAGCTTCAATAACCCTCTAAAATCTACCCATGAACTCCACTGGGATCCATGGACTTGAGGTTAAGAACACTTGGTAAAGATGGATCCATCTATAACTTTGTGACAGTATATATTCTTCTGATTGAGACAAAATCATTCCCTATCATTTTTCTGATGTCACTTAGATCTCTCCTGTAATCTGAAAGCAGCTTCAGAAATGCTGGGGTCCCAATATGTCCTTAGACATTTGGCCACATCTCATCTACAGAATGAAGATAATAATAGCACCTATTGTAATTACACATATACAGCCTGCATTTGATGGCTTGTTCTTCCAGTGGGGGTGGCTGATGAGGGAAGAGGAGAAAGATCTAGAATTTAAAGCTCTATAATCAAACGTTAAAAATATATATGTATATGTATATGTATATACATATATACAATTATTATTATTATTATTATTATTATTATTATTAACTACATCCAACTGGAACTTAAGATTCACAGGCACTGTGGAAGGGAGATCCATCCTGCCCTGTCGGAAAGTTAGAGGAGTGATGGGGGAGGACATAGGAGAGATTAGATTGGGGGAGAGGTCGTACAAGGGGATAGCTGTTTTGAGGGGGTATAGGGGAAAGATGGGGAGAAAATTTGTAACTCAAAATCTCATGGAAATGAATGATGTAAACTAAAATAAGTAAAATAAAAATACTTCCTTAAAAAAAATAATAATAGCACCTATTTCCATGGGTTGTTGTGAGAATAAAATGAGATCTAATCCTCGTAAAGCACTTTGTAAACCTCAAAGCTAGTTCTTATTACTTATTGTTATAATAATTTAGTGACAGAATATTTGAGTTAAAAAACAGTGGCATTTTAGTAAAAATAGGTGCTTAAGAAATTACTAGTACAATCACTTCCTATTCCAAGACAGATGAAATAATAAATACAAGCCATAATATTTGTTTTAAAGCTGGAACATTTTCACACATTAACATTAGGAAAAGCTAAAGAAGTGTTGGCCTATTGCCTTTTGCCAGGTCTTGTTAGTTCTCACAGGATGAAATGGTATAAATTGCTTCCTCCTCACACTGTCAAAAACTAGGTCAGCTGTGGCCAGTGGAGCTTGACTACTTGCTTTATTTAGTGCTGTTACTATGTCCTAAGATCTCTGTGACAGAGGCATTTATAGAGAGGTGGTGATCTGATCAGATGGATGCGAATGCCATCTCTTAAGAAAAATGTCCATGAGCCAGACTGCTAAGTGACATTCACATCTATGTTTCATTGTTGCTGACACTCGAGAAAAAGTTAAAGTTGCGCCCTTACTTAGCATTAAAGTGTGAGCAAAGCTATTCTACTGACCATGGGTTAACCTATGATTTAAATTTTGTGTTGCACCTTTGTGCCAACTAGCCTGTTTTGTTTTCCTTTCTATTACTGTTTTTCAGAAACGCCTCTTGGATTCAGATTTCATAGATCCTTTAATGAATAAAAAAACTCGGATATCTCACCTAACAAATAGAGTTCACCCCACATTAAACGGTCATTTGAATTCCACCCATGAAAAAATTGCTGTGGCTCCACCACCACCACCACCACCACCTCCTCCACCACCTCCTCCTCCTCCTCCTGCAGCTGCCGCCACCCCAACTGCACCACCTCTTCCTTCAACCCACCTTCCAGTTTCAAATCCTCCTCAGACTGTAAATTCTAACTCCAATTCCCCTAGCACTCCAGAAGGCCGGGGGACTCAAGACCTACCTGTTGACAGTTTTAGTCAAAATGGTAGCATCTTTGAGGACCAGCAGGACAAATATACCTCTAGGACTTCTTTGGAAATCCCACCACCTGATTCAATCCTGTTGAAGTGTCCAAAGCCCATGGAAGAGAAACATTCAATGTCACATAAAAAATCTAAAAAAAAATCTAAAAAACATAAGGAAAAGGACCAAATTAAGAAACAGGACATTGAGGAAAAGGAGAAAGACCTTAAGACAAAAGATGAAATTGCCAAGCTCAATGACTCCAGTCTGGATTCAAATGAAGGTATTTGAAATTTCTAATAAGATTGCTGTTTTAAAACCTTATTGTGGGCATGCTGGTGGGGCTTTGAGAATTCCTGGTTCCTCATGCACTGCTCTCCGTGCTGCCGGAGGCTGTGGGGTACCGTTTCTTGATTTTTTTTTTCCCCAAATGATCTCCAGTTCTTTAGTTAAGTCCTCATCTTCCCCACATTTTTCTTTGACAAATTGTAACCTTTTTTCACATTGACTTTTCTGTGGTTTCCTTTGAAAATACTTTCTAAAAAGACGTTTAGATATGATTTTACATGTGTTGCAGTAGTTGGTAATAAAACAATAGGGTTGACTCTGTCAATCCTCCCAAGAATGTCCTTTAGGTCTTATTGAAGCTTTACAGTATATTTTAACAGCTATAAATGTCATTTTTAAACTTATTTACCACTGAGGAATATTTCCTAGCTATTCTTCCTCCAGAAACACATATAGCTACTATAATTAGTATTAGAAGTGAGAAAATAAATTTTAAAAACCTTTGGAACTTGCAAATAAAATTAAATTTGAGGATTCAGAATGTCCCCTCTACTCAGACTCATGCCAATTTTCTAAAAATGGTTATTTTGTTAGTTTGATAAGTCTTATACAAATGTTTTATGTTATAACAATAGTTTTGTATATCAGTAAATTAATATAATTAAGAAAATTCTGGATTTCTATTTACCCAGTTGTTTAGGGGTAACAAATGCAAGGGATGATAAATGTAGGTTTCTTTTATTTAAACCTAGATCAAATGTCCTTTTTTCCCCAAGAACAGTAAACACAGGAAGTCTAGATATTCTGGCAGAAGTTTAACATGGCAAGAAGAAGAAAATAAGAACAAGTATATAGGATAAGAAGCCCCATTTAAAGAAGACACTAAGCTAAAGTGCTGTAATTCCCACAATAGAGCTTTCCTAGGGTGCTTTCTTGAAGTCACCACATTGAACTTAAAATCTGATAATATAATTGAGTTTTTTGCTTTTCAGAAAAAAATACCGGCCTTGTAGAGTTACTTCTCTAAGAGCTGAGGTCAGGCTCACCAAAAAGTGGAAGAATCCAAGCCCATCTTTCAATCTTGTGTCTAATTATAAATGCAGGCGATGACTAAGGCAAAATTTCCCAGAAAAATTACTACTTTTGTCAAGTGTATGAATAAGGTTCTAAGGAGTCATGTTTTACTTTCTGTATTTGTGTATAGAATTGAAATGTGCGATTCTCTAATTTTTTTTTGCCATATGGTGTTCTTAGCAGTGAAAAGTACAGAAGAGGTACAGTAGAATCTGTTTGGAGTAAAATTTATCATTAACGTGAACTTGAGTATAATAGCGTGTCAATGTATGCCCTTTAAAGTACTTATATAGACTCACAGCAGGGCAAGTCTGAAGCAGGGACCGTCTCTCCCAAACCCACAATATTTAATTTGGGCAGATAAAAAGGAGGCATAATTCAGTAACCTCAGAAGTGCAGGATTCAGAATTCATAGGTCAAATCTCTAAATACATGCTGTCTCCTAACCTCTCCCCTTGCCTGAAAAATAGAATTCTTTTTCTGGCTTAATCTTGGTGTTGGGGTCCAGAGCAATTTAATACTTAGGGACGCACATTTCAACACATCTGAGATGGCTGAGTCAGCTCTTCACCAGGCTCAGTGTTTCCTCAGAAATTAGGAGGAGTCAGACTCCTTTCCCTTGACAGATTCAGTCTCAGGCTTCTTGGTGTGTTTCAGTCAGAATTTGGAGCCTCCCAGAGCTAATCCTGGTTAGAGAAAAACAAGAAAATCTGGAGCCACATTTATCTGGTTGGAAATCAGTCTCCTTTTAATGACCAGGGAACGAGACCAGATGACATGTACTCAGGTATCCACAAGGATGTATTCTCCTTTGGCTCATGCAGAGATGCAAGGGATAATAGTCACAGGTTCTTTGGGTTTTTTTGTGTTCTTGTTGTTGTTTTTTATCCAAAGCTTCCTCAGATATCCTTCAGAACCACAAACTTACCAAGGCTGCCAGTTCTGGAAAGGGGGGTGAGGAGTGGGTATGAAATTGCAAGTGTTCACTCTTGTATGCAAAGAAGATTTAAGTTTTGCCAGCCAGCAAGTGGTAGAGTATTACTTTATTAGCCTCACTTTACTTTGGGTGGCACAAATTTACTCTAATTAAAAGAACCACTAAACATGTTCTCTGAAGATAGTTCACTCAAATGGAATCCTGTGGGGATTTTACACACTTTCATAACAGTCCTCAGGGACTTACACACTATTTTTTCTTCTTTTTAAAAGCTGTGTTTAGCATTAGAAGATTAGTTCAGTATGCAATAGGGCATAGCAGTGCCTTATTTTAAGTGTCTTAAAACTGATGGGAAAACTTCTGACACAATTCAGCAGACTTCATACTCCTCCTCCCCATCTCCCCCCAAAAAGGACGGCAGTTAAAATACAGTGACTAAAGCAGTCTGCTACCTCACATTATTGTCTTGTCTGTCTTGTTCAAATCCCATGAAAGTTCGATGTTGATGTAAAACTTGTATCTCCAATTGTTTGACTGCATCTGCCACCACAGTACTTGAATGCTGTGCAGATGCCACAACTTTTCTTGAAATAATAGAAGACTGACCTTGGGTTAAGATTGGATTCCTTTATTGTGCAGACGCTGCAGTAGCCAATGCACTTTCAACGCCTGGTATTGGCCATGGTAGAGCTAGTCATATGGCCTCTATTGTTCATGTTCAATTGTATTCCTTGCTCACTGTTGCTTATTGAGGTGGCAGAATAGAATTTCTAGGAAGAGTGTTCTGGGTGCTTCTGATCTGGATTAGAATTCAAGGTTTATTATAGCCGTGTTAGGTGATGAACATATTAAAATTCTCTTTCTTCCTAGGAGTTAAAGAGGTGTGCACTGCCTCCACAGATCCTTCATCAACTATTGAACTACCGGATTACTTGATGTAAGTTGAAATGTCTGCAACCAGAGTCTGCAAATTCTCTCTGTGTGACTTCCAAATCAGAAAATTTAAGAAGGCTTAAAAATAAAATACTTGAACAAGTTTTTCCTCTTAAAAGACTCCCCCTAAAAAGCTGATGTTTCTAAAATTAGTCCTGCCAACTAGCTTTCCTGGTTAGGCTTGTAGTACCGCCCCATCCTTCTTCTGGGTTGTTCTTCTGTTCAATGGCCTTTAAGTGTACAAGAATCCTGCTCTTTGTTCCCATGGGTAGAGGAAGCATTTGAATATGGAAGAATTCAGCTCTCCAATACTTCAAAGCTGACAAGCCTGACTTAATCAGGGGGCCAGTCATTTTCTAGCCTCCCAAAGGGAGGATTAGTTATTAGTAAATGTGGAATCACTGGGATTTACAGCAGGCTTTTTAATTACATAAAGGACAGCAATACTTTGTTTTCTTCAAATACTGAAACAGACACTTGAAGGCCTATTTCCCTTTAAGATGGAGAAAATATTGAAATTTGAACAATGCCTAATTCCTCTCTTTGTGTGGGTATGTACGTATGTATACATAGGTACTTGTGATACCACCCACATATAAAAATGCTGAGTTAGGAATGTTATTATAAGCAGAAATTATGATTTGGATCCTTCCTTCTGCTTTCTATAGGATCATAGGTTCTGTTGGAATAGAAAATAATTAGGCAGCAGGAGCATGGAGGAATTGAGTCGGGCAAACCGTATTCCAAATGCTTTATGAACATTTATAAAACATGAAAAGCTAAATGGAATTTAGGCTAGTGTTTGAAAGGACCTTTGCTACTGTCAGAATCTTTTGTTAGATTAGATCATACTTTTATGCTGTCCAGATTTTCCAAAAACACTCTTTCCAAAATATAATATGTCCTTAGAGTACTTTAAAGTTCCTATTAATGAAGTGATTACATTATTTTGAAAAGCAAATTTAATTATGAATGATAATTCCCTAAAACGTAGGATAATAAATTCAGAGGTGAAAGGGACTCCATAGGTCATCTCCAGAGGCATTAACCTTGTGGCCCACAGTGCTCCTGAGTGTAGCCAGGACCAGATTAAAATGCAGTTGGGAAATATTTAACCAATAAATTAAAACACAAGCATGCACAATGTTAATATGTGGTTTTTCTAAGTCAGTATCCCACCAGGATCCTCATGTACAGTTTAGTGGTCCCATTTCTATCTGAGTTTGACGCCCTGATCTAATCCAATGCCCTTATTTTATAGATAAAGAAACTAAAGAAAGTAAGGTAACTAGTAAGTATAGCAAGTTGGGATTTGAACCTAGTTCCTTTGACTCCAGATCCAGCATGCTTTCCATGCTGATTACTACTTGTATAGCCTCAAGAGACATGCAAGAAGTAGTGCTAAATAATGCCTTTCATTTGAATTAGTGTATGATTTTAGATCTCTGTAGAGAAGCCTAAAAAAAACTCAGTAGCAGCCAGGACCAAATCAACTACTTCACAGTGTCTGCTGAGCTGGCACTCCAGTGCCTTTGACAGTCAGTAGTGCTCTCTGGTGAGACAGCAGACGGCACCTACTCCACGGCTGAAGAGGATGCTTTTTTGTAACTACAGAAATTGCACTGTTCTTTATAAACTGGCCACTCATATGATAAGTGGCAGGACAGTACCATATCCCAAATTCTTTTCTTGTAGATGTTGGATTTACCACGATGGAATGGTAAAATGTATTTTGTCAAATGTTGGCTCTTGGTGTATGGAACCAACCGCTCCTCCTCCCGTCCACATAACTAGTGATGACAGATTCATTGTAACGGAATGTGAAAAGATACTCTTTTTTTATCTTCAGCATCTAATGGAAATTTGGGGCCATTTGTAACTACTTTTTTTTTTTCAAAAAAAAATTACAATTTAAGTAGCTCTTTTATAGTCCTTTATACATGTTTGTGTTGATGTTCATGATTAACAGACTTATGCTGGTAAGTTTTTACATATGCATACAAAAATGAGTGTGAGGGGTGAATGAGAAACTTTTTTTGTGACCTTTGGGTTTATTTATGTTTAAGAAGTTTGACACCCTATAGTCAATTAATCGACATTTTTCATAGTATGAATCAGTAAGCATTAAGGAAAGACCATGTCCCAAGCATTGTGCTAGGAACTGAAAATAAAAATCCAAAAGAGAGATAGTCCCCGCCCTCAGGGATCTTACTATTGGGGGGAAGAGGGGAATACAACATGTTCACAGACAAGTTAATGAAAGATATTTACAAAATAGATAACAAGTGATGCTTGGGGTTAGGGGACCCTACAGACAGAGAATCAAGAGAGGCTTCTTGAAGGAGATGCCTTGAGCAAAGGCTTGAAGGGAGCCAGAAGCCATAGGGTAATCAGCCTAGAACTGACAAGTGAGAAGGAGAGAGTATGCAAGGCATGACAGTGGAGTGAGGCTATTCATAGGTACAGAAGTGAGAACCGTATGAATGCCATATGAGGAGAACAGGAAAGGCGGCCAGCTTGGCTGGACAGTATAGAGTAAGCGAGGGAGAGTAATCAGTCAAACCTGTAATCAATCATTCTAGAAAGGTAGAAAGATGGGCTGGAGCCAGATTAGGAAAAGCTGGAATAGCAGGTAGAAAAGGTTGTATTTTCTCGTAGTGGGACCGGAAGCCATTAGCACTCCCTGAGCAGGGTAGTGACATGGTCCAAACCTATGTTTTAGGAATATCCATGTTAACAGGTTTGTGAAGAATGGAAAGACTGGGCTGAAGAACCAGAAAGCCAGTTTGTCCAGTTGACAGGTGATAAGGACCTAAATTATCATAGCTGTGGTATGAGAGAGAAGGTACTGGATGTGAGAAATATTCAGGAAACAGAATCAATAATACCTTGAATGTGGGGGAGTGGGGATAAGTGAGAGTGAAGAATTAGGTGACCAGAAGAGTTCTGGCGTCCTAAATAGAACCGGAGACGTTGATTAGGAGAGATAGGCATAGAGAGGGATAGCGATTTCTGTTTACGAGGTAGTGAGTTTGAGGTGCCTGTGGGACCCCCAGGTAGTTGGAGATGCCTGACTAGAGCTCAGGAGAAAGACTCGAAGTGGATATGGAGATTTGAGAGTTGTCAGCATAGAGAAGATTGTACTTCATGGGGGCTGATGAAATCACTGAGAATGTAGTGAGAGAAGAGACTCTCAGGTAAACTGACACTGTGGAGATGGAACTGAGAGATGATTGTCCTACAGAGGAAGCTTGGAAGGATCCATCCTGCGGGTGTGACTAGAGCCAACACAGACCACCATCATGAGGGAAAAGGACATGGTGGTCAGCTGTGTCAGTGTCCATTTTTCTCACCTACTTTCAATGGACAAAGTTAGTGGACAGATAATTCGCCCATAATTCTAAACTTCATCCTAGCTAGAAGTTTTAATCTAGCTAAACACTTTTCTAAGGATGCTCAACAATTAGCAAAGTGGATGTGGGTTAAATTGCCTTTCTTTTCTACTATCCCAACTCCCCAGTCTTGCTAACTTCAGTATCTCAAACGCTGATTGTGAAAGAAAAGAAGGCAAAATAAAAGCAAAGGACAGTTATCCCCGACTTGATTAAATCATCTCTTTAAAAACGGAGCTAGCCACAAGAAGCACAATTTATTTTGTATGTCTCATTGCCATTCAGTATCTGCTCTAGTACCACTTTAACTGACATTCTTTAACAAAAAGGTGAACTTTTTTATTTTAAGGAAATTTTTTAAAATGTTTAAATAGAAGTTATAAAATAAAATACTGACAAGATCCAAAACTACATAACCAAATGTTCCTAGTGGTTCAGAACCTCTAAATAAGATAACTTTAACCTTAGCTAGAAAGCACGAATCTGGCAAGCAATGAATATTTAAGTGATAAAATAAAACTAAACTTCATGTTCGTTAACCATTTTGCCTATTCTTGATATTCCCAGTAAATTCTCTTTTTTCTTTGTTTTCCTGGGCTCCCTCTGGCGTGCAGTCAATAAAGACTGATTTGCCCCTCCTTGGCAGTTCTGGCCAGCAGGATGGCTTGAAATTGGCATGGTTGTGCTATCTCAGTTACACTGAAATTAAACTTGCATACCAACTCAGCATGAATAAATATACTAAGTGGAGCATTAAATCACTGTTTCCTGTAGCATCTGTAGTATATCCATTACTAGGAAATAGATAGGATCATGTAATAAATGGAGTTGAATGTAAATCAAGATATTTTCCTTGAAAAGCAAATTAAAAGTAATCTTATATTAAAGAGTGTAATAACCTAATCTTAAAATGTATATTACTGGCTTCTGGGTATCATCCATATGTCATATTAGTGTTTTCAAAAAACTAAATTCAGCAGCCAGCCTTCTCATTCTATTCCCTTTCCATCGTTATCTCTGAATCTATATCCGGCATGATTATAATCCCTGTGTCTTCTACCTCTCTGCCTAGAACAGACTTTGTTCTGTGACTGCAAAATGAACTGTAAATTACATTTCCTTTCTATCCTATGGGTATGATATAATTAAGATGCAGACTTGCACCTTATGAAATACTCTTAGTGCCAGATCCTTTTGTGGGAATCCTTAACCTTTTTTGTGTCCTAGACCCTTTGGCATTCTGGTGAAGTCTATGAAGGCCTTCTCAGATTAGTGTTTTTAAGTGCAAAGAAAATGCACAGAATTGGGGCAACGCTAGGTGGCTCAGTGAATAGAGTACCAGTCTTGGAGTCAGGGAGACCTGAGTTCAAATCCAGCCTCAGACACTTGACACACTTACTAGCTGTGTGACCTTGGGCAAGTCACTTAACCCCAACTGTCTTGCCATTCACCTCCAAAAAAAACAGCACAGGATTAAAAAGGCAGCCAATTACATTGTGCTTCAGATAACAATTTTTAAATCAGGTTAAGAGCCTCTACTCTTTTGTAAAATATAATAATATTATTTTTCTGGTTATATGTTAGCATTCAAATTTCTCACGATTTCATTTTTTAAATAAATTTTTATTAATGTCTTGTTTTTTAAATCATAATTATCCCAAGTATCCTTCTCCTTCCCCTCCCAGAAAAAGATCCCATATGTCATACAGTATTTTTGAGAGGGAAAAAAAATCAGCACAGCTGATCAAGACATTGAAAAGGTTCAGAGACATGCGCAGTTTGTAACACCTGAGGACCGACAGAGGAGGAGAGAGTGTCTTCTCATCTCTCTTCAGTCAAGTTATCCTCCATCTTCGTAATTGTGTTGGATTTACTTTTGATCTTTTTTTGGTGTTTACAGGTTTTTACTGTTTAAACTGTTGTGGTTACTGTGCCTGTCGTTTCTTGGCTCTGCTTACTTCGCTCTGAATCCAGTCATGGACATCTGTCCATGCTTCTCCGTATTCATCACCCACATCACTTCTTACAGCACAGTAATGTCCCGCTACATTCATGCAGCACAATTTGCTTGGCCATTCTCCAGGCAATGGGCATCTACTTTGTTTCTAACTCTTAACTATCACAAAAGGCGCTGCTGTAAATGTCTTGGGTGTTTGGGGGGACTGTCTTCTTGCTGGTGGCCTCCTGGGGACATGAATAACCTCTGGTCTGAAGAGTACAGGCATCTTGAGTCATTTGATAATTCCCAGTTGCTTTCCAACCTGGTTGTACCCATTTCAAAACTCCACCTGCGAGGAATCCATGTGCCTGTTACTCCATGGCCTCTCCCACATTAGCTGTCGCCTTTTTGCGGAGGGTGTGAGGTAGAACCTCACGGTTCTTATTTGCATTTCTCTTATTGTTAGTGATTTGGAACATTCTTTGCTGTGGTTATAAATACTTTGCAGTTCTTGATTCCTTATGTCTCAGTGTGTCAAATAGTTCTCTGTGATTAGTTTAGTGGCAGCCTGCTTTTGGAAAGAAGTAGATTGAAGAGAATAAATCTTCCATAAATTATTCTTTTTTTGCCGGAAGACATTTTAATTCGTTCTCTCACCAAGTTGTTGTTACTGATATTGTTTTATATTTTCTCAAATTTCATTTCCACCCTTAAGCTTTTGATCATTTGTTTATGGTGGCTCAGCAAAGATAATATTTGTAGGTTTTTTCTCACAATTGGTAACAGAAGCATGAAAATGGAAGTTATCAAAGATGTTTTTTCAAATATTTAAATAAAATCTCCTGTCAGAATGATGATGCTTATGTTTTTAGATGTTCTGCCTTATAATTTTAACCTTCAAATTTTTTCATTAGAAAATATATTGCTATTGTCTCCCATGAGCAACGCCAGAATTATAAAGATGACTTCAATGCAGAGTATGACGAGTACAGGACTTTGCACGCCAGGATGGAGACTGTAGCTAGAAGGTTTATTAAACTCGATGCACAACGTAAGCGCCTTTCTCCAGGCTCCAAGGAGTATCAGGTAATAAATGGGTGGACTTGCCCTCACAAGCATAACTGAGCTTTTCTGTGCCCATCTCCCATTTCTAACCCAGCAGTGCAAGCCCACTGTCAGAGAACCTTGGCCCCTTTGCAGAACTCAGAGAGTGGCCCATTGTTCTGTCCCCAAGTACAGCTATGTGATGTTTGACCTAATATAAAATTAGAGAGGCATTATGTAATTCAAAGAGCTCTTTAATGGAAAAATTATTACCGATAGAGATGTTTAATTTTGTCCCATGGGTGGAAGGAATGTGTCCTTTTTGGAGATATATTATAACTCTTTGAACCCATAGTGTTTAGGGCCATGAGAGAAGTACCACCTCAGCATGAATAGAAATGAGGACTTATCCCTCAGAGCATGCATAGGATGAATGCTCTGTGCCCAGGGCCTGTGGTGCTCGAAGAAAGCATTAATTATTAGGAATTCCTTCTTTTTGCATTTGTCACCCAAAATAAACTTTTAAATCATCAAAACACTTATGAACCCATATGACAGTATTGAAAGTTTTCCACTATGTCTGATGTAACCTTTCACACATTCTCATTTAATTTCTCAAATATTCATTTGGGCTTTAATTCTTAACTTCCTCTCCTGCTATCTGCTGAGGGAAGTATCTGAGTAGTGGCACATCAGAAGTTTGCTCATGTGGTGAAAGTGGACGGGTCAAACTGGTGTTGATGGTACTCATGGTGATTTCTACTTCTTTTCCTCCATAGCTGGTGTTTGTCAGATACGAGCTTGTTGCATAATTTTACTGAACATTCCCCCCTCATTTTCTCATTTTCCTTAGCCAGTTCTCATAAGGTGGAAAATGGCTTCTTGATAGGCCTTCTTGACGCAAGTCTCTCTCTCCTCTGTCCTATACGTGAATCTGAGTGCACTGATTGGGCAATGTCATTAGTGTACTTAAAAAAATAAACAAAACTGGGACGGCTAGGTGACACAGTGAATAGAGCATTAGCCCTGGAGTCAGGAGGACCTGAGTTCAAATCCAGCCTAAGACTCTTAAAAAACTAGCTATGTGACCTTGGGCAAGCCACTTAACTCCAACTGCCCTTCCAAAAAGCAAAAAAAAAAAAAAGAAAGAAAGAATTCCCTTACATCAGAATCCAAGTCACTCATCAATTACTAAGCCTTTCCTGCTCTCCCTATAACAGAAATTCCTAGATTTCTCATACCACTGGCTGCATCTCTTCCTTTGCACTTACTCAGTTCTTCCTTGTGTCATGTTTTGCATGCCTCACCCTTCTCCCCATTATATGGTAAGCTCCTAAGCTCCATGTTGGCAGGTACTGTGCCTTTGGATCCTCGATACTTGGTTTATTAGCTTGTGAATTGTTTACTAACTACTGAGACTCAGGTAGGTTAGCACTTAATCTATGTATTATATCCTTAAAAATACGTGGAATCACTTTACCCTCATTTCTGCCGCTTGAAATAAAAATTTAGTAACATGACAACATATAAAATAAATATATGTATAATGTATTTATATATAAGATATAAAATGTGTGTATGTGTGCCTATATACGTGACAATATATAAAATAAACTAAGACAGTATATAAGCAAATAGTATAAATTTGTCACCCCAGTTTCAGATTTAACCTTCCCGACCTTTGTTCAAGCTACCCAAGCCCATGAGCGCTAACTTTCATTTCAAGTGATAACTGCTACTATTATCACACTTAGGAACCTAGAGCATAAGTACTTGAAGTGTTTCCCAACCCTTTGGCTAAGGGAATTGTGCCTAATTCATAAAAAAAGTATCAGGCTAGCTTACCTGCTCACTCCCTAAGTAAGGCAGAGAGCATTTGCTGTGTTGTGTGGCCATAAAACGCATATAAAATCCTGACAAAATGCAATAGATGGGAATGGGTAGGGATCAGTATAAATCTATCCTCCCTTCCCCCCCGCCGCCCGCCCGCCCGCCCGTGAAAGGACAACCTAAAGTCTCATGCCCTGGAGACTCGTTGTGTGATAAATTTAACAGGGTTTAATCTTCTTATATATACTTTGTGGAGCTGCGCCATTTTTACAGGATTACTCAGTGAGTTAGGGCGTAAGCAATGGAGATGGATTTAATTCTTATTTCCTTCTGCATTATTAGTTAATAACAAACTTCATAATGAAATTCACCTCCTACCAATGAGATCAATTTTACATTCTTCCTAAAGAATTCTGCCTTCTGTTCTCATTTCACACTCTTTGTTTTGTAGACTATTCATGAAGAAGTCTTAGAAGAATATAAGAAGATCAATCAGGTATAGACAGTCAGTCTTTTGTTTTCTATTCTGTAGTAAGAAAGTATAATATATGTTTCTAAAACTAACTTTTTTTCCCTTCCACAGTCTAGTCCCAATTACCATGAAGAAAAATACAGATGTGAATATCTTCATAACAAGTTGGCTCACATCAAAAGACTGATAGGTGAATTCGACCAACAGCAAGCAGGGCCCTGGCACTAGACCTCCGCTTAGACCAGAAGATGTGAATAAACTTAAGCTTATTTATTTAAGATTCCAAACGAGTTGCTCCAAGATTCTAAAAAGTTGAAACTTTGTCAGTTGAAAGTTTCAGTATTAGCAAACTTTGAGTTCCTTTTTTTATTATTTTTTTTATTTTATTTTTGCTTCCCTGCATATTTGAAGCTGCTTTTTCTGGTCCCTTTTTTTCCCCCTCAAGACTTTAGTTTGTCCACGGAGATCCCTTTTAGATACTGGGTGTCCAGTGTCTATACTTAAAGGTTGTGCACGTTTTCAAAGAAATTACAACGTAGCAAGTTGAGATGCTTTTGGATAAATATAGGCCTGTTTTTTGACCTTTATTAATGCGAACTCTTTGCCTTAATTGGTAGAAGGTTTAGAAATTTGCACAAAATACAAAAAAAGTTGAAACATTGTTTTGGAGGGTTAAGAAATAGAAAGGTGTGTGTGTATATGTGTGTGTGTGTGTGTGTGTGTGTGTGTGTGTGTGTTTATAAATTATATACAACCTGAGTGTGTGTGTGTGTGTGTGTGTGTGTGTGTGTGTGTGTGTGTGTGTGTGTGTGTGTGTTTATAAATTATATACAACCTGACTTGATCTCGAACAGTAATTTATCCCTACAGGTTAAACCCCGCACCTCCTCCATTGCAATGGTTGCCTTAAGGTGTTTGCTTGTTGTATACATAGTGTAGTTAGTCATTAGCTACACTGCTTCCCATTTTATTAAAGCAATGGAGAAGCACATTGTGGCCTACCAGCGTCTGTAAGAGTGTGCTTGTCCTGCCTGTGTGTGTGCCGAGGTCGTGTGGGTGTGAGCATACATGAAGAAAAAAAGCTGCTACTCTTAGTAGGCCAAAACGCTCAGGTTAAAACAACTGACGAGTGTTACTCTAGGGTTTTTCCTATAAAATTGCTACTTCTATTGTGGAAGACAAAAGCATTTCCATTTCAACAGTTTGTCAGCTTTGTTAATGTTGGGGAAAATCAATGTTATGAAAATGAAACTGATCTATAGTTTTGGGGCAAAATCATAAAATTAAACATGTAGGTGACCTATTTATATACTGCTATAAAGTATTTTTTTGAAGAGAGATATGCAAAGAAGCTATTGCCTACATGAAATGTATATTTAAAGATTTTTTTTTCTCCTGGGTGACAGGAATATAACAAAGAACAGATATATTTAACTATAAAATACTGTGATTCATCAAACAGCACAAACTTTCATTTCATGCAGTTTATCTGTTTACTTTGATTTAAACTATCGCTTGTTTTATCATGTGGGAACATAAGTTATTTGGTCAAGCATGTAAGGATTTTGAACTAACGTTGGCTTAAATTGTGTTGTCTTACCGTATTGTCTTTTCAAAGTGCTGCCAATTGAAAAGGGAAGCATTATGTTTACAAATCTGATTTTTGGAATGTTTGCCAAAATTTTGGTAGTGTCTTTAATAAATGTCTCCAGCATCCAAAAAAAACAAAAACAAAAACCTAACCAAATTTGTTGTGTATCACTGTAAACCAGAATATGTTTGGTGTCTAGGGTACTTGAGGTACTATGTCATCATCCAGTAGTCAGGGATGGGAGGGGGAACTTTCTCTCCAATGTCCTTCCAGGACATTTACCAAAAAGATTAGGTCATGTGAGAGAAATGTGCAAAGGCTCAACAAGTCTGCCATTGACTCCAGCTCTTTTTCACATTACTATAAACAACAGTCCTGTTACTATGTAGAGTAGAATTCATGATATTTCACTTCTCATCACTGAGACTCTTGGTGCTCTTTCTCTTACCTCATAATTGATACAATCACTATTAGATGTTAATAGGATTCCAAATTAAAAATACATATATACAAACCAAGGGGAATTTATTCAAGGCTAAGGTAGAATTTGGTCTTTATACATAATATGGTTTTATCAGTCTATCTCAAACGTTTTATCTATAAATAATACAATTCATCCCAGAAGGGATTCATTGCTATAACTACTTGGATGATGATGAATTGGTAGGTTAACAAAAAAATATTGGCTTTAAGACAAGAAATCTGTGCTTCTAAAGGCTTGGGTACAACTCCAAATCTTTAAGTCTGTAGGTCTTTGGAAGGAACCCTAGAGATCATCTGTCAGTTAAAATGCAAATTTAAATAAGAGGAATAGAGAGAAAAGGCGCCTCTCTGTGCGTCTGCCCATCATCATTCAGGTACAAGTCACTTCTCTCAATGTGACGCAGACGTTCGTCTGTAATTGTTTCCATGCCAATCCCTATTGAAATATATGTTTACAAATAAGACTCTCCTTGTAGCCAAAATTTTGTCCTGCTTAAAACTACTACCACAAACATGTGAGCACATCTTCTGGTTTACAGGTTGGGTAATGACTTAAGCTGGAGATCACATGTATAGTCCAGCATTGCACATCCTTAGGCTTCACCACCTACTGTAAAAGCCTTAATGCAGATGGCATCCTTTGCATTGGGCATATCCTTGCAAAATGTATGTCCATCTATTGGTTGCAAAATGTAGTTCTTTAAATCTACGTATCTGCTCTTACTCTAGTCTACATCTCTGTTGAATAAGTGTACAAACTTATCAAAGTGCTATTTTTTAACAATATTAATCTCTCACTGCAAGATTTATAGATTCTCTCAGATGAAAACCAAATGAAACTTTTCAGGTGATGGTGATGGTGCAGGTTACACTACTCTCTGTATACGGTCTGATTCATTTGAGAGAAACAGTCATCGTAAAAAAGCATCAGTCGAGGTTGTCGTGTGTCTTTCACTGTGGTTAGACTCAATCAGTTGGAAGCACTCGTTGGGAGTTTTTCTTCTTTAATTAACTCTTATGAAATGGAATGAACAGTTGATTTAAATCAAACCAAAATGATACTAAATAGTTTTATAAAAACAAAAATAAACCACAGATTTTCTTTCCTCATTTTGTTGGTTTTCTGTTTCTCAAGTGGTAAATTAGGAAGAGGGATCAGCCTTTTGAGTAGACAGTCAACCCTGATTCTTGCAGAGTAGCTGGTTGAAACAAGTGTATATCATTGCTGGCTACTTTAACGTTAAATTTAATTTTTTAAATTTATCATTTAATTTTTTTAAAAATTCAGTGTTCATTTCTGTATAGCTCCAAATCATCTTATAATCTTTTGAAGAATTTTCTGACTTTCTCTTGAAGTATTGAACTGTATTATGTAAAGCAAAGGCAGATTCACATGTTAAAAGCAAGGTTTCGAAATGAGATCTAAACAAAAATGATCCAGCATTTGAGATATACTCCAACTTGATAGTTGTACTCATTCCATCTTTATTTTTTAAACTTTACTGAGACATTTTAGCCAGTTCATTGCCTTTCCGGCAGTGTTAGCTCACCACATAGGTTTGGCATATGCCTTTGCCACTTTTGAAGTTGTTACAGCTAGCTGTCTGCCTAAGTGTTACTAAATCCTTTCCTTCCACATACCTAGTGGGAAAGAGTTAATATAGCCAGCACTGTGAAAGGAACATTTTGGGGGAAGAATATTAAACTGACACTATGAAAGGAAAACAACAGGGGATGTTTGCAAAGCGTTTGGTAACGTGAAGACTAAATAAACAGGGCTGTGAGGCTCCTTTTTGAATTTTTCGAAGTATTTTTAAAAAAATACATACCCACATTATTTCTTGGTTCCACACAATCCATATTAGGCAAATGCCACAGAAACATTTTGTTAAGCTAATGAACACTTGAGCCATTGTTGCCCCACTGTCCTACACCAATTTTAGTTCAATAAAACAAATGTTAACTTTGCAGTCCTGTTGTTCTTGTCTCGTTTCAAAATATTTAACTTTTTTTAAAAAATCTTTTTATATCTGTTATAAAGGCACACAAAGATATTCCTGGTGAGATATTCAGGTAACATAAACTAGAATTGTTTACTCTAAACCCCTGTTACATCCATACGGAGTGTGGCCTTCATCGAAGAGGGGATATTCTTCCAGCTAAGGTAAATTTGTGGATTGTCGAACATGCAAAATTAGGTTCAGAAAAATGGCAGTCAGCAGGGTGGGTAGGATGGTGCACTTGGAGTCAAGAAGACGTGAGTTCAGAATTCTGCCTTAGATATTCACTAGCTCAGGGATGGGGAACCTGCAGCCTCTAAGCCGCATGTGGCCCTCTTGGTTCTCACGTGTGGCTCTTTGATGGAATCTAGACTTCACAAAACAAGTCCCGTTAAGAAAAGGGGAGCATGAAGTTTGGATTCAGTCAAAGGATCACATGTGACTTCAAAACCTCAGATTCCCCACCCCTGCACTAGCCGTATAATCCTGGGCACTATTTCCTCAGCTGTCTAATAAAGTAGATTTGTACTCCAGAAGTTTTCCAGCTCTAACTCTCTGATTCTGTGATCCTACGTTGCTTAGGACGTTTCTGAATCATTGGATCCAATGTGGTGGTAAAGAGGATCCATAAACTGCTTAAATAAAATAGGAGTTATCAAGAATAGTTAGAATACAGGGTGACTGGGTGGCACGGTGAATAGAGCACCAGCCCTGGAGTCAGGAGGACCTGAGTTCAAATCTGGCCTCAGACACTTAACACTTACCAGCCATGTGATCTTGGGCAAGTCACTTAACCTCAATTGGCCTACCTTCCTCCTTCCAAAAAGAAAGCAAGAAAAAAAAAGAATAGTGAGTATACTATGGGGGTATAGAGAATCAGAATTAGGCAGCGCAGGATAGTCTTAAGTGATAAGTTTTTTTCTATCAGAGGAGTACAGAAAATAAAGTTGAAAATAAAAAAGACTTGCTTCTTAAGAATATGTTCATAAATTCTAAGCAAGAATATTTAACCTTTTTTTTGTGTCATGGAACTCTTTGGCAGTCTGGAAAAACCTGTGGATGGATGCCTTGTCAGAGTAATGTTTTTAAGTGGGTAAATTAAGGTATATAGGGCTACGAAGGAAATCGATCATGTTGAAATACCGTTATCAAGATATCTTTCATTTAAAGTTAATAGACCCAAGGTTAGGAACTTTGGCTCTAAAAATAAGTTTTTATTCCTTAGGCATCTGCTATTTTCACAAATAAGAGTATTAATACTGGAAAAGAGGTACATTTGGAAAAGCAATAGTTTGGAATAAGGAAAGTGAATAGCCTTTTTAAATTACTAAAATAATTACCTAAAGTTCCAAAGTGTGAAACCAGTAGGCATTAGGGCCATAATAATTTTCCTAAATTTGTAGCAGATAAATCCACTACAGATGCTTTCGAGCAAGACATGGATGAGAATCTCTAACACTCAAATCTCTAACACTAAGTGCCTTCTAGATATCAGGCAAGATGTTAGGTGCTAGGACTAGAAATACCAAAAAAAATGCATTAATCTCCACTCTCAAGGAGCTTACATGTAAGGACACTGTGAAGAGCAACTACAAAGCAGGTAAGTACAGAGTAGTTTGGGAAGGAAGGCACTGGCAGCTGAGCCATGAGGAAAGACATCGCACAGAGAGTCATACTTGAGCTGTGTCTTGCAGAGGGAGATCCTGTGAGGCAGAAATGAGAAGAGGTGGATTGTGGGTATGGGGAGCAGCAGGTGCTCAAAGGCAAGGAGGCAGGAGATGGGTGTGTCATATGGAAAGGACAGAGAGAAGGCCATTTTGGCCTATGGCAGAGTGTAAGAGGGGGAATGATGTGCAGTATGGTTGGATAGATAGGTTGGAGGCTGATTATGAAGAACTTTAAAAACTAAACAAAGGCAGGGGGGTGGCTAGGTGGTGCAATGAGTGGAGCACTGGCCCTGAAGTCAGGAGGACCTGAGTTCAAATTTGACCTCAGATACTTAACACAAAAAACTAGCCATGTGACCTTGGACAAGTCACTTAACCCCAATTGCCCTGCCTTCCCCCTCCAAAAAAAAAAAACAACTAAACAAAGGGAGTTTGTTTTTCCCCATAGAGTCAGTAATAGGGAGCCATTAGTGTTTGAATTGAAGTCCTGAACCAAGGCTGGTAGCTGTATAGAGAAAAGGGGTCAAGTCAAAGATGTGGAAGTAAAAATAACCAGATTTGGAAACTGATCAGATGTATGGGATGAAAGAGGGAAGAGTTTGGGCTAATGTTTAGGTGACTAATCTAGGAAACTGAAAAAGTACCGATGCCTTTGGCAGAAATAAAATTTGGAAGAAAGGTGGGTTTCAGACTGGGGGAAAACAATTCTATTTTGAATGTTTTGAGTTTGAAATGGCCAGTAGGCAATGAGTGATGTGGGATTGAAGCACATAGATCTGCATTGAGAAGGTAATTAAATCCATGGCACCTATAGGTGGTACAGAGGATTGAATTCTGAGCCTGGAGTCAAGAAGACCTGAGTTCAAATCCAGCCTCAGACACTAGCTTTATGACCCTGGGCAACATGTTTAACCTCTCTGCTTCAGTTTCCTTAACTGTAAAATGGGAATGATAAGAGCATGTCCCTCCCAGGGATGTTGGAAGATCAAATGAGATAATATTTGCAAAGTACTTAGCACGATGCTTTATTCACTTAATAGATGCTTGTTTCTTCCCTCTCCGTGGGAATTGATGAGAAATCTTGAGAAAGGAAGTAGGAGGAGGAGAGGATCCTGGACAGGCCCCTGGAGAATACTGGAGACAGTAGTGGGACAAAAGCTTTAGGGAGAGAGAGTATCCAGATTGAGTGGTGACAAATGTACCAAGTACTACCTTTGAGAATAAAGGACTAAGATCCTCAGATTTGATAATTAGATCATTGAGGGACAGCTGGGTGGCTCAGTAGATAGAGCACTGGCCCTGGAGCCAGAAGGAACTGAGTACAAATAAGCCTCTGACCCTTAATAGCTGTGTGACCCTGGGCAAGTCACTTAACCCTGATTGCCTGCCACTAAAAAATCATTGGTAACCTTGGAGAGAGCACTTTAATTTACGGAGTTAGAAGCCAAACTGCAAAGAGTTAGGAAATTAATGTGAGAAGAGAGGACTGGGCAGGCCAGAGGACCATTTTCTAGGAGTTTTAGCTGAGGAGAGGAGAGACACAGTTCGAGGAGAGACACAGTTCGAGGGATTAGTAGGGCCTGGTGAAGGTTATTTGATGATGCAAGAAATCTGTAGGTGTTTGCCGCCTGGGAAGGCACTAGTAGATAAGGAAAAGTTGAAGATTAGCCAGGGAGTGATTGTAGGATAAAAATCTAAATCACTTCATAAAATGTAATCCAGGGCAGATGTAGAGGGGTTGGTCTCGGCTGAGAGAAGGCCCACTTCATTAAAAGAGACTGGAAGAAGGAGCAGGGTGGGGGAGAGAGATAACATCCGGGAGTTTTGAGATGAAAAGGGGAGAAGACTGCTCATGTGGAATAATCTCAATTTCCCAGTAAAGAGGCAAGATTTTCTACTGGAAGGGAGGGAGGGTTGGGAAACATGAGGAGAGAAAAGGTTTAGAATGGCTTCTGTGGAGAGTAAGATAAGGAATCAATTAGACAAGGAAATTGTAAAAAGATTGCCTTGTGGCAGTGAGGGCCGAGTTGAAGCTGGATAGCATGAATTTATCATGTGCCCAGTCAGCATGATCCATGGGAAGAAGACTGGTTTAAAAAAGTAAACTGAATTGGTAGAGTACTTCTGTACTGTACTCATGAAGTGTTTCAGCTGTGGAATGAGTCTGGCCATACAGAATTTCACTTCCAACCACAGAACTATATATCAGATGAAGCAATCTCCTGGGAGGAGGATGCTGTAATTGGGGCTTCATTCGTGGAGTGCTTTATAGCTCTATTTAACTTATCCCTCTTCTAAAAATAAAAATAAATAACACCTACCTCACTAGACAATTGGAAGGATTAATTATTGTTTGGAAAGCACGTGCAGTTCAGTGGATGAAAGGTATTTTAAGTACAAACTGTGTGAATGGAGCGTCAAAGAGTCTTAAAGATCTATTGGGCCATTGGTTTCAAGGTGAGGAATCCTGTGATGAATCAGTTTTAAATGAAATACGAAGGAGACAAAGGTGGAGAGAGACTTGATGTTTTGGGGTGGAGTGTTTGGGGGTTTGTTTTATTAAAGGTTAGGGCCTATACTTAACCTGTCCTACAGGTTTAAGCTAACCAGGAAAGTAGGGAGGGAAGCAATGGTAGTCAGTAGCTCTGAGACAGAGTTATTGCTAAATGTCTGGTTGGGGTCAAATATTTCTGTCATGCATGGTTTAATGAATGGGGAATGAGGACTGAGACCATGAACATGAGCTCTTTGCATTTCTTACCTAGATGATTCAGCAGGGCTGCCCGTGCCTCGTGTATTTGCTGTAATTGAATCCTTGGTACAATGTAACCATTTGTAAAAAGACAATGAGCTATACATATTGGTCTCTGAAATACAGGAGAGATTTCTTCATTTGAGTTTGCTCGCAGGACCTAGGACTTAGCACCCTTCTTTTTGTTCTATTTCAATGGGAAACCAGAAAGTCAGGAAGCCTTTAGCCTACAAAACCTGGTTCATATTCTTGACTGAGAGAGAGAGATAAAATAATTCAGGACCCTAAGAAATGCTACGAATTCTGAAGACAAACCTGGAGAAGTCTTGGGTGAAGTATACAGACCCCACTCCTAAGTAAAAGCTCCCATGACTAAAAATAAATAACGTATTCAGCATGCAAAGTAGCAGCAGGTAGATAATGGAGTTTTACAATCTTAGGATACCAAAGTACCTCTCAGTGTTTTGGATTTTTAAGTTGTAAATTCCAAATTCTCTCACTTCTTCCAGCTTGTCCCCCACCCATTGAGAAGGCAAGCAAAGATCTGGTACCTGTTATGTTGGAGAAACACCCTTGCTAAAGGCACATTCCCTCTTTACAAGTTCTGAGACCTGGATTTTTGATGTAGATAGCAGCTTTCTTGGCATCTTACTCTTATCTTGCGTTGTCAGTGGTTTTATGGATGGAAATTACATTAAAGATGCATTACCATCTACTTTGTCTCTGTATGGGAAGCACCATGGGGCCCTTTGACTTGCACCTTCAACTTATGCTGACTTGCAGCTGAAACCTATTTGTGGATCTTCCCCTCTCAGAATGTGATCTCCCTAAGAACAAGGACAGTCTTGCTTTTATCTCTGTATCCCTAGTACTTAGTGTACAATGCTTTGCACACAGTAAGAGCTTAATCAATGCTTTTTCATCCATTATATTTATCACTGTAGAATACATGTCACTTCTCAAAGTTTTTGGTCTCACTACCCCTTTACACTTTTAAATTATTGGGAACCCCCAAAGAGCTGTGATTTACATGGGTTACATGGGTTGCTATTTACCATATTAGAAATTAAAACAACTCAGTATGATGAAAATTGTTTTGACCTCACAGATGCCATAAAAGGGTCTCAGGGATCCCCAGAGATCTCCAGAACACACTTGGAGAACCACTGCTATTGTAGCATATGCACTCCATGAGAATAAACACTGATATTTTCTGAATCTTTGAGTATCTTCAGGACCTAGTACAATACCTTGAACATGAAAAACCCTTAATAAAGGACTTTTTTCCTAAAGAAAATTGATTTAGTTATCCATAACATTCAGGTTTGTTTGGGATGTTCTAAGCACAATGACCATTTTCCTACTATTCCTGAGTTCTGTCAGAATTTATTAGAGTTGGGACAGCTAAGTGGCACAGTGAATAGAGCACTGGCCCTGGAGTCAGGAGGCCCTGAGTTCAAATGCGGCCTCAGACACTTAAAACTTACTATGTGACCTTGGGCAAGTCACTTAACCCCAACTGCCCTGCCTTCCCCCCTCCAACAAGCAAAAAAAGAAGAAGAAAAGAAAATTTATTGAAGTTCAACAGTGTATTACCTAGGTGGCACAGTGGATAGAGGGCTGGGCTTGGAGTCTGGAAGACTCCTCTTTGTGAGTTCAAATTTGGCCTCAGACACTTCCTAGCTATGTGACCCTGGGCACTTAACCCTATATTCCATGGTTTCCTCATTTGTAAAATGAGCTGGAGAAGGATGGCAAACCACTCCAGTATCTTTTGCCAAGAAAACTCCAAATGGTGTCACAAAGAATCAGACATGACTGAACAACATCATTGTGGTGCCCCAACTTCTAACTGAATTCCTCTTTTATTGATGCTGGTTTAGAGTCTCCCAGTGCCCACCAGAACAAGTTTCTGCCCTCTAGTACTTCCAAAGCAGTAAATAAATGCTTAAAAGGTACTATGTATAAAACAGGTCCTACATTAAAAGATCTTGCAATCTAATTGAGGAGATAAGAATATACATAAAGAAGTCACTAAAAATACAGGACGGTAAATGAAGTATGATGAGTAGGAAATGTATCAGAGGAAGGAGGCTCCCTGGAAAGATTTCCAAGGGGAGGTAGGATTGGATCTCTGCCTTCAAGGACAGGTTTTGATTAGGGAAGGGAGAGAAAATTCTGCAGAGGGGAGTAGAGAAAAGTACAGGAGATTATTTCAAGGGAGAAGTAGTTAGACCAGTTTGATTCGTTTGGGGTTTACATAGGAGCATGGTGGTAGATAAGTCTGGAAAAGTCCATTCGCCTCTAGGTTTTGGAGAAATCCCTAAGTAGAAATGTGAGACATTGTATGTCTAGCCTGTAGACAGTGGGGAACCATGCAAAACTTTGAACAGAAAATTGGGGTAATATGAAAAAGACGTAAGAATTTAATAGACACTAAGATTCTGCTACTGATGTTCTGTGGCTACAAATAATAGAAGGCCGTGGTTTCAGACATATCAATGTTGCAAATTGAAGGTAGTAACAAAATGATGGCAAACCTAAGCAGGCTGAAACCTACTACAGTGATTGCTTTTGTGAAAATACTGTATATGACTAGAAAAGGAAATAAGATGGGGCCAGTAGGTGGTGCAGTGAATAGAGCACCAGCCCTGGAGTCAGGAGGACCTGAGTTCAAATCTGGCCTCCTATACAAAACACTAGCCATGTGACCTTGGACAAGTCACTTAACCCCAACTGCTCTGCCTTACCCCTCCAAAAAGCAAAAAAAAAAACACAAAAAAAAGGAAATAAGTTGGTCATGTAGTAAAAAAAATTTTCTTGCTGAAGGAGCTCAGAACTAGTAAAGAAGCCATTCTCTGCCTCACTTCTGGGCACTGCCTCAATCAAACTGTGACTTGTTAAAGACCTCAGCTTGAAAAAGCCAAGGGCTCCCACTGCATCCTGGGCCATCTCCAGTCATCCTGATCTCTATCTGGCCACTGGACCCAGATGGCTCCAGGGGAGAATGTGAAGCTGGTGACTCTGTGCAGCCCTCCCTCACTTAAATCCAATTCACTGCATATCATGGTATCAGCTCCCTGATGTCAAGGTCCTCTTAGAGAATGAAAGAAGAATAACAACAGTACCAAGCTCACAGTCTCTCTACACTCCCATGCCCTGCTCTTATACAGGGGGACTTCAGCTTCATGTCGATTCCTCCTCCTGGCTTCCCACTTCATCAGCTTCCTCAGCTTTCATGGTCTGCACCTTCTCTCTACCTTCACCATACACAAGGAAGTTCACGGCCTCGATAGCGTCACTTTCAAGCATTCCACCTCAGCAATCCATAACTCTGAAATTCTATCTGATCATAACCTTCCCTTCCCTCATTGGTGTGCTGGAATCAGTTTCTGCCAACTAAAGCCAATTTTTTTTTTTAGAGCATATACCTCCAGAAATCAGTAAACACTACAAATCAGAGCTTGGTTTATTGTGTTTGATTAGACAAGAAAGCGATTGTGAAAATGATAATAATGCGGATTAAACTTAAGTGTGTGGGGGTGACTTTTTTTCCCCAGAGAGGCAGTTGTTAAACATTTACCAGCATACTCCTGATATTCCTTATTTCCTCCTCAACCTCCAATCACTCCACCACCTCCAGCTTTCCCAGGGAATCACACCACTCTGGCCTTCCTCTCTTCCCTTATGAATTTTGACTCCATAGTTAACTAATTCAATCCTAAATACTCACTGTCACCGACCATTGAATTTCTGTTTCCCTGGTCCTGGCTCCAGCGATGCCTTTCCAAATTCCAGTCATCGATTATTCTAACCATCTTAACCTTCTCCAAGCATTTCTGAATACTGATAAATAAACCTAATACTATAGGAAGTCATACAACTCCGACGGCTGGGCCTACTGCGAATTTTTAATACATTCTGTCTGTCTCCTTTTCTCCACATATACACCAGTGTAGGCCCTCGTCAACTCTTCCCTGGATTGTTGCAATAATCTCCTAATTTGTTTCTCCACCTCCAGCCTCTCCGTCTCTAACCCATCCTTCATAGAGCCGCCGTATTGGTAATTCTAAAGGGAAAGTCTGGCTATGCTCCTAAAGCTTCAGTGGCGTCCTGTTTCCTCTAGAAAAAAAGACAAACTCCTCTGTTTGGGATGTAGCTCTATCCAGACTGATTGTGCATCACTCTCCCTGATACACTCCGTGTCCCAGGCAAACTGGCCTCCTTTCTGCTCCTAGACAACTATCCGGCACTTCCCATGACTGTTTTTCAGACTATTCCCCACGCCCACAACATTCTCCCTTCTCACCTCTACCTCTTAGAGCCCGCCAGCTCCCTTCCCAGATCAAGTGAATGACACCTACTTCAAGAAGCCTTTTACTTATTTTCCCAATTATTGCCTCAATTCCTGAAAAGTTATTTTGTATTCATGTGTACATAGTTGGTTTTTATGTATTTGCGTACATGTGGCTTCCTCCCAGTAGGTTATCGGCTACTCAAGGGCAGGCAGCACAGTGTAGCCATAACAACACAACAGTAGCGTTTAGAGAGTGCTTTAACATTCCTAAAGTGCTGTACACAGGTTCTCTTATTTGATCCTCACAAACCCTAACTCTGTGAGGGAGATGTTAGTATTATCCCCATTTTTCAGGTGAAGAAACTGAGGTAGAGAGAGGTTAAGTAACTGTCCTGAAGACCCACAGCTAGGAAGATGGGGGTAATCTGGTCTTCCTGACTCCAGATCCACTACTCTCTACTACTTACTATCTAGCAATAGGTATTTAGTGATCTTTGAGTTGGATTACTGAATTGGAAACAACAAATGGGCAGCCAAGAGCAGTACCAGTACCCAGGAGACATGAAATGAATCAGGGTAAGGCCTCTAGCACATTGGATGAAGGAATTATGAACTTCCAGGGAGAAGAATTGCACAAGACGGAAAGACCCAGGGATGGGGATATTGTGCCTTCTGTAAATGGAAGGAGTTCCCACACCAGTGAAATCATGGACCTTCCAAAGAGCTAAGAGATGGTTTGGAAGCAGTCACTCGTTGGAAGTAAGAAATGAGAGAAATATTTATCAATGAAAGAGATTCCTACTCTTTAACGTTGGATGCCAAAGTTTCTGTAAATGGATTCCTGGAAGAATCTGGATTTTTGCATGATGCAAGGTCTCCATATTCTTCCTCTTCTGTCCTCCATATCATGAATTTTTGATTAGTCAACTGCAGAACCTCTGTTAAGTTGGCGGACTTGAAGCTTCCTCTCTGTCATTGTTATCTAGCACCTGGAAGCCTACTCTTCTCCAGCCCTGAATCCATACCCCCAGGTGTGCAGGGATTTAAGTGGCTCTTCTCTAGTCATTTAATACATCTGACAAATAGATCTCAAAATCCAATTCAAAATGTTAACTATCTCACATAATTTTTGAATAGTTTTTCCCCTACTGATCAAGATGATACCTTGGATTAATCTGGCAATGAACTTCAAGAACAGGAAAAATAAAATAGTAAAGTAGATATTTTCATATGTGTTAAAGGAACTGACAGATTAATTTATTTTAATTGAATTCAACAAGTATTTAGTATCCAACAAGATGCTGTGGAAGAGATACAAAGGAAACATACCATTAATATACCATTAACTCCATTAGCTGGACATCTTAGAGTTCTTCTAATCCAAGAATTCCTTTTTGTGTGTGTCACAGACCCCTTTGGCAGTGTGGTGAAGTCTGTAGACACTGCCTCATAACAGTGGTTTTAAATGCATAAAGTGAAATATATTGGATTACAAAGGAAACCAATTATATTGAAATATAGTTCTCAAAAGTTCCAAGTTCATGCACCCTCTGGAATCCATCCACAGTTAAGAATCCCTCTTTTCTAATCCAATCCATGAAGGATCTTGTTCTAGATCACACAACTAGTTGGGAAGGATGGGGGAAGACAGACAAACAGATTCCAGGTCATCAGACTCGCTTCTTCCCTTCTAAGAACTTACAGTTTTATTATTACAGAGATGCCATTTACATATATGAAGCAATTCAAGACAAATGTAAGGCAGGAAATTACATAGTACTAAGTGAATAAAGCCAGTTGCTAAAACTAGATCTATTTTTGGCCCCCAGTCCTAAAGGAGGCCTGGGTAAATTGACCCAGCAAAGTGCACACCAATGTAAAACCAGCCAACAAGTTGCATTGTTATGGTTTGAGTTGGATGTTTACACAAAAAATTGAATATAATCTATTTGAGACAACCGTGGTGTACCAGGCAGGATCTGAGACATACAGTAAATACTGACCCCATCTTCTAAGAAATCATCTTTCAATATTAATTTTTTTAAGAACTCAGTATAGTCACAGAGCAGCAGGGAAGCGCTCCCTAATACTACCAAAAGCCTTCAGGAATTTGAAGTGATTCATCTCTCAGAATCCTCTCTCCAGCTAAACTTTACAGCTTCTGTATTTTAATTAAGTCTCAGTGGTCCTAAAGGGGTGGGGTTTTTGTAATAAAGGTATTCATGCACCCAAGAAACCTGGCTGCTTTCAGGGGTTGGGGGGGGGAAGATTGGGGGGTTGGAAGTGCTTAATCATGGGTCAAATGCTTCTAGACAGAGACTGCTGTGAAACAACTCCACCCAGGGCTCTGTAAATTTTCTTTGCCCTTCAAAGGGAAAGTATTCACTTAGTTCAATGTTCCTTTAAATACGGTCAAAGAAATTCCAGGAGGGTCTCCAAGGAAGTCATGGCCACCTGAGCTACCAAAGCCCCAAGCTGGGAACAGCTGTGTGGTGGGGACTGTTAGCTCAGCCTCCTGCTTCCCCCCTCAACCCCTCCCTTTTGTTGACAAATCTTTACTGTCCTGTGGGGAGTGCAGTGGAAGCCAATTATCACCTCCCCACCTGCTCCTTCCTCATATCCTTTGCTGTCCTAGGATAACTAAACGCAAGACTGTCCCCTTCAGTCAGTATGGAAATCTGGCCCTCATTCTGTTTGGGATTGAGGGGCAAAAAAGAGCAATAATAGGGAGCTAGGTCTGGGTCAGAGAGAGTACAGTACTAGTATTTCATTCACACAGTTCAACATCAGCCTTCATCAACTCTTGCTTTGTTTAGAATAAAGCAATATTTAGATGAAGTTGTGGTTTATGTCTTTATATTAAGTATTCTTAGTGGGGAACAGCTTCAGGATTGAAAAATGCTCTTTGATTATTCCATCTCTGAGACTTGACAGCAGGTTAATTTGAGGCATTAGCCCTAAGGCTTTAGATGTTTTGGTTGGTTGGTCAGGCTGTTTACTGTATCCCACTGCTAAAATCAAGACAAGCAGTCTTGAAATCTGGGTTCTTAATTCAGACATGTAGGAAATTATATATAAATATAGCTATATTGATATATCAATATCTATCTATATAATGTATATATTTATTTATTTATTTATGGCCTAAAATAAGGCAATAGTTTAAATCTTTGGAAGAAGTAATGATTGCCTTCCCCAAGAGCCCCAGAGTGCTCACTAAATCCCTGAGGTTAGAGGTTGGCATAATGAGTGCAGAGGGAATTAAAATTCACAGGCAGACTCAGTTTAGAATGGCTCTCCGGGCTATACCAGGAAGTCTAGGCCAAGACATAAGGGTCTGTTATCCACCAGCAGTTTTGCCAAGAAGAAAACGACCTACTACAATAGCCAGCTTTTGTTGTGGACATCCAGAAAACATTTCTAGCTCAGAGTCAGCATGGTATAGTAGAAAAGTCAGAATGTGGAGCCAGAAGACATGAGGTTTTGATCCCGACCTTGGGCAAGTCACTTTAGAGAGGCCTGTTTCCTCATCTATAAAATGAAGACATTGAATTGCCTGAACCCAAAGTAGCCCTGCCCAACTCCAAACCTTACAGATGAGGAAACTGAGGCAAACTGATGCTTACTGACTTGCCCAGGGTCACATAGTAAGGAAGGTGAGATCTGAGCTCAAGCTTTCGTGGCTCTATCCACTGGATAACTTAGCTACTTATAGGCCCTAATAAGGTGAAATGAAGTGATCCTAGTACAGAGGAATCTTTGTTTCATGCCTGTAGGTACATCCTCCACTGATGCAAACCCCTCCCACCTTCTCAGAAAGACTACATGAGCTGCAGTAGCCAATAAACAAAAAAATAAAAATTTAGCATCTAGTGACAATAAATGAATAAGTAAGTACATAGGTGGATGGATGAATAGATAATTAATAAATTAATTTAAACAGCAAATAGCCAAACCGCCAGACCGATATTTGAAAATTTCGCCTTATTAGGGCCTATAAGTAGCTAAGTTACCCAGTGGATAGAGCCAGGAAAGCTGGAGCTCAGATCTCACCTCCCTTACTGTGTGACCCTGGGCAGGTCACTAGGCATCAGTTTGCCTCAGTTTCCTCATCTGTAAGGTAGGGATATTAATGGCACTTGCCTCCCAGAGTTGTCGTGAGTTTCAAATGAGATAATACATGTAAAGTGATTTGCAAACCTTAAAGAACCATATAAATAATTGCATTATTTGTATTATTGTCTACCATAGCTTGACTTCCACTGGAATACCCTATTGAAAAAAAAATAGGACGGGGTTACTTTCTTTTTTTTTTGGAGGGGGAGGGCAAGGTAATTGGGGTTAAGTGACTTACCCAAAGACACACAGTGTGTCAAGTGTTTTGAGGCTGGGTTCGAACTCACGTCCATCCTGACTCCAGGCCTGGTGCTCTATTCAGTGTGCCACCTAACTGCCCCAGGGTTACTTTCAAACAAGAGTTAAGACATCTGAATAGGATTTTGGTGAAGAAATAGAATTCAACTTATTTTAAGAGATAAAGCCAGTAATTAAATTTGGCACCACAATTGTACAGGCATTAAATTTGGTGGTGTAACAGGAAACAAAAAGCCACCCTTGGTATAGTAATTCAAGGATTGACCTTGGTTTCAGGAAAACCTGGGTTCACATTCTGCCAGTGACTGGTACTGTTTGTCTGACTCAACTTTTCAGTGCCCCAGGCACCTTTGTAAGACTATGCTTGTTGCAGAACAAGTGCCAACCTGCATTGGTAGGAGGAGTGTCCTCACTAGGAGTCTCCAATGCCAATGAAATTCCAGATCCATTTTTTTTTAATGGCAGGAAGAACAACAGAAAGGTTGAAGGAGGACTCTAAGAGGCCTAGTAGAGCTGAAAATTGAAGACACAGAGACTTCTGGACAAAGATGAGGACAGAAGAAAAGCAAAGTGAATTCTATTACTTTGCATTTTATTGTAAATTATTTTTATTTATTTCATAAAATATTGCCACAATTACATATAAAAAAATTTTAACATTCATTGTTAAAAATTTTGAATTATTAATCCCCTCCCTCTTTCCCGTCTCTGAGAAAGGATGTAATTTGATATTGACTATCCATGTGAAATCATACAAAATATATTTCCATATTAGCCATATTGTGAAAGAAAGCACAAACGAAATAAAACAATAAAAATAAAAGTTTTTTTTTTAAGTGTGCTTCAGTCTGCTTTCAGAATTCAGCAGTTGTCTCTCTAGAGGTGTATAGCATTTTTCATCATGGGGCCTTTGGAATTATCTTAGGTCATTGTCTTGATAAGAGTAGCCAAGTCTTTCACAGTTGATCATCAATATTGCTGTTTCTGTGTACAATGTTCCCCTTGTTCTGCTCACTTCACTCTGTATCAGGTTTTTCTGAAACCATCTTGTTCATCATTTCTATTATAGCACAATATTATTCCATCACAACCATATACCACAACTTATTCAGCCAGTCCCAAATTGATAGGTATCCCTCTGATTTCTGATTCTTTGCTGTCACAAAAGAGGTTGCAATAAATATTTTTGTGCATATAGGTCCTTTTTCCTTTTCCTTGATCTCTTTGGAATACAAACCAAGTAGTGATATTGCTACAAAAAAGTTTTAGAGTCCTTTGAGCATGGTTCCAAATTGTTCCCTAGAATAGTTAGACTAGTTCACAACTCCATCAACAATCCATTAGTATCAATTTTTCTATATCCCTTTGAACTTTTGTCATTTTGCTTTTCTGTCAATCTGATAGGTGAAAGGTGGTATCTCAGAGTTGTTTCAATTAGCATTTCTCTGATTAGTAGTGATTTAAGGCATTTTTTCAAGTGACTATTGATAACTTTGATTTCCTCTTCTGAAAACTGTTCTTATCCTTTAACCATATATATCAAGTGTGGAATGCCTCTAATTTTTGCAAATTTGGCTCTGCTCCCTATATGTTTGAGAAATGAGGCCTCCATCAGAGAAATTTGCTATAAATTGTTCCCTAGGTGGGGCGGAGCCAAGATGGCCGTGAAGCAGCAGCAACATATCACAGCTCTCACATAGCCACCCCAAAATACCCATAAAATAGGACTCTAAACCAATCCTAGAACTCCAAAATGCACACAAAGATACTTCCCACTAAAGTCAGCTCGGCTACAAGGAACATATCAGCACTGAGAACCAAAACCAGCCTGGCCTGAAGCCGTGGCTGTGCCCCGGGGGCGGCTGGATGGGAGGAAGAGAGGAGCCTCTCTGGTGAGCGGATTAGCAGCAGCTGCGAGCAGCATTTAGAACTAGGTCAGTGGGACTTGTGAAATTAGGAGAGTAAAGCAGTCAGGCTGAAAGGCCTCCAGAGCAGAAAAGTAAAGGGCAGAGGTTTTACACCCGCCTCCACATTGCAGCTTCCCGCCTGCGGCCTGCAGACAGCAGGGGAACTAAGCGATTGTTCTGAGGCCAGTGCTCTTGTGTTGAGCGGCCTGGATCCGGATCGCCATCTTGGGCCCCGGTCTTGGAGTCTTCACTATCCAGTCAGCCGGAAGTAAGTAGGAAGGGTCCCAGCACCTTCCTGAGAGCTGCGGCAGCCGGGAGGACCCCAGTGATTTGGGACAGAGCTTTCCCTTCTGGAAGCAGAGCCCCACAGAGATTTAAAACAAAATCACGGACTGAGCAACCATGAGTAAGAATAAGCATAAGAAGCAAAGTAAGAACAGCTCCCAAACCCTAGATTCCTTCTTTGGGGAAAAGAAAGATCATGGGAGAGAGAGGGAGGAGGAGAGTGCAGCCAGAGCGCCCCCAC
>CM053580.1:241657205-241682205 GCA_028627135.1 Pseudochirops cupreus | reverse complement strand
AAAAGCAAGGTAAGGTATTGTTTTAAAACCATAGGCTCCAATCACTCACTGTCTTCCTTTATTCTGCCTTCCAAATGCCTGCTTAGGTTGTGATTATTCATGTTTTCTGGGATAATTACAGGTCATTTGGTCCTTAGATTCAAAAGTGCCCTCTGTAGCCACTTCCATAAATACTTATGATTCTTACGAGCCACTATTTTCTGAGTTATTTGCTCTGTGAACTACAGCTTAAGTATTTACTGTCTTGAGCTGGAGGTCTTTCTACAGAAGACAAAAAATTAGTTAGTATCCTGTAGGTTATACTAGATTGTAAGATCCTTGTGGTCAGGAACCATGGCTTCCTTATCTTATATTTTCGTCTCTTCTTATACATAATAGTCACTTGAGAGATGGTTCAGAGAATCTTAGGATCAAAAGAGATTTCAAAGGTAAGCTATTCCAACCTCCTACCTGAGCAGAAATCATATCTACAATATCCCTGACAAATGCTCGTTCAAATTCTGCTTGCCTATCTCCCAAGACAAGGAACTCACTACCTAAAAAGCAGCTCATTCCACATTTGTAGGGGTCAAGCAGGGCAACTCCAACCCTCTTGCAGGTGACAACCTTCCAAATGCTTAAAGACAGCTCTATGTCTCCTGTAATTCTTCTCTCCCTGTGACCAAACCTTCCAGGTTCCTTCAGTCCAACTTTGGAGTGATCTCTGGTCCCTTTGCTCCTCGAGATGACCTCCTTTGGAGGAGGCCCAGTTCATGAACGTGCTTCCCAAGATGTTGTACCTGGAACGGAACAGAGAATTGAATTACAGGAGGTAATTTCATAGACTGGAGTTCCACAGCACTTGTTATTTTCCAGTTTTATTTCACACAAGTATTACATTGGCCTAGGAGCACTGAGAAGATACTTGAGTTTCAGCTGACTCATAATTTCAACTGCTAAGTCACTCATGAGTCAGTGGCAACAGAACCATTTTAAACTTATAAAATTCAAATGCAAACCTTGACATAAATAGAAGGAAAAGAATATTTAAAATTGATAGGAATAGAAAGAAAGCATGGCAAGTGAATGTCTGTTAACATGTAGTGACTCAAATATAGTCTGGGTTTTAAAAAAATACTTTATTTCTTCCAGCCTTCACTTATGTTGTATCATTTGATCTTCACAAAAAACTGTGCTATTATTAAGCCCATCTTACAGTTGAGGAAACTGAGACAAACAGGGTGAAGTGACTTGCACAGGGTCATATAGCTAGCAAGTGTCTGGGGTCAACTTTGAACTCAGTTCTTTCTGACTAAAGGGCTGCTAAGTGTCGCAGTGGATAATGAGCTGGGTTTGGAATCAAGAGCTGAGTACAAATCTTTGTAACTTGAAAAATGTTACATAAAATTGACCCATTAAAGACCTGGAAGATGAAATACTCTCCAACCTGACACTTGGATGTTACAAGCAAAAGAGGAAAACAATGGGAAGATAGGAAAAATGTAAAAACCTGGAGGTTAACCCCATTTTAGAATAGAGCTTCTGAGTTCCTAAGCGAGGGTTTTCTTCTTTCCTTCCTTCCTTTCTTTCTTTTTCTCTTCCTTCCTTCCTTTTTTCTTTCCTTTCCTTCTTTTTCTCTTTCTTCCCTCCTTCCTTTCTCTTTCTTCTTCCTTCCTTCCTTTCTTTCTTCTTCCTTTCTTCCTTTCTCTTTCTTTCTTTCTTTCCATGTGTAATTGGGACAGTATAAAAATTTTTGTTTCTAAACTGCTTTAGGAAATTTGGGGTTCATAAGAGTGAATGATTAAGAACTCTGGCTAACTTTAAGCCCTATACACACTGGAGCTTGCTGTACAAGTTTCTCAACCCTGATCTGAATCTCAGGGGCCAAAGCTGGGTGTGTTCCATGTGGCCTTTGAAATTCCTTTGCCCTCCTGGTCTGATAAGGCCCTAGATTGTTGACCTCTAGTGGTTGGGGGAGGAGGTGAAGGGAGAGGGTTACAGGCATATCAGCTAGGTTGGACGTGAGCAAGGTCCTACTCTTAGAGGCCCTGTAGTTGGTTGGGTGTCTGTTGCATTTGTCCCTCATTAAGAGTAGTCTGTCTGCCTCCAGGCTCACGGTCCGAAGGTCAATGTATGCAAATCTTAAACTAAATACATCCATTATCCAGGCCCTGAAAATGAATGTTTGGTACATTCTGAAGTCCACCCACTCCATAGTCCCTTCTGAGAGCCTTCAATACTGAGTACATAGCCCCGTCTCTGCTGGGTAACTGGATGCAGCAGGTGCTATACAGTCTCTGCTGCAATCTGGCCCCACAACCACCATTACAATTCAGAAGATCAGCCCAGGGCCCCATGCAGGTGAGGACAGTCCACTCTGAGTCCAGAAGGATAACCTCAATACATCTCCTTTGCATAGCTCCAATCGACATAATATCCAGCTGTGCAAATTTTGATTTTATTTTTATTTTACCATCCCAGCCAGCTCAATTCAACAAAAATTAATTAAGCTATGATCTTCTTGAAAGGGTAAAAGGCTCAAGAAATCTGACCTTTGTCCATCCCTGTTGTGCCTCTGATCTCCTCTGTGGCTACACAGCACCTCGGTTTCCTTTGGAAGGAGGGTCCTTTGAGACTAAACTTTATGGAAGGAGATGGTGTTATGCTTCTCAAGCCAAGTGAGAAATCCTTTTGGTTTTGATGACTATTTTATATCTCTGTTGCTTTTGAGTGAATTGATGAATGCCTACGTACGTGTGTCTCTTCCATCTATATGCATATTATACAAATTAAATCATTCATTAGAGCTCCCTTTATACTTTATCTTCAGATAGCTTTGCAATCGTATGGTGATTAGTACTTAGGGTTTTAGCACATAGTAGGCCCTTAATAAAAGCTTTTTGATTCATTCATTCATTCCAGTTGACCCAAATCCTACAAAACTAAATGTGATGATGATTCTGTAAAGACTTGGGACAGGATCACAGAGAATATTTAACACAAATGCAAGCTATTGCTGCTTCTAAGGAGGCCCTGGGGAAATCAGTGGTCCCCTATCTACCCTCATCCTCACCCTCATCAGCCAGTGTAGAGAAGCTCAAGAAAATGCCTAGTCATATAAATGACAGACACAATACCAAACTGGTGGGAAATGGCAACTGTCTAGATTAGCAGTTCTCAACCTGGGGGTCGCGACCCATTTGGGGGTCGAATGACCCTTTCACAGGGGTCGCCTAAGACCATTGGAAAACACATATTTTCGGTGGTCTTAGGAACCAAGACACTGCTCCTCTATCCGTCTCCAGGCAGGTCCACCCACATGCAGATATGCCCACAAAGGAGTATTAAAGGGTCACTGGCATTAGGAAGGTTGAGAACCACTGGTCTAGATCATTCCTCTCCAAGAGAATACCATGTCCTGGGTGCCTAATGAAAATTAGCTGGTGATTTAGCAACTGGATAGACTTCCTGAAGTTCAGGGTCTCCTATCCTGATGTCCATCCTCCCAAGATATAGAGATGTTCCAAGCAAAAAGAACATACAGCTTAGAGTGAAAAGACCTGGGTTCAAATTCCAGCCATCCCTTTAACTTTGAACTTCAGTTTCTTGTATCTAAAATAGGGATGATAAATATTGGAATCTACCTATATGTCTCATGTGACCAATGTGTTTTTATAAATATGATATAAACACTATTTTATAAATTATGAGGTGTGATATAAATGGGAATTACTATTATTTTTTTGTTCTTTTGGAGGGAGAAGGCAGAGCAATTGGGGTTAAGTGACTTGCCCAGGGTCACACAGCTAGTAAGTGTTAAGCATCTGAGGTCGGATTTGAACTCAGGTTGTCTTGACTCCAGGACCACCGCTCTATTCACTGAGCCACCTTGCTGCCACAGGAATTACTATTATTATCGTAAATATCTGGACATGTCAATTCACAGCAATCTGTTCTACTTTCAAATGGCAGGACCTCCAATTTCTGACACATGCATTCCTACCCCAATGTATCTTTCCCTATCTCCCCATCATTTTTTTCTTTTGCTTGTAACAACCACGTGTCAGGTTGGAGGGGTTTCATCTTCTAGGTCTTTAATGGGTCCATTTTATGAAGTATGTTCCAAGTTACAGTGTTTTCCTCACAATTATCCTATTAGGAACATGGCGCAAATGATGTTGCTACCATATTATGAGACTGTTTTTGTTATATATACAAATATATTCAAGATATAAATTAGTATTCATTGGTGTTATTTTTTTTTAAGTCACAGCGGAGTCATTTTCACATAGCAGACTCCTCCACTCAGTTAAAATGATTAGTGGATTCACACACAACTCTGCACAACCTAGTACATAAAATGAAGCATGCCTGTAAGCGCTACAGGCAGTGGTTCTCAACCTTCCTAATGCAGTGACCTTTAATACTCGTATGTGGGCAGAGCCACCTGGAGATGGATAGAGGAGCCGTGTCTCGGTTCCCAAGACCATCAGAAATATGTGTTTTCTGATGGTCTTAGGCGACCCTTGTGACTCCTGTGAAAGGGTCATGACCCTGAAAGGGATCGTGAACCACAGGTTGAGAACTGCTGCAAGGGAAGCAGAACAGAATATAAAAGAAATATTGCAATTCCATTTCCATTGAGGAATTCCTTTCACAAAAAACATACTTTTCAAGGTGAAAAAGAGCATGTCAACACACAGTCTCCTAGACGATACTACAGTGGCCCCGGTCTCCCCTCCTCATTGTTTGTGTGCTAAAGCAAGGACATCGCAAGGTTTACAAAGCTCTGTCTTCACTACAAGTCTATTGAGTTAAGTTGTTGTTTAGTCATTTCAGTCATGTCTGACTCTCTGTGACCCCTTTTGGGGTTTTCTTGGCAAAGATACTGGAGTGGTTTGCCATTCCTTCTCCAGCTCATTTTACAGATGAGGAAACTGAGGCAAAGAGAGTTAAGTGACTTGACCAGAGTCACACATACAGCTAGTGTCTGAGGTTGGATTTCAACTCAGGTCTTCCTTACTCGAGGCTGAGTGCCCTATCCACCGTGCCACCTCACTGCCCATTGGGTTCGGTAGTGTGACTGTTATCATTCCCACTTTACAAATGGCTCAGGAAGAACACAAGATTATAGACCTGGTGCTGCAGGGAAACTTTGAGGTCAATGAGGCCAACTCTCCCTTTTACAAATGAAGCCCAGAGAAGTTAAGTTATCCAACTGAAATTCAGACCCGGGTCTTCTCAGTACAAATACAGTGCCCTTTCCATGACAACAATCCTCTATGTTAAGCTTTGACTCCTCCCCTTTCTCACCCCCCAAGTGAAGGGCAGAAATCACAGGGTTTATGACTGTTGTCATCATAAAACTCTTACCTAATACTCTGGGGGAGGAAACCCTGAGATCTGACCAAGGAAGAAAATTGCCCACAGATTTCCCCACATTCAGCTCAGCTCTACCCATGTTATCTAGTCTGTTGGTCGAGCTGGGGCTTTTAGAATTGTTCATCCCAACTAGAGTGTGGGCAAGGTGAAGGAAAATCTGTAGGACATTCTAGGAAATTGTCCCTACGCATTTTAAGGTCAAGGAATTGGAAGGGAAGGGTGGTGATTAATGAGGGCTTGCTATTACGTGCTCAACAACCTTCTCCCCAAAAAGCCTAACAAACTTTTAAGTTTCATTTGCGTTATTAACATTTTCTCCACCATTTTCTTAAGTCTAGGCTATCAAAAAAACTTTACATCAAGTCCTGATTTGCATAGCCTTTTGCCAGATTGGCGAGGTGTTAAGTTCTCACACTAAAAATCTAACAATGGCTCTTAAGAGCTTGTTGAAGCTGGCTCCTGTATACCTCTGGGATGTTAGAGCCTGTCAGAGCTCGAACTTGTCACCCACTGAAACCCTTGTTGCCTTAGGAGTTCAGACATGAGTTGCTCAACCCTGTGGTTTGAGATCATTGGTTAGTCACGGCATTGTTTAGCCTTACATGGGAATGGATGTCTGAGGTAGAAATAATAAACCTTACTGACCTCGTCCTTACAAAATAATTCCTTCCCCTTCTTATTCCTTTATGCAAAGCCCTGAAGAAGAAGGGGTGAAAAAATGAATCTCCTAACTGGGGTTAGTCCTTTTAAATCCATATTCTGCTGTGATCAGAAGTTGTCTTGCCACAGGTATCACGTGGGTTGCTATCACAAAGCAAACATGGCCCAATTGGGATAGAAGACGGACAACATTGCCTTTAAAAGCTCTTAAATGCTGTTGTATTTTTAAAATCACTTACTGAAGAGGTGAGCTCTTTTCTACTCCTCCTTCCCCAGAAGCACAGCCATTAAGGTTACCTGGAAACCTATTCAGGAAGCATGTGACAAACAGCAGCCATGCAATAGAAACATCTGGATGTGTCATCTAATAGGAGATTCTATCAGCAAAGTCATTGTTGACTGGTGGTGCAATGGGCAATCTTAATTAATTAGCTCAGTATCTGGAAGCGTGGGCTCCTTCACACATATACTCCCTTATGTGCTTCTATTTCATGTTCGCCCTCAGACTCTGGCTCACAGGGCATTTGGTTCATGGAGCTTAGAAATGAATGACACAAGTAGCTGGAACAGATTAAAGAAAATAAACACCCATCACAGATTTAGGGCTAGAAAGGACCTGAAAGGCCATCAGGTCCAATGCCCTCCTTTTTAAAAAGCCCTTTTATTTAAAGTTTTGAGTTCCAAATTCTATGCGTCCCTCCTTCCTTCCCTCCCCCTCCAAGACTGTAAACAATCAGATATAAGTCATACATGTGCCGTCACGTAAAACGTTTCCATTAGTCATTTTGTATACGACTTGAATAAAAGTAAAAACAGGAAAGAAATGAAAAACAGCAGGGCTTCAGTCTGTGGTCCAGCAACCCCAGTTCTTTCTCCAGAGGCAGAGAGCATGCTTCATTGCTAGTCCTTTGGGATCGTCTTGGATCCCAATGCCCCCATTTTAAAGACGAGGAAACCAAGGCAGATGAGTTAAGTGACATGTCTAGGGTCACACAGCTAAGGAGTTTCTGAGAAAAGATTTGAACTCAGCTCTTCGGGCCTCCAAGTATGGCACTCTAACTAGGGAACCCAAGCTGCCAAATCAAGAACGATGCAAGGAGCAGAATAGAGATAGAAAAGCTCCTAAGATTTGATCCATGTTCTTGGGGAGCTTACAGCCTATTGTGGGGGACAAAGGAAGCTCAACTACAGTGAGCCCCTCCAGAACAACAGAAACAAAACGTGGGCTGGTTCAAAACAATCTGTCGTGAATTTAATATATGAGTGTTGAGGAGGGAAACGGAAGAAGGAAATGGTCAGTGAGGGGTCCAGAGCAAGTTCTTAGAGGAGGTGGATTTGGAGTCCATTTTTCAAAGATAGAATGGATAGAAAAGGGTTGGATAGAGAGGAAAGAATTTGTATGTGTGGGGGGGTGGGGTGGGGGTGTGTGTGTGTGTGTGTGTATACGCGCACGCCAGCATGAGGAATATAAGAACTATCTGTGAAATCTTTGTGGCAGTATTTTCCCCTAATATGTTAAATAGTTTTAACAAATATTTTATTTATTTCTTATGTATGTGTGTGTATATAAACACATATATATGAATCATGTTATTATTAAAATATTATTGGACTAGGCTATTATAGGAAGCTAGGTGGTGTAATAGATAGAGCACCCAGCTGAAGGTCAGGGTAGACCTGAGTTCAAATCCAGCCTCAGAGACATCCTACCTGTGTGACCCTGGGAAAGTCATTTAACCTCTGCCTCAGTTTCCCCATCTGTAAAATGTGGAAAATAACACAATATACCTCCCAGAGTCATTGTGATGATCAAATGAGATGATGATTATACAGCGCTTGGCAGAGAGCCTGGCACATAGGAATAACAGTAAGCTATTCTTCTTCTCCTTCTTTTTCTTATTATTATCTGTAAAATGGGGATAATAGGAAAAGAGCCTACCTCCCAGGGCTGCCTCCAGTGAGGATCAGATGAGACAATAATTGTACAGAGCTTAACACACTGCCTACCACATAGTGAGTGTCATATACATGTTAGCTCTTATTATTCTTGTTATGACTTAGTCTAATAAATAGTTAATTTATTTATTTAAATCTACTAATTAATTTATAATGGGCAAATTATTTTATTAAGTTAATGGGAGTTTATTAAGTTAGGGGGAATTGCCAACTCTGCCCTTACAACCCTAACTACAGAATTTGGAGAGACACCCCGGCTTACATATTTCATTAAACTTCATCAAAGCTGCTCCCAAATGTGTATTTCAGATCCAACCACCACCCCACCTACTTCCAGATGAGATGATAAGGCCTGTAATTGCAGCAAAGGAGCAGAGTCATGAGTCAGCTGTTCCACCGTGCCTTGGCCCTGGTGCCAGCCTTGGCCACGGGTGCCTGCCTTGGCCACCGTGCCTGCAGAGCTGATGCTCTGAGTCAGAAATGCATCTCGACTTTAAAAGTCAGCAAGAAGGCCATAAGGATGTGCATTATGCGGTCCTCAGAGGTTTTCTTAGGAAGGTTTGCTTCCTCCTTTATCTTTTCCCATCTTCTTTTTCTTTCCCTCTTTTCAGTTCATCTTTACAAATAGCTCTCTGATCCAAGCTCCTCTTCTCCAACTAGTCTATGAACAGAGTCATGAAGACTCAGTAGCACCTGAGGCCAAAAAAAAAAGAATGTCTTGAATTTGAATAGCACCTTCCAGTTTACAATCCCCTTTATCAATTTGATACTCACAACAACCCTGGGAGATAGACCAGACAGCTATTTTAGAGACCACAGGAACAAAAGCCAGAAAGGACTTCAGAAAGGCCATCTGGTCCAACTCCCTCAGTTTTTAAGGGGATTGAAGCCCACAAAATTAAGTGACTTGACCAAAATCACACAGGCTATCAGCATCAGAAACAGAATTTGTGGGGGTGGCTATGTGGTGCAGTGAACAGAGCACCAACCCTGGAGTCAGGAGGCCCTGAGCTCAAATCTGGCCTTGGACACTTAACACTTACTAGCTGTGTGACCTTGGGCAAGTCACTTAACCCCAACTGCCCTGCCTTCCCCCTCCAAAAAGCAAAAAAAAATTTTTTTAAAGGAACAGAATTTGAACTCAGAGTCTCTTAACCCAATGACCTCTTTTCCCTGCATTACACTGCCCTCTAAGAGCAATTTAGGTTAAGAGCAGCTGGTCACACAACTTAAGGGGAAAGGTGGAGGGCGGGGAGGGTGGAAAGCTGGACTTTGAGCTCAAGTCACCTGACTCCAAGGTTGCTTTCCCATTCTGTATTCCATTCCATTCTCCATGAAAGTCTCAGGAATTTCCATTCTGTTCTAATTCCACACACCAGTCATTACTACTGTCCGTGGCATCTGAAAAGCAGCATGAGTCAGTTAAACATGGATACGAACACTTAGGCAACCAGGGTGAATTATGCACCAAAAACACAGACAGGAAGTTTCTCTTGTGCAAAAACACTTGAGGAACGGAAGATGAGGAACATTACGAAAGCCCAGATGATGGTGTTAACCTTGTTGCCTACTACATTCCACACTTAAAATAGATAAAATTGGAGCTGAACAGAAAATAATGAGCTTCTTACAGGGAAGGAAACATAATGAAATCCTTGACTGCGTACTTTCTTCCTCTTACTGCGCTCTGCTGCCAAATCATTCCTCTTTCCTTCTTTTCCAATTCGACTTTGATATCTATACTCTCTAAGACAGTGTCTGGATTTTCTTATAATTGACCCCTGGAAACAAAACTTTCTACCGCATAGAATAATGTTGTTGTTGTTCAGTCACTTCAATTATGCCTGATTCTTCATGACCCCATTTGGGGTTTTCTTGGCAAAGATACTGGAATGGTTTGCCATTTCCTTCTCCAGATCATTTTTACAGGTGAGGAAACTAAGGCAAACAGGATTAAAGCCTTGGCTATTAAATGTCTGAGGTCAAATTTGAACTCAGGTCTTCCTGACCCCAGACCTAGGACTCTATTCACTATGCAACCTAGCTGCCCAAGGAGAGTGGTAGGTATACTGAAAAGCAGAAATGGGGATTCTAGATTTGTTTCCCTTCTCTGACCCTGAATCAGGCACTAAACTTCAATCTTATCATAAATTAAAGGTGTTTGTGGGGGGGAAACATTAAAAATCCCACTGACCTTTTCCTCCCCTCACTAATTATCATCAGCATAAATCATATGACCTCTGGGAAACACTGCAAGATCTTTGAGGAAATTTTGTGTTGTGATAGGGAGAGCACAGAATTGGAGGTCATAAAATCCTGGCTCCAAATTACCAATATTAACTTTAAGGAATTTATTTAACCTTTTTGAATGTTTGCCAGTCTGTAAAATGGGGCTAATAATTCTTACTCATCTACCACTTTTTTCATAATTTCCTTTTCTTTTAATTAAAGAATTTGTTTTCTTTGTCTCTATCAGAATGTTATATTCTGTAATATGTTTTTAAAAATCCCAATCTGCAATTCATTATTGTAATTTATTTTAGTGGGTAGCTAAGTTATGCAGTGGATAGAGTGCTGAGCCTAGAGTCAGGAAGGCTCCTCTTCCTAAGTTCAAATCCAGCCTAAGATACTTCCTAGTTGTGTGACCCTGGGCAAGTCACTTAACCCTATTTGCTCATCTGTAAAATGGGCTAGATAATGAAATGGCAAACTGTTCCAGTATTTTTGCCAAGAAAACCCCAACATGGGGTCACAGAGAGTTGGACACAACTGAAGGACAATAGTCATTTATTTAAGAGCGTTCTGAAACTTCTCTCATTTTATTTTTCCAAAAATAATTTCAGGGGATAAAAAGTTCCTGTGGAAATAAACTTAAATCTGTTTTTAAAATCACACCACTATATAACACTTGGATAAAACTGGATTAACACAATTTCTCACCTGTTTAAGTACCAAGCATGTTTCCCTCCTAAGCAAAACTCTTACATGGAAACCAAGCTAGAGATAGCATATCCCTGAGACAGCTCATTCCTAATTTACAGATTCAGGAAGGTGGGGCAAAGGAGGAGCAGCAGGTCTGAACCTGTGATTTTTTTTTTTAGTGTCATTCAAGAAAGAACTCCTGCTGTGAAAAGTCTATCTGTGTAGATCAGCAACTTTTCTATAATTTTAAGTCTTAGGGAGTTGCCCAAGGACAATGAACCTAGACTATGGTCACACAAGTAGCATGTGAAAGAGATAAAACTTGAATTCAGGTCTTCTTGACACCGAGACCTGGCCCTCTAGCCACTACACAGGGATGGGGAGCCTGTACTACACCACTGACCTCTAGTCTTACAGATAATGGACATAAGTGTTGTTTTTGCATTTGTTTTTCTGAGGCACTCAAGGTTAAATGATTTGTCCAGGGTCACACAGATAGTAAGTATCTGAGGCTGGATTTGAACTCAGTTCCTCCTGGCTCCAGGGCCAGGGCTCTGTCCACTGGCATCTAGCTGCCCCAAAAGTGTTTTCAAAAGTATTTAGGTGGGGTGGTTAGGTGGCACAATGAAGAGAGCACTGGCCCTGGAGTCAGGAGGACCTGAGTTTAAATTGGGCCTCAAGACACTTCACACACACACACACACACACACACACACACACACACACACACACACACACACAAACTAGCCATGTGACCTTGGACAAGTCACTTAACCCCAATTGCCCTACCTTCCCCCTCCAAAAAAAAAAAAAGGAAAATTATATAGTATGACTTCAGTTAAGATAGTCACACAAAAGGTTAGAAATGAGCCCAGGGCTCTTCTGTAGGAGACTAAAGCAGTATCTTCCTTAAAGTCAGTACTAACCCACATAGTACACTATACTAAACAATGACCATAAAATCCCAAGTAAAAGATCCAGTAAGCTCCTCTAGTCAGCCCACATCTACACAGAAAGACAACCAGAAGTTGTAGGTGCTAAAAGTAGAGGCTCTTGCCAGAAAAGTCATCAAGAACACAGGTAAACCAAGCTGACTGGCAATCTTTAAAAGAAAGAAAGCCTCCACAGTACCGTAACCAGGGAAGGGACAAGGGCATGGAAGCTTACAGTAGTCCACTAATAGGGAAAGCCCCAGAGAGGCGAGAAGCTGGTGATAGCACCCGATTGCAAATGTCCTAGAAGGATGGAAGATGTAGCATTCCAACAAAGGACAGGAGCAGGAGGGCAGAAGATAATGCCAATCAGGAACACTGAAGGAGGACAAGAAAAGCAGAGAGCTCCGACCAAGGACAACAAAATCTGTCAGTAGTCTAAGCATAGATATACCAGAGGAGGTGGAAGCCAGCATCAAGAGTCCAGAAAATAGCTATTATGAACAAATTGGAACTTACTATCCCTTTCAAGACTTTGGAAAAGGATGGAATCCATCCTCGACACAAAGTCCCAAATCAAGAACTGAAGCTATAGATATAAGTAATCAGGAGACACAAAACCCTATGAAGAAATACGAGTCAAGTGATTCTGAAGAGATAAACCCAGAAAAAGAGAGTAGGTCCATAAGAACTAAAAGCAGAGCCTTGGGGGATAAAGTGGCTTACTCATAATAACATAAGACTATGTAAAAGAAATGAAACAAGAGAACTTAGGAGGAAAGAATTAGAAGGAGAATAAATCATTTATAATAAAAGTTAAGAAATTTTGCCTAAGTAGAAAACTCTCTGAAAATTAGAATGGAGCAAAAAGAACACAATGACTTCATGAGGCAACAAGAGATATTAGAACAAACTCAAAAGATTGAGAAAAAAAAATAAGACTATATGAGAAACAACTCACCTAAAAAACAGGTCAAGGAAAAATAATTTATTATTCATCTTGACATCTGTCTAATGTTAATTAATTCCTTCCCTTTTTCTACTTTTTTTTGATGAAGAGGTTTGTGGGAGAACAAAAGAGAAAACAATATTAAAAGGATATGATAGAGAAAATGCACAATTAGCCACGTTGCCCATAAATGTAAATGAATGGACTGGCCCATAAAATAGAAGAGGATAGCAGACCTGATTAGAAAGCAGAATCGATCAATATGTTGTTTATAGGTTTACACTTGAAACAAAAAGAGTTAAGATGAGAGACTGGAATAAAATTTTGTTGTGCTTTATGAAATCAAATGAGCAAGGTTAGATTTTTTTTAATTTCAGATAATGCAACAGTAAAAATAGACAAAATAAAAATAAATAAATAGAAAAAGTACATTATGAAATAATAGCAATTTTTGACATTTGTACATTCAATGGTATAGCTTTTAAGTATTTAAAGGAAAAATTTAATCAAATTATAGGGAAAATCTATACTAAAATTATAAAGTTGGGGACCTCCTTTCATACCTACAAAAATTTAATTAAAAATAAATGAGAAGGAAGTTAAAAACTGTATGTAATTTTAGAAATATTAAATACAATAGCTTTTTGGTGATTGTTTAATGGAACTAGAAAGCAATATAGGAATTCCTCAGGTTAGCATAGCACCATTATGAAAACTGACAATGTGCTAGGACATAAAAACTATGTTATTAATTACAGAAAAGAAGAAATGTTAAATGAAAAAAGTAGTTAATCAAAAATTTTTGAAGAAAGCATTCAAACTGAATTGAAGAATAAATAATGTCGTATTAACCTACAGCTTGAAACACTCAAAGATCCCAGCTATTGAGCCAAAACCTCACTACTTGAAAAAAACTGCTGTGAAAACTGGAAAGTAATCTGGAAGAAATTAAGTAGAGACTAACATCTCATACTGTTTACCTAAGCTCCAAATCAGAGCATGATTTAGACAGAAAGGTTTATATCATAAGCAAATTAGTGGAATATGGAAAAAAAATTACTGGAGAGGGGAGAGTTCATGACAAAAAAGAGATAGAGAGGTTCACTGGAAATAAAATGGATAATTCTGATTACATAAAATTAAAAGGTTTTGCACAAACAAAACTAATTAAGCCAAAATTAGAAGTAGGGAATGAGAGAGAAAATCTCTGCAACAAATTTCTCTGACAAAGGTCTAATTTCTCAAATATATAGGGAATTGAGCCAGATATAAGAATAAGAGTGATTATATAATTAATAAATGATCAAGGGATAAAAACAGGTAATTTTCAGAGGAAGACATAAACGCCATCAAAAATGCTCTAAATCACTAATAATTTGAAAAAATGGAAATTAGAATGATTCATGAGATTAGCTAAGATGATAGGAGAAGAAAATTATGAATACTGAAGGACATGTGGGAAAATGGATACATTAATGCATTGTTGGTGGAGCTATGAACTAGACCAGCCATTCTGGAGAGCAATTTGGAGCTATGCCAAAAATCTACTAAACTGTGCCTACCCTTTAACATAACAATACCATTACAAGGCCTATACCCCAAAGAGATCAAGGAAAAAGGGAAAGGACCCACATGCATAAAAACATCACCTTTTTGTAGTGGCAAAGAATTAGACACTGAGGGGATGCCCATTAGTTGGGGAATGACTAAACAAATTATGGTATCTAAATGTGCTGAAATACTTTTGTACCATAAGAAATGTTGAAGGAATGATTTCAGAAAAAAAACTGGAAAACTTAAATTAACTGATGCAGAGTAAGATGAAGAGAACTAGAAGAACAATTTACAGAGTAATAGCAATATTGTAAAGATAGTCAACTGTGAAAGACAGCCGTCCTAAGTCTGATCAATGCAATGATGCATCACAGTTCTAAGGCATTCATGATGAAAAATGCTATCCATCTCCAGATAGAGAATTTATGAACTCAAAGTACAGGTTAAGAATGGCAAAGCCAAGGCGGAGAAAAGCCAGGAAGTTGCCTGAGCATTCCCCAGTTACCTCAGAAACAATGTTAAATCAAGCCTCTAAACTGATTCTGGAGTGACAGAACCCACAAAAAGATGGAGTGAAATAATTTTCCAGCTTAAGTTAAAGGACTGCAGGAAAAGTCTGTCTTGCTTGGGTAAAAGGGGAGCAGAGTCCAGCACAGGTAGTGTCCAGGGAAGCCAGCAGGATGCCCTTAGCCACAGCACAGATCAGTAGTGACACTCAGTAGGCCAATAGTACAGCAGGCCAGCTGTGAGGCCTCCAGCCCCAGCACAGCAGAAAAACTGCTGGCTCCAGAACCCAGGGCACAACAGGCACTTCTAAGCTGGCCCACCCCCCAGAACAGTGGACAAAATGCCAGCCCCAGAGGCCCTTGTGCAGAAAGCCAGTGACCAGGTCCCTGGTCCCAGTGCAAGAAGCTTGGGATAGTGCCCCCTGTACTCCAAGAAAATAGCTCAGCTTTTTAAAATGAGCAAAAAACAAAAAAGAGTCCTGACCATAGAAAGCTACTGTGACAGGAAAGATCCAAACACAAACTCAGAAGAGGACAATAAAGTCAAAATGCCTACATGTGAAGACTCAAAGAAGATTATGAATTGGTCTCAAACCCACAAATCTTCTTGGAAGAACTCAAAAAGGATTTGAAAAATCAAATAAGAGGTAGAAGAAAAATTGGGAAAAGAAATGATAGTTGTGTGAGAGAATTATGGAAAAAGAGTCAACAGTTTGAAAAAGAAAGCACAAAAATTGACTAAAGAAAACAATTCCTATAGAATTGTCTATAGTTATATAAAAATCCTCTAAATCACTATTGATTAGAGAAATGCAAAGTAAAACAATCAAAAATAAACAAAGTAAAACAACATCACAACTATCAGATTGGCTAACATGACAAAACAGGAAAATGATAAATGTTGGAGAAGATAGGAGAAAATTGGAACACATGCATTTTTGGTAAAGATATGAACTGATCCAACCATTCTGAAGAACAATTCAGAATTATGCCCAAAAAGCTAAAAAATTGTGCATACTCTTTAATTCAGCAATACCCCTACTTGGTCTGTATCCCAAAGAGATCATAAAAAAAGGGGAAAGGATCCACATGTACAAAAATATTTATAGCAGCCCTTTTTGTGGTGGCAAAGAATTGGACAATGATTGTATGCTCACCAATTGGGGAATGGCTGAACAAGTGGTATATGAATGTAATGGAATCCTATTGTTCTCTAAGAAACGATAAGCAGGTGAATTTTGGAAAAATCTAAAAAGATGTACATGAACTGATGCTGAATGAAGTGAGTAGAACCAGGAGAAAATTATAAACAGTAACAGCAACATTGTACAATGACCAACTTTGGTAGACTTAGCTCTTCTCAGCAATACCATGATCTAAGACAATTCTAAAGATTCATCATGGAAAATGCTATCCACATCCAAAGAAAGAACTGTGGAGTCTGAATGCAGATTGAACCATCCTATTTTCCCTTTTTTTCTCTTTCTTGTGATTTTTCCCTTTTGCTCTGATTCTTCTTTCACAACACGACTAATATAGAAATATGTTTAGTAGGATTGTACATATATAACCTATATCAGATTGCATGCTGTCTTGGGAAAGGGGAATGGGAAGAAGGGAGAATGGACAGGAGGGAGAAACATTTAGAATCCAAAATCTTATAAAAAATCAATGTTGAAAACTAAAAATAAATAAATAAATAAATTTTTAAAAATTTTGAATTAAAAAATTTCACTGAAGAAAATAACTCCTAGGGGGCAGCTAGGTGGCTCATTGAATAGAGCACTGGCCCTGGAGTCAGGAGGACCAGACCTCAGACACTTAACATTTACTAGCCATGTGACCTTGGGCCAGTCACTTAACCTGAATTGCCCTGCCCTCTCCCCTCCAAGAAGCAAAAAAAATTTAAAAATTTTTTTAAAAAGAAAATAACTCCTTTAAAAGTAGAATTGGCTAAATGGAAAAGGAAGTACAAAAGCTAACTGAAGAAAATTATTACTTAAAAATTAGAATTGGGAAAGAATTTTTATAATCAATGTCTCTGATAAAGGCCTCATTTCTAAAATATACAGAGAACTGAGTCAAATTCATAAGGACACCAGTCATTCCCCATTTAATAAATGGTCAAAGGATATGAACAGGAAGTTTTCAAAGGAAGAAAGTAAAGATATCTATAAGTATATGAAAAAATGCTCTAAATCACTATTGATTAGAGCAGTGGTTCTCAACCTTCCTAATGCCATGACCTTTTAATACAGTTTCTCATGTTGTGGTGACCCCCAACCATAAAATTATTTTTGTTGCTACTTTGTAACTGTAATTTTGCTACTTTTATGAATCATAATGTAAATATCTGATATGCAGGATGCATTTTCTTTGTTACAAATTGAACACAACCCACAGGTTGAGAACCGCTGGATTAGAGAAATGAAAATCAAAATAACTCTGAGGTACTACATCTCACTGGTCAGACGGGCTAAGATGACAAAACAGAAAAATGATAAATAGTGAAGAGGCTGTGGAAACGTTGGAACACTAATATATTGTTGGTGGAGTGTGAAGTGATCCAATCATTCTGGAGAGTAAATTGGAACTATGCCCAAAGGGTTATAAAAAAGTGCATACCCTTTGACCTAGCAATACCACTTCTAGGGCTGTATCCCAAAGAGATCACACAAGTGGGAAAAGGACCCATATGTACACAAATATTTATAGCAGCTCTTTTTGTGGTGGCAAAGAATTGGAAATCAAGGGGATGCCCATAAATTGGGGAATGGCTAAACAAGTTGTGGTATATGAATGTAATGGAACACTACTGTGCTATAAGAAATGAGGAGCAGACGGACTTCATAATAACCTGGAGAGACTTATATAAACTGATGCCGAGTAAGGAGAGCAGAATCAGGAGAACTTTGTACACATTACAGACACATCATATCTGTGATGACTAACTTTGATATACTGGGCGCCTTTCGGTAATGCAAGGTTATAAGACAACTCCAAAAGACTCACGATGGAGAAAGATGTCTACATTCAGAGAAAGAACTACAGAGTCTGAATGCAGATTGAAGCAAACTACTTGCTCTTTCTCTTTTGTGTTTTGTTTTATTTTGTTCCTTCTTTCTCATTGTTCATTCCATTGGTTATAATTCTTCTTTACGACTTGACCGATGTGTAATGAGAAGGTATTTGTAGAACCTATACTGGATAGTATGTTGCCATGGGGGGAGAGGGGGAGGAGAAGAAGGGGGAAAAATTTGGAACTCAAGGGATTGTGGAATTGAATGTTGTAAACTAAAAGTAAAGAAATAAATTTTTAAAAAATTAGAATTGGGCAAGTAGAAGCTAATGATTCTGAGATACCAACAATCAGTCAAATAAAATCAAAAGAATGAAAAAAAGAGAAGAAAATGTAAAATACCTCATTGGAAAAACAAATGACCTGGAAAATAGATTGAGTAGAGATAAATTAAGAATTATTGGACTGCCTGAAAGCCATGATCAAAAAAGAGCCCTGGACAGTATCTTTCAAGAAATTATCAAAGAAAACTTCCCTGTTATCCTAGAATCAGAGGGTAAATAGTCATTGAAAGGATCCACTGATCGATCACCTCTTGAAAGAAATCCCAAAATGAAAACTCCAAAGAATATTTTGGCAAAATTCCAAAATTTTCAAATCAAAGAGAAAATACTGCAAACAGCCAGAAAGAAACAATTCAAATATCAAGAAACCACAGTCAGGATTACACAGGAGTTAGAAGTTTTTACATTTAAAGATTGAGGGGCTTGGAATATGATATTCTGGAAGGCAAAGGAGCCTTGGATTACAAACAAGAATCAACTACCCAGCAAAACTGAGCATAATCTTCCAGGGTAAAAGATGAATATTTAATGAAAGAGAGGACTTTCAAACTTTCCTGATGAAAAAACCAGAGTTGAACAGAAAATTTTATCTCCAAATACAAGACTTAAGACAAGCATTAAAATGTAAACAGGAAAGAAAAGATAAACAGGAAAGTTAAACTTTTTACATCCCAACATGGGAAGATGATACTTGTAACTCTGTAAGAATTGTATCTCTATTAGGGCAGTTAGAAGGGGTATAAGTTGAGTATACCATATTTTACCACATAATCATTGTGCCCTGATTTTTCAGTCCAAAAATTGGTTTATAACCTTTCATCATGCAATCATTGTGTGGCATAATTGTGTTCCTCGCACTGCTTAAAAGCTAAACAGAGTAGCAGTGTATTCACCAGTAACACTGTTGTGGTGGGGGCTCTGCCCACCCAAAAACTGTTGTGGTCTCATGATGTGTTGTGGTAAAACCATCTCAAAAACTTCAGAGTCTGACCACCTCTAATCCAAGTACAGGCATTTATTGAGATTGATGCCTCTCATGAAGCAGGCTAAGTTCCAAGAGGAACCAACAATTTCAGAGAAACCGAGATGGATTTTTTTAGGGTAAAGATGCTGATTACACAATCAAAATTTGCATAGAATATAGGAATATGATTAATATTAAAAAGGCAGGAGGAGTTTGTTAAGGGATTAGGTAATGGAGGAGGGGTCCCATCTATGGTTTGGTGGTTAAACATTCTGGTCATGCTATTCTCCAATTGGCTAGCTATGGTGGTTCTGTCTTGGGCTAAATGGATGATTTGATTGTGATTGAATACAAGAACACACCCATTCAAATATGTGAAATGGGTCTGGGGGCAGTTGCTAGGTAGAGGCAGTAGCTGGGTTCTTATCACATGGACATGCCTGCTGTTCTGTGAGAACTATGAGTTCATGGACACACCTATTCTAGTGAGCAGTGAGGCATATATGAAAAAGTTAGGATATTGCCTGGGTTGGGGGTATGTAGGTAGATACAGTGGGCCTGCTATTTAGTGGGGCCTAAAAGGAAGTTAGAATATTGGGACTGGGGTCAGCTTTAATAGGATTACATCAACATATGGATAGCATTTATCTCTTAACACATTGTGAGTCAAGAACCTGGAATTCTCAGCTTACCTCATTGTCTAGGTGTAAACAAATCAGTTAAAGACCACTGGCACTATTTCTACAATGAGAGGATGATGAGCAGTGATCACCAATTGATACCCACTGGAACCTGGAACTCAGAACTCATATGCATGTGGGTAGTTAAGAACTGGGACCTTTTATCACACAAAACAATCATCAAATGTTTCAAAAAGATGGGAATTTCAAATGCACTATTTCTGAAGATGGCATACTGTGGCAGAGCAAAAATAAAGTAAACACAGCTGATATTAGTGGTGCCGAAGACTGCATCAAATAACGAAACCAATGATAGTGATGTAGAATCTTTGGACATAGAAGATTGAATTTTTCAAGTCCATACTTCGAAAGACTGTAGTAAATTTTCTCAAATGTCATATTTCAACTAATCTAATACTAAAGTAAGAGTGAGCCAAATAATAAATCATAGAAACAATAATTTCATCAAAGAGAATAACAATAATGACACAATATACCAAAATTATTGGATGCAGCCAAAGCAGTACTTAGGGGAAATTCCATATTTTAAAATGCTAGAATTTCTGAAAATCAAAGGAGAGATTAATAAAATCAAAAGAAAACTATTGAGCTAATAAAACTAAGAGCTGGTTTTACAAAAAAAAAAAAGATAAAATAGACAAACCTTTGGTTAATTTGATTTTAAAAAAAAAGAAAGAAGATAACCAAATGACCAGTATCAAAATGAAAAGGGTAAATTCACCACCGATGAAGAGGAAATTAAAACAATAATTTGGAACTATTTTGTTCAACTGTATGCCAATAAATCTGACAATCTAAGTGAAATGGATTTATATTTACAAAAATACAAATTGCCCAGATTAGGAGAAGAGAAATTAAAATACTTAACCTCATTTTAGTATAGGAAATTGAACAAACCATCAATGAACTCCCTAAGAAAAAAATCTCCAGAGTCAGATGAATTTACAAGTGAAGTCTACCAAACATTTAAAGAAAAATTAATTCCAATACTATATAAACTATTTGGAAAAATAGGCAAAGAGTTCTACCAAATTCTTTTTATAATACAAATATAGTGCTGATACCTAAATTAAGAAGTCAAAACAGAGAAAGAAAATTATAGACCAATTTCCCTAATGAATATTGATACAAAAATTTTAAATAAAATATTAGCAAAGAGATTACAGCAATTTATCACCAAGATAATGCATTGTGACTAGGTGAGATTTATATCAGAGCTGCAGGGTTGGTTCAATATTAGGAAAACTATTAACATAATTGACCATATCAATAACAAAAGCAACAGAAATCATATAATTATCTTAATAGATGCAGAAAAAACTTTTGACAAATTATAGCACCCATTCCTACTAAAAACACTAGAGAATATAAGAATAAATGGAACTTTCCTTAAAATGATAAGTACTATCTATCTAAAACCATCAGTAAGCATTATCTAAAATAGGGATAAACTAGAAGCCATTCCAATAAGAGCAGCAGTGAAACAAGGATCCCATTATCACTACTATTATTCAATATTGTACTAGAAATGTTAACTTTAACAATGAGAGAAGAAAAAGAAATTGAAGGAATTTGACTGGGCAATGAGGAAACAAAACTATCAGTATTTGCAGATAATATGACGGTATACTTAGTATACTTAGAGAATCTTATAGAATCAACTAGAAAACTACTTGAAATAATTAACAACTTTAGCAAAGTCACAAGACATAAAATAAACCCACACAAATCAGCAGCATTTCTATATAATACCACCAAAGCCCAAGAGATAGAAAGAGGGGCAGCTAGGTGGCACAGTGAATAGAGCACCAGCCCTGGAGTCAGGAGAACCTGAGTTCAAATTCAGCCTCAGACACTTAACACTAGCCATGTGACCTTAAGCAAGTAACCTCAATTGCCCTACCTTTCCCCTATCAAAAAGAGAGAGAGAGAGAGAGAGAGAGAGAGAGAGAGAGAGAAAGAGAGAGAAATTCCATTTAAAATAACTGTACACAATATAAAATATTTGGGAGTCTACTTGCCAAGACAAACCCAGGAACTATGTGAACACAATTATGAAATATTTTTCACACAAATTAAGTCAGATCTAATCAATTGGAAAAGTATCAATTGCTTATGGATACGCTGAGCTAATATAATAAAAATGACAATTCTACCTAAATTAGTTTGCTTATTCAGTGCCGTGCCAATCAAACTACCAAAAATTATTTTATAGACCTAGAAAAAATAATAACAAAATTAATCCAGAAGAATGAAAGATTAAGAATATCAAGGGAATTAATGAAAAAATATAAAGGAAGGTGGCCTGCCTTTATGAGATCTAAAACTATGGTGCTGGTTAAGAAACAGAATGGTGGATGACTGGAATAGATTAGGTACACAACACAATAGCACATGACCATAGTAATACACTGTTCAATAAACCCAACAATTCCAACTTCTAGGATAAGAACTTACTATTTGAGAAAAACTGCTGGGAAAACTGGACAATAGTATGGCAGAAACTAGGCACAGAACAATATCTCACACCATCTACCAAGATAAGGTCAAAATGGGCACACGATTTAGACATAAAGAGCGATACTATAAGGCAAATTAGGAGAGCAAGGAATAGTTTACCTGTCATCTGTGGAGAAGAGAAGAATTTATGACCAAATAAGAGATAGAGAACATTAAGAAATGCAAAATGGGTAATTTTGATTTCATCATATTTAAAAGGTTTTGCACAAACAAAACCAATGCCACCAAGATTAAAAAGAAACCAGAAAAATGGGAAACAATTTTTACAGCAATTATTTCTGATAAAAACCTTACTTCACAAATATGTAGAAAACTAAGTCAAATTTATAAGAATATAAGTCATTCATTCCCCAACTGATACATGATCAAAGCATATGAACAAGTAGTTTTCAGATGAAGAAATCAAAGCTATCTATAAGCTTATGAAATAAAAATATAAAAAAAACCTACTGATTAGAGAAATGCAAATTAAAACAACTCTGAGGTACTACCTCACACCTATCAGATGTCCAATGACAGAAAAAGCAAATGATAAATGTTGGAGAAGATGTGGAAAAAATCAGACACTAATGTATTGTTGGTGAAGTTGTGAACTGATTCAGCCATTCTAGAGAGTAATTTAGAACTATGTCCAAAGGGTAATCAAACTGTATATACCCTTTGATTCAACAATACCACTACTAGGACTATATCCCAAAGATATCATAAAAAAGGGAAAAGGACCTACATTTACAAAAATATTTATAGCAGCTTTTTATGCATTGGCAAAGAATTGGAAATTGAGGGGATGCCTGTCAATTGGTGAATGGTTCAACAAGTTGTGGTATATGAATGTAAAAGAATACTATTGTGGTATAAGAAATGATGAACAGGTAGATTTCAGAAAAACCTGGAGAGACTTACAATAAATTTCAGGGGTGGGAAAGCTGCAGCCTCAAGGCCACATGTGTGGTCCTTCGACTGAATTCAAACTTTACAGAACAAATCCCTTTAATAAAAGAATTTATTCTGTAAAACTTGGACTCAGTCAAAAGGCTGCGCCCAAGGCCCCAGAAGGACACATGTAGCCTCCAGGCCACAGGTTCCCCACTCCTGATACGTGAACTGATGCTGAGTGAAGTGAGCAGAACTAGGAGAACATCGTAGACAGTAAGAGAAAGGTTGTGCAATGGTCAACTACGACTGACTTAGCTCTTTTCAGCAATATAATGATCCAAGACAATTCCAAAAGGCTCATGACAGAAAATGCTATCCATGTCCAGAGAAAGAACTATGGAGTCTGAATGTAAATCAAAGCATACTGTTTTCACTTTTTTGTGTGGTTTTTTTTTTTTGGTAGCTTTTCCCTTTTATTCTGTTTCTTCTTTCACAACATGACTAATGTTGAAATAAGTTTACATGATTGCACATGTATAACCTATATCAGATAGCTTACTGTCTTGGAGAGGGAGGATTGAAGAGAAGGAGGGAGAAAAAATTCAGAACTCAAAAATGAATGTTGAAAACTGTCTTTACATTTAATTGGAAAAAATAAAATACTATTTAAAAAAAGAATAAAGAGCTTAGGGACAAAAAAAGTACAGGTTGAGATATATGTATATTTTTCTTTTTCCTCTATTTCTTGTTTTTTTTTTTCCTTTCTCTGGAACATAACCAATGCAGAAATATCTTTTGCATGACTTCCTATGTGTAATGGGCATTGTGTTTATTGCCTTGTCTTGATAGATGGGAGAGGGCTCAGGGAAAGGGAAGAATTTGGAACTGAAAAGAAAAAAGACATATTTTAACTATTTCAAAACAACTATCTTTGTCAAGGGATTTTGCTATCTTAAAAACATAAGAGAATGCTGGAAATTGAAAATCAATTGCTGAAAGGTAGAATCTTTTGAGGCATTTTCTGTGGATTGGGAAAAATCCAACTGACTGACCTCACAGATGTAAAGCAGTTAGTATGCAAAAGTATTGTGAAAACACCAGAATGTCTTTAATTGTCAGAAGACCTTTGAAATTGAAATGCATGGGCTGTGAGCCGGGATTGTGACATAGAGGATCACTTAAAACAACAAGCTAGTAAGGTTCTTTAAATCTTTTATAAGTATAAAGAAAAACATTTCAGTTTTTGAAACAATAAATGACAGGATATCACTGGACCACTGTGAAATCTGAAGGGATCAAAATGTAACTAAATTTGAAGTTTTGAGAAAATAAAATATTCACAAAGGTTATCCTAAGGAGCAAGTGTATGCTTTGCTCTCTACTGCTATCTTTAAACTTTCCTGTTTTCTTCTATTCTACATTACTTTATCATTAAAAGATTAATATTGAGCCTTTGGGGGGGAAAAAGACAGTAAATAATGTAACCCAAAAGATTGCAAAGAACAAGCTATAGAAGTAACAGACAATTTCATTTTTTTTTAAATGGCACCAATAAGACAATATGTCCTTAGAGGATTTTTATTTATGTAAATAATTTCACCAACAAAAGAAAGAACAGATCAATAAATTTGGATATGCAACAACCATAAAAAAAATAGAACTGTAACATCCCAAAAATGTGACTGCAAAAATAAAAACTGTGAAAATCAAATAAATAATAACAAAATTGAAAGCAA